>CM037778.1:30205518-30238744 GCA_021229015.1 Solen grandis
AAGGACCAAGCCACATCCTTCAGCCCCTTGATGTTGGATGTTTTGGCCCACTTCTAAGAGTTTACAATTCTGAATGTCATACGTTTCTTAGGATAAACCCTTCATCAAAAATTACCAGGTACAATGTTTGCTCTTTTGATTCAACTGTATACAGCATTGCTTTATCCCCAGTCAATTTAAGATCTTCTCTTAGAAGGACTGGCATATATCCATATGACCCAACAGTTATATCCTCTCATCAAATTACACCTTCAAAAGCCTACATCTCAAGTCATTCTCAGGTAGATGAAAATGAAAACCTAATTCCTGCTAGGTCATTTTTTATTCCGCTGGAAAAGTTATCAGGGACAAACAGTCACACGAGGAACAGCAAAGAAAAACCATTAGCAAATTTGTCTCAGGTACTGTCATAACTGATCCCCTGAAATAGAAAGTGAAATATGCAATATTAATTCCCAAAGAAAGACCACTCCAAGGCAAAAAAGAAAATCTACTGACAATGAAAAACAAAAATCAACAAAGAAGAGTAAAGTAAATCTAAGTCAAAAACCGGGTCCTACTAAAACACAGCTATTTGATTCAAATAGTGACAGTGAGGAAGAAATCTGTGCATCTGATGAATGCTGTGTATGTAATTTTTTTTCAACCAATAGATCTGAGAGAGTGCGTGTCTCTTGTTTTTACCAAGTGGGCACAGGTGATGTGGAAGGGTGTATGCATTGGACTCACCTAAAATACTGTTGTCCTCAAACTGCTATTCGCCGAAATGATAGGTTTGAGTGCCCTTGTCACAAAAAATAAATTATAAACCATCATAGAACATGTTATTTTATGGTTAGCTTGTTAGTTGTTACATTACACTGATCCAATGTCTTCAGATTCGTTGATTTCCTTAACTGAACTGACCTGTAACTACTGAACTCCAACACCGGCGGATATGACGAAAATAGGACGGAATTCCAACATGGCTGCCGTTTCTATTTTTAGCTCACCAGAGCACGAAGTGCTCAGGGTGAGCTATTGGGATCACCCTTCGTCCGTTGTCCGTCGTCAACAATTTGCTTTAAAAGACATCTCCTCTGAAATCGCTGGACAAAATCTGATGAAACTTGGTATAAATGGTCCTTGGGTGGGACTCTACAAAAATTGCTCAAATAAAGTTGATCCTTGCAGAACTCTGGTTGCCATGGCAATAAAAAGAAAAAATTCTTGGAAAGTTTAAAAATCATCTCCTTCAAAACTACTGGCCAGATTTCAAAATAAATTGGTACAGATGATCCTTGGGGGTAGCACTACAAAGATTGCTAAAATTATTCGGATCCGCAAAAAAACTTTGGCGTCAGGGGCCGGGCTTATTTTACATTTTTTTATATAGGGAAAAATTAAAAGAAACATCTCCTCTAAAACAATGGACAGAATTTGATGAAACTTGGTATAAATGGTCCTTGGGTGGGACTCTACAAAAATTGCTCAAATAAAGTTGCTCTATGCAGAACTCTGGTTGCCATGGCAACAAAAAGAAAAAAATCTTTGACAGTTTCAAAATCATCTCCTTCAAAACTACTTGTCAGATTTCAAAATAAATTGGTACAGATGATCCTTGGGGGTAGCACTACAAAGATTGCTAAAATTATTCGGATCCACAAAAAAAACATGGGCGCCATGGGCCGGGCTTATTTTACATTTTTTTTTATATAGGGAAAGATAAAAAAAAATCTCTAAAACCAATGGACAGAATTTGATGAAATTTGGTAAAACTGATCTTTGGATGCGAGTCTACAAAAATTACTCAAATAAAAATGATCCATGCAGAACTCTGGTTGCAATGGCAATAAATAGAACAAAAATCATCTTCTTCAAGATTAATATAAATCATCTTTCAGATTAATAATTTGCAGGGTTTCAAAATGTTTTTAATTGGTACAGATGATCCTTGGGTGTAGCTCTACAAAGTATTCAAAATTATTTGGATGTGTGTTGTAAACTCGGCAACAATACGAGGGGAGGCTTATTTATTATATTTATATTGATTTACGCAGAACTCTAGTTGCCATTGCAATGCAATGAAAAGATAAATTAAAATTAATCTTGTTTAGAACTGCTAGCCAGATTTAAAATACATTGTTATAGATGTTTATTTCGGGTTAAATGGCTAATTTTTACTTTGTTTTTCAGACAATTTTAACAATTAATCAAAATCAAAGGAAATGTCCTTTGTTTTCACGTGACGTCATCAAGACAAATCCGCCATCTTACCATTTTACTATTTGCACTTCTGTTTCAATTAAAGATTTACAGATATATACTTTTGAGTTTAAAAAACAGAAACACGTGAAGATTGATTCTATATTAAAGAAGTGAAATTGCATAAAGTGGTTATTTAATATAATATATAAATTCATTATTGAAGACGGAAAATATATGCGTTGTAATTTTTTGCAGTTGTCGGTAATTAATTTCCTTAGTGTCCTATATGAGACAAACGGATCCATCAACCTCCAACAATCAGTTTTAAGTCACTATAAACTGTTCGGAGTCAAAGTTGTATTTTTGTGTGTCTAAAATATTTTTATCTTAATGGAAGCAAGCACGTTCCCCCCCCCCCCCCCAAAAAAAAAAATAAATAAAAAAAATGTAATCCATCAACTTACAACCAGTTAACTGTTCCAAGTCAAGGGTGTATTTTGTGTGGTTTTTGACTCCGATTTATCTGTACTTGAAATTGTTTTGGCTGCTTATTCCAGATTAACAACTGTTACTGATTTAGCCTTTTCCTTCATATAGACTCATATTAACACTCTCAAAAGGAACCACATAAAATAGTCACAGTTAAACATTCCTTGTTACAGAAAACAATTGTTTCATTTTAAAATTCAGATGTACTCTAGTGAGCGTCTATGGGCCTTAGGCCTCTTGTTAATACAGTGACCCAATTCAACACAATCTGATACTAACAATTTCATTATTTGAAATAATTTGTATCTATTGGGGGACCAATAACAAAATGATTTAACGGTACGTACATCATTATATGGTTTTAAATCGTATTTATGTTGTATAATTTAAGTTACATTTTTACTATGACGAAAACTGGTCGGTCCACGCTACCAGTGTCCTTGCTGCACCAAAATTATGTTTAGAAAGGACTCTGCAAAGCGGCACATGAGGATTATTCATCATATCCTGATCTCCTTAATTGTAACCACCATGGTGAACACGGAGTATGTGGACCCAAAGGGCCAGGGCAGCAACCAAGAGGAAGGCGACATCAACCCGGATCAACTAGTCCCTCCATAAGCAGGGAGATTATGTTGAAAAAAAAACAACAAAAGTAAAACAAATATTGTTTTCGGCCAAGAACATAAAGCAAGTGGATATTCCTCTGTGAACGTTTTTAGGACTGGTGTAACAATTATTTGTGGCTTTACCTTATATACAAACTAACTGAGAATATTTGTATTAAATATATTTCTGCCATTATATGTTTAATATCTTTTTGTAGGAAAGGTGGAATGAGTCAGAAATGATTTATTCGGTATTTATTTTTGACTATATATATTTTAAGTGGTGTGATTTCACGACTTTGGTATGTCGCGGCCGGGAATCGAACTCACGACCTTTCTATTCCAGGGCAGACGCTCTAAACATACGGCAACCGGGACCGGAATACATGCTTATACTTAAAATATTCGTTGATAAATAAAGTTACTCCTTATAAAAAATGCAGTTAAGCAGAGGAAAAATACATTTAAAAATATTGTGCCAGTACAAACATAAACGCTGGAACATTATTTTCACTATTTTCGATATATAGGCAATGCCTGCCGAGGTATCGGCAAGGATAATCTTTTTTTGTTTTCATTAATTCAACTCTATGTATATCCTTTCTGAAAAATTTCCCTTCCAGTCCTTAATCAGTCGTAAGGACCTTATATTGACTACTCTTGGATTAAAACAGTCATTATTTCACTTAATATAACTGCCGTATCCAACCAGTTATAGCTAGCTATGAAGTTGTCTTAGGACCATATGTCATGCTCCTCACGTGCACCTATTGTTGTAGATGATGATTTTTTTTTACTGTTTTACATTGCATATACTTAATGAATAAAGATAGCCAGAATGTTGTTTACCACTCTCGAATGGCGTTGGAACACAACCCTGTAAAGTAGTTACTTTAGTACAAACGCACTGTTTTTTTTTTTCTCACAATATCGCATTGGCGCCGAAAGTATACCAGATTTTCATTCACACACTTATTTGAGTTGCTTATCTTTGGGTTTAAGTCTTTGCGGCAGCCACGGTAGCCCCGTTTGCACGAAACGTAGTGCGCCGTGGGACTTTGGTGTTTTCTTTATTATGTATACAAGGTGAGTTAAGTCCTCCCAAGTTTTCTCACGGTCTATCATGGTATGTCCGTGACGAGCCTTGGAAGGGAAAAGGACCAGTACCGATGGCAACAAGGCGCACCACGTTTTGGCCCGTGGTCTACCACGGATGCCAGTACGTTCCCTCCCGGTCCACCTTATTCTGATGGGTTCCTTCACGTTTCTCACGTTCTGATCAATGTCTGACACGTTTCTTACGTTCTGTCAAGGTTTTCTACGGATGAAACGTGGACGCCGGGCAAATTTGGAGCACGTTCGTAACCACGGTATAAATTAAAGCGCTAATACCACTGAGAAAACATGTTTTATATGCACTAAAGTGGCATTTATTCAAATTTTCAAACGATGCCGTATTCCCTATTGCATAAAAAAAGTTTGATTAAACATGGTCGTAACAAAACAGGATGAACACAAAAGTTGATCAATAAGCACATTGTCCCATTTTTTCTCTTTCTTAGTTAATAAGATTTATTAGATATATGTATTTAGATGAAAAGCAAGCAAATATAATACAAGAAACGCACAATAATAGATGGCAATATACAAAAATATCTAATCCAAAAAAGCCCAAGTTTTTTTATTCTTTAAATAGAGCCCCCAAAAGGAATGCAATACTTCAATGTACCAAGGAAAACAAAAACTTCAATTATGCTACTATCAATGAAAAAAAGTCTTTTGGAAGTATATAATGTTGGGATTTTAACAAATTGCCAATTTCGTACGTTTGGGTTTTAGACTAAAGAAAAAAAAATGTTAAAAATTCCATAAGGTCAGCCCGCCACTTCACCGGGCAAAGCATTGCTAGGTGCTTTGTTTTACTTTCATTCTGTTATTTATTACATTTTATTTTTTTATTAATCTTTTATAGGTTAATTAAATAAGATTTACCATTCCAAAATATCCTCACCTAGATTCGAAACCGCGACCCAACTTTGCACCGCTCTGCATATAACCAGCGCGGCAGTTGATACACTAACATGCATGTGCATATTTATAGGCAAAAACAAGGGTTGTGATGAAATTGCAGCTATCAATGTTTCAAATATCTCCTAATTATTTGAGACTTACTCACTAGCACATTTACTTATTTCCGTTTAATGTAAATGTTAAATCCAGCATAAATTGTTTGCACATCTTAATTAGGTTTCGACTTCCATGATGAAACCGTACTAAATATACATAATAATTAACATCACTTTGTGAAAAAAAATCAGACCTATATCTCTGCGTAATAAAAAGGAGAAAGAAATAAGTTTTATCTAAATATAGCCCGAAATATTGTTCGTCGCAGAATGCGTACTACCATAGAACATATTTTTTTTTTTTAAAAAATGTCATCCAAAGAAAAAGTAATCGTTGTACGAGACAACATCACGAAAGCACCGTCTCACTACTGACCACATCTAAGTTTTGTTACGGCCTGTCGCGTCTTGTTGCGATCACCCCGTTTAATTACGGCCTACTAGGTTTCTAATCCTCACCGTGTCTGCCTTGGTGATTTTTTTGACAGTCCACGGCGACCATGCCCTCTCACGTTTGCCCATACCGTTCCCCCACCTTCTTTTACGACTATCCCGTTTTGTCCTCGGTGGCATGATCCGTGGTCACCGTGGCCGCCGGGAACATAGTGTAAACGCAGCAAAACACACCTATTTATGATTATAATGTTATTATCCCTCACAACCTGAACATTTCATGGCACAAAGTCATCGTAAAATGAGAAACTTGTTTGGTTTAAGACGGACCGTAATGTAATTCCTCGAAACACTGGACAGTTTGCGAAGTTTTTTTTTACAGTTTACAATGTCTTGATGTGATGAAATGATGTATTGATGTCACGTATAGTATGAAGGATGGCTACCTTGCGGAATTCACATGGGTATTATACGAGACCAGTGTTACTTATAATAATTTTATATCCTGAACATGTTCCAGACGGTAAAAAGATACGACATGGAACCTAACAACAAAGATGAGTAGTTCTGGTGACGGCAAACGGAGTTGGAAGCTGTCATTGTACCTCTACAGTCGGTCCTACTTAATCGTCCAATGAAATTATTGCATTTCGTTCAAAATTTGAAAAATGATTTGAGGTTTTGATATGGAGAAAATATGAGTGTGTTTGGTACCTACGTGAACTTAAAGCATAATAGGCGGAGCTTCTTTCGGCAGCGTCTTGTTACGTCATGTTACGTTGATTGCGATACATTCCATAAAATCTATACTCCATCATTCGAGATCAAAGGCAAAGCGGTATGGCGCACGTGACGAACTGTAGATATGTTTTCGTTTATATATCGATTTGCTGAACTTATCGCAGCGCTCTGCTTCGCGTCGCCTACGATGATTTCTATAAAATTTAAAAACACAGATATTCCACACGAAGATATTACCCACTAACATACACACAATATGATAATTATTTTATATGCAGGATAATAAGGGTATGTGTTTTGTGTGTGCGGGATGGGAGGGGGGGGGGTGAAATACATTGCGGAACAAAATAAGAGTGATTTAGTTGTTATTTTGATATTTTGGCAAATATGCATAATTGCCTATTTCAAGAATATTTTTTTAATTTGTTTTTAATTCAGCACAACACACACTGCAAACTGCACACTTAATATACATTTAATTATAAATTGTTGTAACCGGGCTTTCAAGTCAACCAAATGGTCTCGTATGGCGTGTAAGGAATTAAATATATAGATGGGTCTGAGCATGGGTTGAATTCTTTCTTCCTACCTTTTTAGCCTGATATTACATTCTCGTAGAAAAAAATATAAATATGAAATAGAATTTTGAAGTTGCAGTAGTATAGAGACTGGGGATTCTGGATCACTTTTGCACCGAATGACATTTGCGATCTTTTTCTAAGCGTTTTTCTTGTAAATAGAGATTTTTCAACTTGTGTACCCCGTTGTAGTACAACCATGCCAAGTAGGTACACTAGCCAGGACCAACCAGACCAGGTCCAGCCAGGTAGGTACAACCAGCCAGCCCAGCATCGGGATAGCACCAGAGGGGTTCTGTCTCACTTTTGCACCGAATGACATTTGCGTTGTAGCGTTTTTCTTGCAACCCTTTTTCGATTTTCCAAATGTGTACCCCGCTGTAGTCAAGCCAATTTGCACCGACCCCATTTTTGCCACATTTGAACTCCATTTTTACACCACCCCATTTTGACCACATTTGAACCCTGACCACATATGAACCCCAATTTTGCGGGCCCGACCCACCCCAACATACTAGTGGTTTTGAATCACTTTTGCACCGACGTTGTATTTTTATATTAGACAACTGTTTACGCATAGTATAAAAACAAAATGATCGGACATAGACGCTACGAGTGGCTGGTAGTCGGGTGCGTCGATCAATGCGGGCGGGGGTGTATAGGGCGGCTATGTTGCTTAAACATGGCACAACTACGCCGTAAGCCCGATTCTGAGCCACACCCCTGCCGTACTTGTGGGCGGGGTACAAAATCGGAAACCTATCGATGTGGTGTTGAGTGCGGCAAAAGCCGTGCGAGGTACGTCCTCCACCGCGCGGAGGCCCAGAGCAAGAAGTTATTCCCTCTAGTCCTACACGAGCTCGACGTTTGTGTAAGGATTCAGCGGCTGTCCTTTATTGGCATATAGTATGGCCGCCTATATAAAAAATTTCAGTTAGAGATTTATTCTGCACATGGTATTCTATCAGATAAATTTTCAGTTAGAGATTTATTCTGCACATGGTATATGCATCAACATGGCTACTGGGAACAAGTTACTCGAAGAGTATATCGAAGAGATACTTGCAGAAATGTCAAATAAGGCGGAACAGCAGAGGCTAACACCTACTCCACGTAGGCCAACACCCGCTCCACGTACTACCCAACCTACGCCTGCTCCACGTACTACCCAACCTGCTATCTATTACCATAAAATCTCGACCAAGTTCGATTTTGGCTGAAAGCGGACCATTAGGTGAGAAGTTATGTCCCTTTTAATATTGAAGAAATCCAAATTTCACTTTATTTGCCCTCTATTATTTTTATTTCATAACCAATCATCTTCAAAATATGTGACAAAGTTAAGTGTCATAAAATCTTGATTTGGGCTGATATTTGCCCATTAGGACAGGAGTTATGCCCCTTTTGAAATGATAGAAATGGCTTATTTCACATTGTTTGCACTCTATGAATTATGATAATTAATGAAAATCTCAGATTTGAATGTTTACGCCTCAGCATCTTTTTTGTAAAGCAGTATGTTTAGCATGTTTGGCATTGAAGGCTATTTATCTCAGGTGAGCGATTTAGAGCCATCATGGCCCTCTTGTTTAATGAAAATCACATCATTATACATTTTATTGTGTTTTTTTCTCTCACTTTTTTGAAGCTAATAAGGCGTCTGCAACTTTATTCAATATATTATGACGTTCCGTGGCAACTGATAGCAAGCGTTCGTTAAAGCTTTTAAGAACTTCAAACTGTTTGCGCTGCTCCTCAGCATATGTTAAAAACCACTGAGGTGGTTGGTTTCCGCTCCTGCGCCTTTTACGTGGAGGGATTGTCTCTTCTCCTTCTCCAGCTGGCGTACTGGGTCTACTGGCAGGAGTAGATGATGTGCTACTTTGTGGGGATGAAGCAGTAGGTGATGAAAGTTCTGTACTTTCTTGATGTTTATCCTCCACTGGCTTATTTCCTGCAAAAGTGTTGATTGAAATAAAAAAATGCAATAAAATGTGAAAAGCAATATTTTAAGAAAGCATGTTACAAAATTCCCATGATCTATTATTCATTTTTCCCTTTTCTGAATAAAAAAAATCCTATAAATTTGACCATACAAAATTTATTGTAGATAGTAACAGGGAGTCAACTGGGTGTTTATTAAGATATATATTTTTTTTAATGATAATGTAATAGTATCAGCCCATTTATGGAGGTGGACTAGGAATTTAATTGTAAGCCTTTAGCCATAGGCATTTTAAGTGACAATCTCTAATTGTTAAATGGTTATATAGTAACATTTGATCAAATGTCTGCCATGTATGACCGGTTAAAAAGTTTAAGAAGCTGGCATGACATAAGGTCTTGCTCATTCAGAAACTAAATTGAAATACTAATAACTTGAAAATTATTTTTTTAACATTTGATTACTACTTATGAAAAAATTTGGTTTTTTTTCTTCAGAATATACCTAATATTATATTTCATTATAATGCAATCTCAATTCAGTGCATAATTTAATTCACTTTTGAAAAAGTTGTTGAATTTCATTTTCTAATTCACAAAAAAAAAAATTCTTAATTAAACAACTGTTAAATTATTAGACATTTTTCAATGTTGTCAGAAAATATGTTTGAATTAGTTTGAAGCCTTAAATAAATATTCCTCATTTTTAAATGAGTGTTTTGATTTCATCTTTTTGGTCATCAAAGATAGTGGTGCTAAAATACATGTTTCTTAGCATCATACCCCAGTTATCAGGCGAGATTTCAACATCTAGGCCTTTCTTGAATTTTTGGAAACTAGATTAAAAGAAATTTCATACACCTAATTTCATGTCTTTCCCCTGGACCTTTAATGCCCAAATATCAATTTCTTCTGTTATATAACTGTTCAATTACATTACATACCCTTTGTTGATGACACCACCACTGCTGGCTGAACAGCAGGATCACCTATCAGCAGATGCTCCATTGGTTCAAAATACTCCCATTGCCTTCTGCCTCTACCCGATTTGCTGTCAGATTCCTTTATGGTTTTGTATCTGTACCAAAAATGAAAAAAAAAATCTCAAAGTTGAGATGTCATCACAGAATTTTAAGAGACAAAAGATAAGTGTTTTGTTTTTGGAATATTGAAATAAATGCCTTATTTCTTTAAATTTTTTTGTTAAAAGTCTCCATTTGTCATTTTGTCCCACATTATTGTCTGGTGTATATATCAAAGTTTACTTGAGGTATCAACTTCATACTTCATAGGTGTATAGATATCATTGAGGAGGAGTCCAGTGCATAAGAAGGGTAACTGTACCTTTCACAAATTTAAGTTATTGCCATTGTTATATTTTTGTCACAGTGACCTTGACATTTTACTTGTAGACCTCAAAATAGGGGTTTAAGTTGATCTCTACAAGGATTTTTATGTTAACAAATCTGTAACTCTGTTTTATACAGTTTAGCAGCCATTTTTTTAAGTTCATAGTCACAAACCAATACCCTGTGTTCTTATCAATTTTTGCAGCCATAATGTATTTAAGGCATATGTTACCAAGGAAATTACCTATATTTAAGGTTGCGGAACTTCTTATTACACTGTTGGCCAGTGAATAAGAATCCTCTGTTGCGCATTTCTGTGCCTATTATTCTCCACACCTGTGTACTTGTATAGGCAGACATGGAAAATTTGGCATAATGGTCCTCTACCAATGAGATTAACATTAACCCTTCTTCGTGTTTCAAAGTTGAAGCTGAAAAAATGAAAGAAAAAAGGTTGAATGACATCATCAAAATAATCTGGATTGAAAAGTAATCTGTGTCAGTTGCTAGAGATACAATTAACATTTGCAATTTTGCCTTTACTGTTAAATTCACTAATCTCATTTACATCATTTAATCTGATTTTTCTTTGAATTTATTCATCTGGAAAATTAATTTATAAAAGCTCATTCCCACTGTGTAGAATGCATTTCATGGGAAAAAAAGCTGCCAGAGTACAGCATGCCTTACTGTTCAAAAGTGTTAATAGATGGCATTCTGCTTTTGTTCTTGTCCTTCACATACCCTGTATAAAACAGCATTCAAAAATGTTTATAGTCTAATACCCCTAAATAAATCTGACTGTATTTTTTTTAAATTATACTTACATTCTTGATCTAATTTGGGTAGAACCTCTATTGCAGATTCATCACCAGGTGCTGTAGTGCCTTAAAATCAACAAGAACAAACTTAAGAATATACAAATGTTAATCCAGTTAAGCTTGCATTTTGTCAAATAAATGTTTGACAATTTATGTTGCATTATACTTTCAGATGCAGAGATAAAATATTTTAAATGGCTCACGGCTTTTTGTTTCAATTTCATCCAGATAATTATGTTTGTTTGTTGTGTTTAATGTTCTACCAACAGTATTTCAGTCATTTTCAGACATTGTCTACTTGACGGATATAGTGCTGCCACACTGCAGTATCACACTGTAGACATGTGGCATGAACAACAACTAGTCACAGTAACCTGACACTGGGCCAAACAGCTGTGCAACTTCTCTTATATGCAAAGCGCACAGCAAAGGACCTATGTCACTTCCATTTTTTTAAGACTTTGGTATGTGGGGCCAGGGATCGAACCCGCATCTGCGGACGCCGAAACCACAAGGCCACCGGGGTTGGTTCAGATAATTAAGGAAGTTGTTCTTTAATTAAGAATTTGAACTAAATGTGTGTACATGTATATTATATCTACATGCACATTGGCACCTGATGTAACCATTTGTGCTTTTAAAAAAGCATTTGTGGTCTCTCTATCAAAGGTTGTCTAGAAAGTATTATTAGATTGATACAACCTATATTTAGATTTTCTATGTTCATTTGCACTCACTAGGCTGACCACATTCACTCTTCATGCACAATGGGGGCATAGAAGATATAATTTGACATTGTATGTATACCATGTGATATCTACAATCCAGTACTTTTTACTGACACGTGCAGTAATGCACAGAGTAAAAATGTTGTGATTTATTTTTATCATGATCTTGCAACTATTAAATGGAAAATGAATCTGTTTGTAAATTACTTACAGTCTTGATTTGATTTGGGTAAATCCTCATGAGTGCCTAGATCTCCAGATGCTGGGGGATCTAATGTGGGCAGACTCTCTGTAGAACCCCGAGTCTCAGGTGGTGGAGTGACTTGAAATCAACAAGGAATAACATTTCTATTCAAATGTTCATTAAGACTCAAAAAAGCATGCAGTGCTCTCCACACTCATTGGATAAATAAACATATCGGAAATATAAGGGTCAAACTCCTAACTTAACAGTCTATATAAGACTAAAATCATGCAAAATATGTCTAATATTCTTATGCTTTTGAATGCAAACTTTATGAGTTAGAATTATTGAAATGGTTTTGAAACTTTGTCAATACTTGCTTAACAATTTCCTTTAATAATCTGTTGTTTTTTGAGAGTCATGTTAGAGTGGTATTAAACTTGACTGAGGACACAACTGTTTTGGATTTTGAATTCTATTTAGTATAAACAACCTTTTACATCCTGAGCAAACAAAAACTCTCAAAATAGATTATTATAAGCTACAAGGTTGACATAATTTTGACTTATGAACTTGTAATTACTTTACTGTGTGTGTTGGGGGACATCAAGACAATACCCTTTAGCAACCCTAATATAGCCAAAAAAATATATTTTGCCATACTTATAGGACATCTTATATATTATATAAAGTAATAAAAAATAATTAAAAACGACAGTATATACAATTCTACATGTACTTGTTTCTTACCTCCATTTACTACTGTACTTTGATGAAGGTATTTTTGGAACAGCAAGTCACGTGTTTTTTTTATCTGAAATAAATATATACATATTTTAAAATTTTATCATATGCTACAGTTCAATCAAACATAAAGAATGCTTATATTCACACTGTGTAAACATTGCCTTTTGTAACACAGAAAAGGGATGTTATTATTTCACACTCACCGATTGTAAAGGCAACTTCATAACCTTTACTACAATATATTATTTTTATATTTATTTTTAGTAGTACTTTTTTAAAAACACAAGAAAAAGATATGTTCAGTATAAATGATAGTAATGTTTCTGGTTCAGTAAATTAACCATCCCATTATAGATAGCGGCTAATTATACAGAATCTTTGCCTCTATGGTAATCATTCCACTCTCCATAGTTTATGGTAATGCAGATGTGCAAATTAAGACTATATCAATTTGGACACAGTTATTTTATTAAATATAGCTAAATTTAATATTTTGAAAACCAATAAGATCATTTCAATTTGATACATAATGTATAATAATATATAAATAAGCATGTTCTTCACAAGTGTTTTTTGTGTGTTTCTTTATAAAGATTTTTTTGACGAATTATGCAATATCTTGCCTTTGAATTATGAGCTTACCTTTGGCCAAAGCCAGGTTGTACATGTCTTCTTCTAAGAAGAAAGTACAACTCTCTCCATTAAAGTTTATGATAAGTTTTTTCATTGATGAACTGAAACAAAGTAGAATGTCTTTCATGTACATGGTATAAAATGAAAGTGTAAATAATTAAAATAATGACATTCAAAGTAATTTTGGCTATATCAATGTTATTTTAAAGTGGCAGTTTTTATATATAACAATGGGTTATTGTTACACATAACTCTTTGCAAGATAGGGCTAAACGGAAAGTAGAACAATATACTGTTTTACTAACTAATATGTGGACTATTGCATCACAAGAAGGAAAATTTCATTGCAAATTAATGTTCTTGCCAGTTACTAGGAGAACAATCTTTTTTATCATTGTAAATTTATGTTTTAGATAGTGTTGCATTCACGTTGAACATACATTGTAGGCCTACTTTCATTTTATTATTGGAAAAAAAGGAAAACAGAATTTAACCCAAATTAGCCTCTGTGAGACTAAAATATGGCAAAATATTTCATAATGTAAGATATTAATTCATAACAAATTAAAAAAAATACATAATTAACAAGAAAACAACAAAAATAGATTCGCAAATGATGTGCATACTCACGTGTTCGCCATCTTGGATTGCTTGGCGAGTTTGCTCGGGAGTGGACTAGCCGAAGAACGAAGCGCTATTTGCGAGCTCTACGTTCAACAACGGAAATTAACGAAGCGACATCTAGCGAAACCTAGCGCTTCGCCTATTGAACACAGGGCAGACAGAACATCGTCCTACTAAAACTCCTGCCATAACTTCCCCGAAAACACAAATAACAACAATCCTAGGCTGTGAAAATGCTTTTAGGACACGGATCCCTCCATTCTTTGTTTTTAAAGGTCGTAGGATGACTGATGATTTACTTCATGGTTCCAGTGCTGGTTTATCAGGCACAGTCTCTGACAGTGGCTGGTCAAATTCTGAAACCCTTCTGACATATCTTGAGAACCACTTCTTAAAGTTCATTCAAAGGCACAGTCCTGACCAGCCAGTCCTTCTGATGCTTGATGGCCACAGGTCACATGTTAATATTCCTGTAATTGAGTGGGCCAAAAAAAAAAACATCATTATTTTTGTCTTACCAGCCCATACAAGCCACATCCTTCAGCCCCTTGATGTTGGATGTTTTGGCCCACTTCTAAGAGTTTACAATTCTGAATGTCATACGTTTCTTAGGATAAACCCTTCATCAAAAATTACCAGGTACAATGTTTGCTCTTTTGATTCAACTGTATACAGCATTGCTTTATCCCCAGTCAATTTAAGATCTTCTCTTAGAAGGACTGGCATATATCCATATGACCCAACAGTTATATCCTCTCATCAAATTACACCTTCAAAAGCCTACATCTCAAGTCATTCTCAGGTAGATGAAAATGAAAACCTAATTCCTGCTAGGTCATTTTTTATTCCGCTGGAAAAGTTATCAGGGACAAACAGTCACACGAGGAACAGCAAAGAAAAACCATTAGCAAATTTGTCTCAGGTACTGTCATAACTGATCCCCTGAAATAGAAAGTGAAATATGCAATATTAATTCCCAAAGAAAGACCACTCCAAGGCAAAAAAGAAAATCTACTGACAATGAAAAACAAAAATCAACAAAGAAGAGTAAAGTAAATCTAAGTCAAAAACCGGGTCCTACTAAAACACAGCTATTTGATTCAAATAGTGACAGTGAGGAAGAAATCTGTGCATCTGATGAATGCTGTGTATGTAATTTTTTTTCAACCAATAGATCTGAGAGAGTGCGTGTCTCTTGTTTTTACCAAGTGGGCACAGGTGATGTGGAAGGGTGTATGCATTGGACTCACCTAAAATACTGTTGTCCTCAAACTGCTATTCGCCGAAATGATAGGTTTGAGTGCCCTTGTCACAAAAAATAAATTATAAACCATCATAGAACATGTTATTTTATGGTTAGCTTGTTAGTTGTTACATTACACTGATCCAATGTCTTCAGATTCGTTGATTTCCTTAACTGAACTGACCTGTAACTACTGAACTCCAACACCGGCGGATATGACGAAAATAGGACGGAATTCCAACATGGCTGCCGTTTCTATTTTAGCTCACCAGAGCACGAAGTGCTCAGGGTGAGCTATTGGGATCACCCTTCGTCCGTTGTCCGTCGTCAACAATTTGCTTTAAAAGACATCTCCTCTGAAATCGCTGGACAAAATCTGATGAAACTTGGTATAAATGGTCCTTGGGTGGGACTCTACAAAAATTGCTCAAATAAAGTTGATCCTTGCAGAACTCTGGTTGCCATGGCAATAAAAAGAAAAAATTCTTGGAAAGTTTAAAAATCATCTCCTTCAAAACTACTGGCCAGATTTCAAAATAAATTGGTACAGATGATCCTTGGGGGTAGCACTACAAAGATTGCTAAAATTATTCGGATCCGCAAAAAAACTTTGGCGTCAGGGGCCGGGCTTATTTTACATTTTTTTATATAGGGAAAAATTAAAAGAAACATCTCCTCTAAAACAATGGACAGAATTTGATGAAACTTGGTATAAATGGTCCTTGGGTGGGACTCTACAAAAATTGCTCAAATAAAGTTGCTCTATGCAGAACTCTGGTTGCCATGGCAACAAAAAGAACAAAAATCATCTTCTTCAAGATTAATATAAATCATCTTTCAGATTAATAATTTGCAGGGTTTCAAAATGTTTTTAATTGGTACAGATGATCCTTGGGTGTAGCTCTACAAAGTATTCAAAATTATTTGGATGTGTGTTGTAAACTCGGCAACAATACGAGGGGAGGCTTATTTATTATATTTATATTGATTTACGCAGAACTCTAGTTGCCATTGCAATGCAATGAAAAGATAAATTAAAATTAATCTTGTTTAGAACTGCTAGCCAGATTTAAAATACATTGTTATAGATGTTTATTTCGGGTTAAATGGCTAATTTTTACTTTGTTTTTCAGACAATTTTAACAATTAATCAAAATCAAAGGAAATGTCCTTTGTTTTCACGTGACGTCATCAAGACAAATCCGCCATCTTACCATTTTACTATTTGCACTTCTGTTTCAATTAAAGATTTACAGATATATACTTTTGAGTTTAAAAAACAGAAACACGTGAAGATTGATTCTATATTAAAGAAGTGAAATTGCATAAAGTGGTTATTTAATATAATATATAAATTCATTATTGAAGACGGAAAATATATGCGTTGTAATTTTTTGCAGTTGTCGGTAATTAATTTCCTTAGTGTCCTATATGAGACAAACGGATCCATCAACCTCCAACAATCAGTTTTAAGTCACTATAAACTGTTCGGAGTCAAAGTTGTATTTTTGTGTGTCTAAAATATTTTTATCTTAATGGAAGCAAGCACGTTCCCCCCCCCCCCCCCCCAAAAAAAAATAAATAAAAAAAATGTAATCCATCAACTTACAACCAGTTAACTGTTCCAAGTCAAGGGTGTATTTTGTGTGGTTTTTGACTCCGATTTATCTGTACTTGAAATTGTTTTGGCTGCTTATTCCAGATTAACAACTGTTACTGATTTAGCCTTTTCCTTCATATAGACTCATATTAACACTCTCAAAAGGAACCACATAAAATAGTCACAGTTAAACATTCCTTGTTACAGAAAACAATTGTTTCATTTTAAAATTCAGATGTACTCTAGTGAGCGTCTATGGGCCTTAGGCCTCTTGTTAATACAGTGACCCAATTCAACACAATCTGATACTAACAATTTCATTATTTGAAATAATTTGTATCTATTGGGGGACCAATAACAAAATGATTTAACGGTACGTACATCATTATATGGTTTTAAATCGTATTTATGTTGTATAATTTAAGTTACATTTTTACTATGACGAAAACTGGTCGGTCCACGCTACCAGTGTCCTTGCTGCACCAAAATTATGTTTAGAAAGGACTCTGCAAAGCGGCACATGAGGATTATTCATCATATCCTGATCTCCTTAATTGTAACCACCATGGTGAACACGGAGTATGTGGACCCAAAGGGCCAGGGCAGCAACCAAGAGGAAGGCGACATCAACCCGGATCAACTAGTCCCTCCATAAGCAGGGAGATTATGTTGAAAAAAAAACAACAAAAGTAAAACAAATATTGTTTTCGGCCAAGAACATAAAGCAAGTGGATATTCCTCTGTGAA
The DNA here is from genome assembly GCA_021229015.1 of Solen grandis. Classification (NCBI taxonomy): domain Eukaryota; kingdom Metazoa; phylum Mollusca; class Bivalvia; order Adapedonta; family Solenidae; genus Solen; species Solen grandis. The sequence continues at coordinate 30,223,261 of CM037778.1, forward strand.
CGTTTTTAGGACTGGTGTAACAATTATTTGTGGCTTTACCTTATATACAAACTAACTGAGAATATTTGTATTAAATATATTTCTGCCATTATATGTTTAATATCTTTTTGTAGGAAAGGTGGAATGAGTCAGAAATGATTTATTCGGTATTTATTTTTGACTATATATATTTTAAGTGGTGTGATTTCACGACTTTGGTATGTCGCGGCCGGGAATCGAACTCACGACCTTTCTATTCCAGGGCAGACGCTCTAAACATACGGCAACCGGGACCGGAATACATGCTTATACTTAAAATATTCGTTGATAAATAAAGTTACTCCTTATAAAAAATGCAGTTAAGCAGAGGAAAAATACATTTAAAAATATTGTGCCAGTACAAACATAAACGCTGGAACATTATTTTCACTATTTTCGATATATAGGCAATGCCTGCCGAGGTATCGGCAAGGATAATCTTTTTTTGTTTTCATTAATTCAACTCTATGTATATCCTTTCTGAAAAATTTCCCTTCCAGTCCTTAATCAGTCGTAAGGACCTTATATTACTACTCTTGGATTAACAGTCATTATTTCACTTAAGCCGTATCCAACCAGTTATAGTTAGCTATGAAGTTGTCTTAGGACCATATGTCATGCTCCTCACGTGCACCTATTGTTGTAGATGATCATCGTTTTTTTTTTACTGTTTTACATTGCATATACTTAATGAATAAAGATAGCCAGAATGTTGTTTACCACTCTCGAATGGCGTTGGAACACAACCCTGTAAAGTAGTTACTTTAGTACAAACGCACTGTTTTTTTTTTCTCACAATATCGCATTGGCGCCGAAAGTATACCAGATTTTCATTCACACACTTATTTGAGTTGCTTATCTTTGGGTTTAAGTCTTTGCGGCAGCCACGGTAGCCCCGTTTGCACGAAACGTAGTGCGCCGTGGGACTTTGGTGTTTTCTTTATTATGTATACAAGGTGAGTTAAGTCCTCCCAAGTTTTCTCACGGTCTATCATGGTATGTCCGTGACGAGCCTTGGAAGGGAAAAGGACCAGTACCGATGGCAACAAGGCGCACCACGTTTTGGCCCGTGGTCTACCACGGATGCCAGTACGTTCCCTCCCGGTCCACCTTATTCTGATGGGTTCCTTCACGTTTCTCACGTTCTGATCAATGTCTGACACGTTTCTTACGTTCTGTCAAGGTTTTCTACGGATGAAACGTGGACGCCGGGCAATTTGGAGCACGTTCGTAACCACGGTATAAATTAAAGCGCCAATACCACTGAGAAAACATGTTTTATATGCACTAAAGTGGCATTTATTCAAATTTTCAAACGATGCCGTATTCCCTATTGCATAAAAAAAGTTTGATTAAACATGGTCGTAACAAAACAGGATGAACACAAAAGTTGATCAATAAGCACATTGTCCCATTTTTTCTCTTTCTTAGTTAATAAGATTTATTAGATATATGTATTTAGATGAAAAGCAAGCAAATATAATACAAGAAACGCACAATAATAGATGGCAATATACAAAAATATCTAATCCAAAAAAGCCCAAGTTTTTTTATTCTTTAAATAGAGCCCCCAAAAGGAATGCAATACTTCAATGTACCAAGGAAAACAAAAACTTCAATTATGCTACTATCAATGAAAAAAAGTCTTTTGGAAGTATATAATGTTGGGATTTTAACAAATTGCCAATTTCGTACGTTTGGGTTTTAGACTAAAGAAAAAAAAATGTTAAAAATTCCATAAGGTCAGCCCGCCACTTCACCGGGCAAAGCATTGCTAGGTGCTTTGTTTTACTTTCATTATTTTATTTATTAAATTATATTTTTTATTAATCTTTAATAGGTTAATTGAATAAGATTTACCATTCCAAAATATCCTCACCTAGATTCGAAACCGCGACCCAACTTTGCACCGCTCTGCATATAACCAGCGCGGCAGTTGATACACTAACATGCATGTGCATATTTATAGGCAAAAACAAGGGTTGTGATGAAATTGCAGCTATCAATGTTTCAAATATCTCCTAATTATTTGAGACTTACTCACTAGCACATTTACTTATTTCCGTTTAATGTAAATGTTAAATCCAGCATAAATTGTTTGCACATTTTAATTAGGTTTCGACTTCCATGATGAAACCGTACTAAATATACATAATAATTAACATCACTTTGTGAAAAAAAATCAGACCTATATCTCTGCGTAATAAAAAGGAGAAAGAAATAAGTTTTATCTAAATATAGCCCGAAATATTGTTCGTCGCAGAATGCGTACTACCATAGAACATATTTTTTTTTTTTTAAAAAATGTCATCCAAAGAAAAAGTAATCGTTGTACGAGACAACATCACGAAAGCACCGTCTCACTACTGACCACATCTAAGTTTTGTTACGGCCTGTCGCGTCTTGTTGCGATCACCCCGTTTAATTACGGCCTACTAGGTTTCTAATCCTCACCGTGTCTGCCTTGGTGATTTTTTTGACAGTCCACGGCGACCATGCCCTCTCACGTTTGCCCATACCGTTCCCCCACCTTCTTTTACGACTATCCCGTTTTGTCCTCGGTGGCATGATCCGTGGTCACCGTGGCCGCCGGGAACATAGTGTAAACGCAGCAAAACACACCTATTTATGATTATAATGTTATTATCCCTCACAACCTGAACATTTCATGGCACAAAGTCATCGTAAAATGAGAAACTTGTTTGGTTTAAGACGGACCGTAATGTAATTCCTCGAAACACTGGACAGTTTGCGAAGTTTTTTTTTACAGTTTACAATGTCTTGATGTGATGAAATGATGTATTGATGTCACGTATAGTATGAAGGATGGCTACCTTGCGGAATTCACATGGGTATTATACGAGACCAGTGTTACTTATAATAATTTTATATCCTGAACATGTTCCAGACGGTAAAAAGATACGACATGGAACCTAACAACAAAGATGAGTAGTTCTGGTGACGGCAAACGGAGTTGGAAGCTGTCATTGTACCTCTACAGTCGGTCCTACTTAATCGTCCAATGAAATTATTGCATTTCGTTCAAAATTTGAAAAATGATTTGAGGTTTTGATATGGAGAAAATATGAGTGTGTTTGGTACCTACGTGAACTTAAAGCATAATAGGCGGAGCTTCTTTCGGCAGCGTCTTGTTACGTCATGTTACGTTGATTGCGATACATTCCATAAAATCTATACTCCATCATTCGAGATCAAAGGCAAAGCGGTATGGCGCACGTGACGAACTGTAGATATGTTTTCGTTTATATATCGATTTGCTGAACTTATCGCAGCGCTCTGCTTCGCGTCGCCTACGATGATTTCTATAAAATTTAAAAACACAGATATTCCACACGAAGATATTACCCACTAACATACACACAATATGATAATTATTTTATATGCAGGATAATAAGGGTATGTGTTTTGTGTGTGCGGGATGGGAGGGGGGGGGGGGGTGAAATACATTGCGGAACAAAATAAGAGTGATTTAGTTGTTATTTTGATATTTTGGCAAATATGCATAATTGCCTATTTCAAGAATATTTTTTTAATTTGTTTTTAATTCAGCACAACACACACTGCAAACTGCACACTTAATATACATTTAATTATAAATTGTTGTAACCGGGCTTTCAAGTCAACCAAATGGTCTCGTATGGCGTGTAAGGAATTAAATATATAGATGGGTCTGAGCATGGGTTGAATTCTTTCTTCCTACCTTTTTAGCCTGATATTACATTCTCGTAGAAAAAAATATAAATATGAAATAGAATTTTGAAGTTGCAGTAGTATAGAGACTGGGGATTCTGGATCACTTTTGCACCGAATGACATTTGCGATCTTTTTCTAAGCGTTTTTCTTGTAAATAGAGATTTTTCAACTTGTGTACCCCGTTGTAGTACAACCATGCCAAGTAGGTACACTAGCCAGGACCAACCAGACCAGGTCCAGCCAGGTAGGTACAACCAGCCAGCCCAGCATCGGGGATAGCACCAGAGGGGTTCTGTCTCACTTTTGCACCGAATGACATTTGCGTTGTAGCGTTTTTCTTGCAACCCTTTTTCGATTTTCCAAATGTGTACCCCGCTGTAGTCAAGCCAATTTGCACCGACCCCATTTTTGCCACATTTGAACTCCATTTTTACACCACCCCATTTTGACCACATTTGAACCCTGACCACATATGAACCCCAATTTTGCGGGCCCGACCCACCCCAACATACTAGTGGTTTTGAATCACTTTTGCACCGACGTTGTATTTTTATATTAGACAACTGTTTACGCATAGTATAAAAACAAAATGATCGGACATAGACGCTACGAGTGGCTGGTAGTCGGGTGCGTCGATCAATGCGGGCGGGGGTGTATAGGGCGGCTATGTTGCTTAAACATGGCACAACTACGCCGTAAGCCCGATTCTGAGCCACACCCCTGCCGTACTTGTGGGCGGGGTACAAAATCGGAAACCTATCGATGTGGTGTTGAGTGCGGCAAAAGCCGTGCGAGGTACGTCCTCCACCGCGCGGAGGCCCAGAGCAAGAAGTTATTCCCTCTAGTCCTACACGAGCTCGACGTTTGTGTAAGGATTCAGCGGCTGTCCTTTATTGGCATATAGTATGGCCGCCTATATAAAAAATTTCAGTTAGAGATTTATTCTGCACATGGTATTCTATCAGATAAATTTTCAGTTAGAGATTTATTCTGCACATGGTATATGCATCAACATGGCTACTGGGAACAAGTTACTCGAAGAGTATATCGAAGAGATACTTGCAGAAATGTCAAATAAGGCGGAACAGCAGAGGCTAACACCTACTCCACGTAGGCCAACACCCGCTCCACGTACTACCCAACCTACGCCTGCTCCACGTACTACCCAACCTGCTATCTATTACCATAAAATCTCGACCAAGTTCGATTTTGGCTGAAAGCGGACCATTAGGTGAGAAGTTATGTCCCTTTTAATATTGAAGAAATCCAAATTTCACTTTATTTGCCCTCTATTATTTTTATTCATAACCAATCATCTTCAAAATATGTGACAAAGTTAAGTGTCATAAAATCTTGATTTGGGCTGATATTTGCCCATTAGGACAGGAGTTATGCCCCTTTTGAAATGATAGAAATGGCTTATTTCACATTGTTTGCACTCTATGAATTATGATAATTAATGAAAATCTCAGATTTGAATGTTTACGCCTCAGCATCTTTTTTGTAAAGCAGTATGTTTAGCATGTTTGGCATTGAAGGCTATTTATCTCAGGTGAGCGATTTAGAGCCATCATGGCCCTCTTGTTTAATGAAAATCACATCATTATACATTTTATTGTGTTTTTTTCTCTCACTTTTTTGAAGCTAATAAGGCGTCTGCAACTTTATTCAATATATTATGACGTTCCGTGGCAACTGATAGCAAGCGTTCGTTAAAGCTTTTAAGAACTTCAAACTGTTTGCGCTGCTCCTCAGCATATGTTAAAAACCACTGAGGTGGTTGGTTTCCGCTCCTGCGCCTTTTACGTGGAGGGATTGTCTCTTCTCCTTCTCCAGCTGGCGTACTGGGTCTACTGGCAGGAGTAGATGATGTGCTACTTTGTGGGGATGAAGCAGTAGGTGATGAAAGTTCTGTACTTTCTTGATGTTTATCCTCCACTGGCTTATTTCCTGCAAAAGTGTTGATTGAAATAAAAAAATGCAATAAAATGTGAAAAGCAATATTTTAAGAAAGCATGTTACAAAATTCCCATGATCTATTATTCATTTTTCCCTTTTCTGAATAAAAAAAATCCTATAAATTTGACCATACAAAATTTATTGTAGATAGTAACAGGGAGTCAACTGGGTGTTTATTAAGATATATATTTTTTTTAATGATAATGTAATAGTATCAGCCCATTTATGGAGGTGGACTAGGAATTTAATTGTAAGCCTTTAGCCATAGGCATTTTAAGTGACAATCTCTAATTAATGGTTAATGTAACATTTGATCAAATGTCTGCCATGTATGACCGGTTAAAAAGTTTAAGAAGCTGGCATGACATAAGGTCTTGCTCATTCAGAAACTAAATTGAAATACTAATAACTTGAAAATTATTTGTATATGTATGCTTTTATATAATACTTTTCTCTATTTTTTTAAGACCATTTGATTACTACTTATGTCAAAATGTTAACATGCATTTGGTTTTTTTTCTTCAGAATATACCTAATATTATATTTCATTATAATGCAATCTCAATTCAGTGCATAATTTAATTCACTTTTGAAAAAGTTGTTGAATTTCATTTTCTAATTCACAAAAAAAAAATTCTTAATTAAACAACTGTTAAATTATTAGACATTTTTCAATGTTGTCAGAAAATATGTTTGAATTAGTTTGAAGCCTTAAATAAATATTCCTCATTTTTAAATGAGTGTTTTGATTTCATCTTTTTGGTCATCAAAGATAGTGGTGCTAAAATACATGTTTCTTAGCATCATACCCCAGTTATCAGGCGAGATTTCAACATCTAGGCCTTTCTTGAATTTTTGGAAACTAGATTAAAAGAAATTTCATACACCTAATTTCATGTCTTTCCCCTGGACCTTTAATGCCCAAATATCAATTTCTTCTGTTATATAACTGTTCAATTACATTACATACCCTTTGTTGATGACACCACCACTGCTGGCTGAACAGCAGGATCACCTATCAGCAGATGCTCCATTGGTTCAAAATACTCCCATTGCCTTCTGCCTCTACCCGATTTGCTGTCAGATTCCTTTATGGTTTTGTATCTGTACCAAAAATGAAAAAAAAAATCTCAAAGTTGAGATGTCATCACAGAATTTTAAGAGACAAAAGATAAGTGTTTTGTTTTTGGAATATTGAAATAAATGCCTTATTTCTTTAAATTTTTTTGTTAAAAGTCTCCATTTGTCATTTTGTCCCACATTATTGTCTGGTGTATATATCAAAGTTTACTTGAGGTATCAACTTCATACTTCATAGGTGTATAGATATCATTGAGGAGGAGTCCAGTGCATAAGAAGGGTAACTGTACCTTTCACAAATTTAAGTTATTGCCATTGTTATATTTTTGTCACAGTGACCTTGACATTTTACTTGTAGACCTCAAAATAGGGGTTTAAGTTGATCTCTACAAGGATTTTTATGTTAACAAATCTGTAACTCTGTTTTATACAGTTTAGCAGCCATTTTTTTAAGTTCATAGTCACAAACCAATACCCTGTGTTCTTATCAATTTTTGCAGCCATAATGTATTTAAGGCATATGTTACCAAGGAAATTACCTATATTTAAGGTTGCGGAACTTCTTATTACACTGTTGGCCAGTGAATAAGAATCCTCTGTTGCGCATTTCTGTGCCTATTATTCTCCACACCTGTGTACTTGTATAGGCAGACATGGAAAATTTGGCATAATGGTCCTCTACCAATGAGATTAACATTAACCCTTCTTCGTGTTTCAAAGTTGAAGCTGAAAAAATGAAAGAAAAAAGGTTGAATGACATCATCAAAATAATCTGGATTGAAAAGTAATCTGTGTCAGTTGCTAGAGATACAATTAACATTTGCAATTTTGCCTTTACTGTTAAATTCACTAATCTCATTTACATCATTTAATCTGATTTTTCTTTGAATTTATTCATCTGGAAAATTAATTTATAAAAGCTCATTCCCACTGTGTAGAATGCATTTCATGGGAAAAAAAGCTGCCAGAGTACAGCATGCCTTACTGTTCAAAAGTGTTAATAGATGGCATTCTGCTTTTGTTCTTGTCCTTCACATACCCTGTATAAAACAGCATTCAAAAATGTTTATAGTCTAATACCCCTAAATAAATCTGACTGTATTTTTTTTAAATTATACTTACATTCTTGATCTAATTTGGGTAGAACCTCTATTGCAGATTCATCACCAGGTGCTGTAGTGCCTTAAAATCAACAAGAACAAACTTAAGAATATACAAATGTTAATCCAGTTAAGCTTGCATTTTGTCAAATAAATGTTTGACAATTTATGTTGCATTATACTTTCAGATGCAGAGATAAAATATTTTAAATGGCTCACGGCTTTTTGTTTCAATTTCATCCAGATAATTATGTTTGTTTGTTGTGTTTAATGTTCTACCAACAGTATTTCAGTCATTTTCAGACATTGTCTACTTGACGGATATAGTGCTGCCACACTGCAGTATCACACTGTAGACATGTGGCATGAACAACAACTAGTCACAGTAACCTGACACTGGGCCAAACAGCTGTGCAACTTCTCTTATATGCAAAGCGCACAGCAAAGGACCTATGTCACTTCCATTTTTTTAAGACTTTGGTATGTGGGGCCAGGGATCGAACCCGCATCTGCGGACGCCGAAACCACAAGGCCACCGGGGTTGGTTCAGATAATTAAGGAAGTTGTTCTTTAATTAAGAATTTGAACTAAATGTGTGTACATGTATATTATATCTACATGCACATTGGCACCTGATGTAACCATTTGTGCTTTTAAAAAAGCATTTGTGGTCTCTCTATCAAAGGTTGTCTAGAAAGTATTATTAGATTGATACAACCTATATTTAGATTTTCTATGTTCATTTGCACTCACTAGGCTGACCACATTCACTCTTCATGCACAATGGGGGCATAGAAGATATAATTTGACATTGTATGTATACCATGTGATATCTACAATCCAGTACTTTTTACTGACACGTGCAGTAATGCACAGAGTAAAAATGTTGTGATTTATTTTTATCATGATCTTGCAACTATTAAATGGAAAATGAATCTGTTTGTAAATTACTTACAGTCTTGATTTGATTTGGGTAAATCCTCATGAGTGCCTAGATCTCCAGATGCTGGGGGATCTAATGTGGGCAGACTCTCTGTAGAACCCCGAGTCTCAGGTGGTGGAGTGACTTGAAATCAACAAGGAATAACATTTCTATTCAAATGTTCATTAAGACTCAAAAAAGCATGCAGTGCTCTCCACACTCATTGGATAAATAAACATATCGGAAATATAAGGGTCAAACTCCTAACTTAACAGTCTATATAAGACTAAAATCATGCAAAATATGTCTAATATTCTTATGCTTTTGAATGCAAACTTTATGAGTTAGAATTATTGAAATGGTTTTGAAACTTTGTCAATACTTGCTTAACAATTTCCTTTAATAATGCTGTTGTTATTTTGAGAGTCATGTTAGAGTGGTATTAAACTTGACTGAGGACACAACTGTTTTGGATTTTGAATTCTATTTAGTATAAACAACCTTTTACATCCTGAGCAAACAAAAACTCTCAAAATAGATTATTATAAGCTACAAGGTTGACATAATTTTGACTTATGAACTTGTAATTACTTTACTGTGTGTGTTGGGGGACATCAAGACAATACCCTTTAGCAACCCTAATATAGCCAAAAAAATATATTTTGCCATACTTATAGGACATCTTATATATTATATAAAGTAATAAAAAATAATTAAAAACGACAGTATATACAATTCTACATGTACTTGTTTCTTACCTCCATTTACTACTGTACTTTGATGAAGGTATTTTTGGAACAGCAAGTCACGTGTTTTTTTTATCTGAAATAAATATATACATATTTTAAAATTTTATCATATGCTACAGTTCAATCAAATTAATAGAATGCTTAATTCACACTGTGTAAACATTGCCTTTTGAACACAGAAAAAATTGCATACTTATTAACACTCACGATTGTAAAGGCAACTTCAATAACTTAAAAATATTTTAATTTAATTATTTTTTTAGTAGCTCATTTAAAACCAAGAAAAGATATGTTCGGTAAACAGATAGTAAGTTTTTCTGGTTCATAAATATAATACAATTTTTATCTTACATTCAATCAACTAATCTTATTCACAGATATCATTGCCTTTCAAAATGGTATGTATTATTTCCACTCTCCGATTAAAGACTTTAATTTAATACAATTATTTATATTTAAATTTTAGATATACATATTTTAAACACAAGTAAAAAATATTTAGCTAAATGTATAATATTTTGGTCAGAATTAATCCTTATAATAGCGCTAATTAACAGAATCTTTGCTCTATTATCATCATCTCCTAGTTGTAATGCATGTCAAATTAAGCTATATCAATTTGACAGTATTTTTAATAGCTAAATAAATTTGAAACCATAGTCATTCAATTTATACATAAGTATAAAAAATAGCAGTTTCCAATTTTTTGTGTGTTTCTTTATAAAGATTTTTTTGACGAATTATGCAATATTTATGGTTAAAATGAAAGTGTAAAACCGGTTGTACAGTCTTCTTCTAAGAAGAAAGTACAACTCTCTCCATTAAAGTTTATGATAAGTTTTTTCATTGATGAACTGAAACAAAGTAGAATGTCTTTCATGTACATGGTATAAAATGAAAGTGTAAATAATTAAAATAATGACATTCAAAGTAATTTTGGCTATATCAATGTTATTTTAAAGTGGCAGTTTTTATATATAACAATGGGTTATTGTTACACATAACTCTTTGCAAGATAGGGCTAAACGGAAAGTAGAACAATATACTGTTTTACTAACTAATATGTGGACTATTGCATCACAAGAAGGAAAATTTCATTGCAAATTAATGTTCTTGCCAGTTACTAGGAGAACAATCTTTTTTATCATTGTAAATTTATGTTTTAGATAGTGTTGCATTCACGTTGAACATACATTGTAGGCCTACTTTCATTTTATTATTGGAAAAAAAGGAAAACAGAATTTAACCCAAATTAGCCTCTGTGAGACTAAAATATGGCAAAATATTTCATAATGTAAGATATTAATTCATAACAAATTAAAAAAAATACATAATTAACAAGAAAACAACAAAAATAGATTCGCAAATGATGTGCATACTCACGTGTTCGCCATCTTGGATTGCTTGGCGAGTTTGCTCGGGAGTGGACTAGCCGAAGAACGAAGCGCTATTTGCGAGCTCTACGTTCAACAACGGAAATTAACGAAGCGACATCTAGCGAAACCTAGCGCTTCGCCTATTGAACACAGGGCAGACAGAACATCGTCCTACTAAAACTCCTGCCATAACTTCCCCGAAAACACAAATAACAACAATCCTAGGCTGTGAAAATGCTTTTAGGACACGGATCCCTCCATTCTTTGTTTTTAAAGGTCGTAGGATGACTGATGATTTACTTCATGGTTCCAGTGCTGGTTTATCAGGCACAGTCTCTGACAGTGGCTGGTCAAATTCTGAAACCCTTCTGACATATCTTGAGAACCACTTCTTAAAGTTCATTCAAAGGCACAGTCCTGACCAGCCAGTCCTTCTGATGCTTGATGGCCACAGGTCACATGTTAATATTCCTGTAATTGAGTGGGCCAAAAAAAAAAACATCATTATTTTTGTCTTACCAGCCCATACAAGCCACATCCTTCAGCCCCTTGATGTTGGATGTTTTGGCCCACTTCTAAGAGTTTACAATTCTGAATGTCATACGTTTCTTAGGATAAACCCTTCATCAAAAATTACCAGGTACAATGTTTGCTCTTTTGATTCAACTGTATACAGCATTGCTTTATCCCCAGTCAATTTAAGATCTTCTCTTAGAAGGACTGGCATATATCCATATGACCCAACAGTTATATCCTCTCATCAAATTACACCTTCAAAAGCCTACATCTCAAGTCATTCTCAGGTAGATGAAAATGAAAACCTAATTCCTGCTAGGTCATTTTTTATTCCGCTGGAAAAGTTATCAGGGACAAACAGTCACACGAGGAACAGCAAAGAAAAACCATTAGCAAATTTGTCTCAGGTACTGTCATAACTGATCCCCTGAAATAGAAAGTGAAATATGCAATATTAATTCCCAAAGAAAGACCACTCCAAGGCAAAAAAGAAAATCTACTGACAATGAAAAACAAAAATCAACAAAGAAGAGTAAAGTAAATCTAAGTCAAAAACCGGGTCCTACTAAAACACAGCTATTTGATTCAAATAGTGACAGTGAGGAAGAAATCTGTGCATCTGATGAATGCTGTGTATGTAATTTTTTTTCAACCAATAGATCTGAGAGAGTGCGTGTCTCTTGTTTTTACCAAGTGGGCACAAGTGATGTGGAAGGGTGTATGCATTGGACTCACCTAAAATACTGTTGTCCTCAAACTGCTATTCGCCGAAATGATAGGTTTGAGTGCCCTTGTCACAAAAAATAAATTATAAACCATCATAGAACATGTTATTTTATGGTTAGCTTGTTAGTTGTTACATTACACTGATCCAATGTCTTCAGATTCGTTGATTTCCTTAACTGAACTGACCTGTAACTACTGAACTCCAACACCGGCGGATATGACGAAAATAGGACGGAATTCCAACATGGCTGCCGTTTCTATTTTAGCTCACCAGAGCACGAAGTGCTCAGGGTGAGCTATTGGGATCACCCTTCGTCCGTTGTCCGTCGTCAACAATTTGCTTTAAAAGACATCTCCTCTGAAATCGCTGGACAAAATCTGATGAAACTTGGTATAAATGGTCCTTGGGTGGGACTCTACAAAAATTGCTCAAATAAAGTTGATCCTTGCAGAACTCTGGTTGCCATGGCAATAAAAAGAAAAAATTCTTGGAAAGTTTAAAAATCATCTCCTTCAAAACTACTGGCCAGATTTCAAAATAAATTGGTACAGATGATCCTTGGGGGTAGCACTACAAAGATTGCTAAAATTATTCGGATCCGCAAAAAAACTTTGGCGTCAGGGGCCGGGCTTATTTTACATTTTTTTATATAGGGAAAAATTAAAAGAAAATCTCCTCTAAAACAATGGACAGAATTTGATGAAACTTGGTATAAATGGTCCTTGGGTGGGACTCTACAAAAATTGCTCAAATAAAGTTGCTCTATGCAGAACTCTGGTTGCCATGGCAACAAAAAGAAAAAAATCTTTGACAGTTTCAAAATCATCTCCTTCAAAACTACTTGTCAGATTTCAAAATAAATTGGTACAGATGATCCTTGGGGGTAGCACTACAAAGATTGCTAAAATTATTCGGATCCACAAAAAAAACATGGGCGCCATGGGCCGGCTTATTTTACATTTTTTTTTATATAGGGAAAGATAAAAAAAAATCTCTAAAACCAATGGACAGAATTTGATGAAATTTGGTAAAACTGATCTTTGGATGCGAGTCTACAAAAATTACTCAAATAAAAATGATCCATACAGAACTCTGGTTGCAATGGCAATAAATAGAACAAAAATCATCTTCTTCAAGATTAATATAAATCATCTTTCAGATTAATAATTTGCAGGGTTTCAAAATGTTTTTAATTGGTACAGATGATCCTTGGGTGTAGCTCTACAAAGTATTCAAAATTATTTGGATGTGTGTTGTAAACTCGGCAACAATACGAGGGGAGGCTTATTTATTATATTTATATTGATTTACGCAGAACTCTAGTTGCCATTGCAATGCAATGAAAAGATAAATTAAAATTAATCTTGTTTAGAACTGCTAGCCAGATTTAAAATACATTGTTATAGATGTTTATTTCGGGTTAAATGGCTAATTTTTACTTTGTTTTTCAGACAATTTTAACAATTAATCAAAATCAAAGGAAATGTCCTTTGTTTTCACGTGACGTCATCAAGACAAATCCGCCATCTTACCATTTTACTATTTGCACTTCTGTTTCAATTAAAGATTTACAGATATATACTTTTGAGTTTAAAAAACAGAAACACGTGAAGATTGATTCTATATTAAAGAAGTGAAATTGCATAAAGTGGTTATTTAATATAATATATAAATTCATTATTGAAGACGGAAAATATATGCGTTGTAATTTTTTGCAGTTGTCGGTAATTAATTTCCTTAGTGTACCTATATGAGACAAACGGATCCATCAACCTCCAACAATCAGTTTTAAGTCACTATAAACTGTTCGGAGTCAAAGTTGTATTTTTGTGTGTCTAAAATATTTTTATCTTAATGGAAGCAAGCACGTTCCCCCCCCCCCCCCCCAAAAAAAAATAAATAAAAAAAAATGTAATCCATCAACTTACAACCAGTTAACTGTTCCAAGTCAAGGGTGTATTTTGTGTGGTTTTTGACTCCGATTTATCTGTACTTGAAATTGTTTTGGCTGCTTATTCCAGATTAACAACTGTTACTGATTTAGCCTTTTCCTTCATATAGACTCATATTAACACTCTCAAAAGGAACCACATAAAATAGTCACAGTTAAACATTCCTTGTTACAGAAAACAATTGTTTCATTTTAAAATTCAGATGTACTCTAGTGAGCGTCTATGGGCCTTAGGCCTCTTGTTAATACAGTGACCCAATTCAACACAATCTGATACTAACAATTTCATTATTTGAAATAATTTGTATCTATTGGGGGACCAATAACAAAATGATTTAACGGTACGTACATCATTATATGGTTTTAAATCGTATTTATGTTGTATAATTTAAGTTACATTTTTACTATGACGAAAACTGGTCGGTCCACGCTACCAGTGTCCTTGCTGCACCAAAATTATGTTTAGAAAGGACTCTGCAAAGCGGCACATGAGGATTATTCATCATATCCTGATCTCCTTAATTGTAACCACCATGGTGAACACGGAGTATGTGGACCCAAAGGGCCAGGGCAGCAACCAAGAGGAAGGCGACATCAACCCGGATCAACTAGTCCCTCCATAAGCAGGGAGATTATGTTGAAAAAAAAACAACAAAAGTAAAACAAATATTGTTTTCGGCCAAGAACATAAAGCAAGTGGATATTCCTCTGTGAACGTTTTTAGGACTGGTGTAACAATTATTTGTGGCTTTACCTTATATACAAACTAACTGAGAATATTTGTATTAAATATATTTCTGCCATTATATGTTTAATATCTTTTTGTAGGAAAGGTGGAATGAGTCAGAAATGATTTATTCGGTATTTATTTTTGACTATATATATTTTAAGTGGTGTGATTTCACGACTTTGGTATGTCGCGGCCGGGAATCGAACTCACGACCTTTCTATTCCAGGGCAGACGCTCTAAACATACGGCAACCGGGACCGGAATACATGCTTATACTTAAAATATTCGTTGATAAATAAAGTTACTCCTTATAAAAAATGCAGTTAAGCAGAGGAAAAATACATTTAAAAATATTGTGCCAGTACAAACATAAACGCTGGAACATTATTTTCACTATTTTCGATATATAGGCAATGCCTGCCGAGGTATCGGCAAGGATAATCTTTTTTTGTTTTCATTAATTCAACTCTATGTATATCCTTTCTGAAACATTTCCCTTCCAGTCCTTAATCAGTCGTAAGGACCTTATATTGACTACTCTTGGATTTAAACAGTCATTATTTCACTTAATATAACTGCCGTATCCAACCAGTTATAGTTAGCTATGAAGTTGTCTTAGGACCATATGTCATGCTCCTCACG
>CM037778.1:30238844-30288844 GCA_021229015.1 Solen grandis
ATAAAATATTACACAGTCTGTATCCATTTTTCATATACTATAAATTATGTTTAATGAATTGATATTCATCAAGCCAAAAAGAATTTAGGAAATATTTACCCTGTATCTCATATAGACTTATTTTGATGAATTGGCAAACAGAGCAATAACTAATAAGACAGCTCCTATAGGAGATATAAGAGCTGTCTGATCAGGGTCTCCTCCGTTTGGTTATATGATATTGTAGCTCAGATTCTACACAGTCTGCAGAGCAAAGAAAATCCACTGTTTCATTTACCATTTAAATTTCAGTTATTTAATATTCATGAAGTCATAAATTTATTCATGAACACTCATGAAGTAAAGGGCAAGAAGCGGTCAAGCTGATGTTATGGAGATTTATGTCCTGAAAATCAGTTTTATGCTTAAATAAAGATATACGTTAATGCTTTGGAAATGGATGGTTTAAGTTTTGTTAGTGTTCAGAAGAGATTTGTTAAGATTTCTATATAACCAGTAAAGTTTTGCTTAGAAGTGATTTAATAGTAGATAATAGTTAAAGAGATATATTTTCACGTTATATTATTAAAAACTACAGTAACTTTTCGTAATTTAGCATAGTATATTTGATGGAATAATAAGAACCTGTTCCATGTAAAAATCAGCGTATTGAGATTTGTTATAAAGCAGATCGCGAAAACTAATAAACATCGTTTAGAACGTGGTGTTTGTTCGATGGTTTCACCATCCTATGTCCAAATTAGACATCGTTCAGAACAGTTAGAATTTGGCTTTTATCAGAAATGCATTATGTACAAATCATTCTGATAGAAGAACAAAAGTTTCTTCCTATTGAAATTGCTATAAGTTGAATTAAACAGAACCTCTAATTGTAAGATAAAAAAATCAGATTCTGATAATGTCTGGTAATGTCCTGTATATTCATATATATGAATGTTATCAATGAAAAGACAAAAAACAACTATAATGTGGGCTATTATAATAAGGCAAATATCTTTTTTACATAAAAGTTGGTTGGTTAATTTCTTTGGATTTCATGCCTGCGATGTTTGCCTAGTTTTTTTTATTAATATATGAAAATGATTTTTTTATCGACATATATTAACCTATGTAACCTCTACCAGGGGTCAGCCAGTCAAATCATATGTGGAGAAGGAATTTTGTTCTACACAACACCTTTTCCCAGGATGTTAATTTCTATATTTTTTTTATTTTTGCAATTTTGCTTCAGCCATAGAATCATAGAATAACCCAGTCTGCAGTAACAGGGATGATAACCCTTCATGGTTTATACCAGTAACCATGACAACAGTGCAGTGCACCCTGGTGCCTCCTAAAATCCACCCACAGTTGCTGTTGACTTTTCCTTTTTCCAATGTTGTATGCTGCTAGATGATAAGGTTGCAGTGATCTGATATTTGACAGTAAATAGGCTGGCATTTGGATGGCTGATTGATTAAGTTGTTAACCGCTTCATCATCCATAATTCCTTCCTGCTCTTGTTTGTGTACATTCCAGGAAATTCAGCTTTTTAACATAACTGCTTTTTACGGACTCATTTGCTGCAGAAGAAAGGGTGGGTGTTTCCCCTACATTTACCATCAGTCTTGCTGTAATATAAGCTTCCCTCTGTTTGTTAAGTGTTGATATTTATACTGATCACTCTGCTAAATGATATATTGAATATTAGTGCAAGGATGTCATAATTGGTGCCAAGTCTTCAATCATTCCTATAGAATGTAGTTTGTCCTTAGAAGCCAAATTGCAGAAACCAGACTGGCATAGCCCATCATACTGTCTGATTAAAGATACAGCATTGTTAGATGTATCCAGTTATTTTGCCACATTTCTTCTAGTGATCTTACTTCTAATTAATGGTAAAATGCTAAGTAGAATGGTACAATTTGTATACCCACCTCTAACTTTTATTTGACGGGGTGTGGGGGGGTGTACAGTAAGACCTCGATAATGAGACCACTATTGGGTTGATCTGAAAGTGGTCTTATTATTGAGTTGGTCTCATTATTGAGTTATGGTCTTTTCATAAATATTTCATTTCAATATTGATCAAATTCAATACTTTTTTTAATTTGATAGATGAAAATAACATCTCTTATTGTTTTTAAAAAAGTTTTGTTATGAAATGTAATCCTGATTATTTTTATAAAACTTTTTTTCACATTTAAAATTAAAATCTATGGTCATATCATGCGATTAAAGTCTTACCCATTTTAATTTCTCTAATTTTCCTATAATTATCAAGCGATTGATTATTCAATTGTTGTAGTAATAAGCTTTTTTTAATCATCCAGTTGCCTCCGACTTTCCCCCGTGCTGTTTTGATTCAAGACAGTTTCTTTTGAATTTAAAGATCTTAACGTTTGATTTCAGTTTTAAATCAAAATCTTTGGAAAGTGTTATGAAAGTGATTGACTTATATGACGAGATATCTAATTCTGTTTTAGTCAAGTTTTCTTGGGAAGTCTTCGTGCCAATTAACGACTGTCAAAACTTTAGACAATCGAAACGCGTCACGGTGATTGTTAATGCTAAACAGGGGCAGTTCATCTGGACATATAACAAATACTCATTAGCTTGACAGGAAATACATCCGTACATCCCAAGATTGCTCTCTGTTACATAATATTTCCCATCTCACCCATTGTTTTCAATCTCCATCGAATCTTATCTACCGTGTTATCAAAACATCCGCATTACGGCATTTGTGCGACCTTCACCTGTACCGTAAACCAGGTGTCATAAAATGACAACTTGAATTAACTTTTTCACAGGACCATTGTTCGCATTATTGAGGTCAAAAGAAGACTTATTTTACGATTTGGTCCCATTTTAGTGGTCTTTTTACGCAATTTTGAGTTGCCCGCTTTAATGAGTTGAGCGACCATTGAAATATATAGAGAAAGATTCGGGTCCGACAAAATGTGCCCGTAATATTGAGTTGGTCGCGAAAATGAGTTGGTCGCAGAGTGAGGTTTTACTGTATATAAGAACCACCATGTCTGCCCCACTGTACATTCATCTTTCTGTCCCACTTTTGTGTCTGGGCTAAATTTATACAACCTAGAATAGTTATTTCTTATGACTTGAGGATGTGTTGTGGCCTTGACCCAAGGTCATTTGGTCACCTTCTGAGTTTAAGTAAGTTCTAAATTTGTGCAAGCTTCATAAATTTGTAACAGCTATACTGTAGATGCACAAAGTTGGCATATGACCAAAGGGTTTGGCATTACTTTGACTCATTGTCATCTGCTCATGGTCAAGGTCACAAACTGTGTTAGTCTTTGTTATCTCTTGGTATCAGAGTTCATACTTTGCACAATGTGTGTTTATGAAGAGAGGGTGTCAGAACCTTATTCCAAGGTCATGTAATAGGTCAAGGACATGACTGTGCTTTGTTACTACTTTAATTTTGTCTAACCTGTATGTTATTATATTTTAAAATCAGAACCTTATATTGTTCCTCGGTTTAGGTCCAAAGCTAAAAGGTAATTTATATGTAAATATGTCCAAGCTCTATGCAAGGGGGTATTCATCACCACTAGTGAGAATGAGTTGACATTTTTGTCCTCCTTATAAATTACTATCATGATTGTTGAATCAAGCTTCCCTGATTTTCCTGCTGTAATTTCCAGGTAGATTAATGATACACATCCCTTGTCTGATTTATAAGATATATACATGATATAATAAAAGTGAAGATAAACTTTTTGTACTATGATGATTCTGAAAATATTCTGTTTTATTTGCCCTGAAAAAAAATATAATTAGTTACGGAATGAATATGAACATCCTGTTTATATCTGAATTACCTTCTTTTATAGTAGATGACGATGGGTTTTAATTATGAAATATATTTTATAGCTTAGATCAAGTGATATAGGAGGTATAACAACTTGGCCATTAACTAAAAAAAAGTGTATACACGTACCTAGAATGTGATAATGTGTTTCTACCATTATCAGGATTTTAATTATATCCCGCATCACAGGAAGGTATTAATCACCTGGAGATATAGGTCTAGTTATTATTATTAAGTGACTCCCAGCTATTTATTTGATGGAGAAATATTGTTTTTGTATATCTCAAAAAGTCTCAAACTATTAACTTGAAACTTCACAGGTGGATAGATCTCATGGAGGAGAAGTGTCATGCAAAAGAACTGCAACTCTGTGCATAACATTTTTTTTAAGTTTTTGCCCTTTGTTAAGTTTCATGCCTTTTTTTGTCTGGAGCATAACTCAAAAAGCTTCAAAGCTATTAACTTGAGAATTCATAGGTGGATGATCTCATGAAGGAGAAGTGTAATGCCAATGCACTATAACTCTGTGAATCATATTTTTAGAGTTATTGCCCTTTGTTGAATTTCAGACTTAATTTTCTTTTTTGTCTGGAGCATAACTCAAAAAGTATCAAAGCTATTAAAAGTGCAGTGCACAAGAACCATAACTATGCATATCATATTTTTGAAGTTAGGAGTTATTGCCCTTTGTTAATTTTCATACTTATTTTTGTTGAGAGCATTACTCATGCACTATGAGACATATAACCTTGAAACTTCATAGGTGGATAGACCTCACAAAGAAAAATTGCAGTGCACAAGAACCTTAATTCTGCAAATCATGTTTTTTGAGTAATTCATTGAGTATAATGCAAAGGTTTCATAACTCTGGCCTAAGTATTTTTGGAGGTATTCCCCCTTTTCACAATTGAAACAAAATTTCAGTTTTGGAAAGAAATTGATGACAGGACTCTTGTGCAAATGTCACTGTGTGCCTCAGTGTATGTGTTTGTGTGAGGGAAAGGGGGTGGGGCGATTCAACTCTTATACACAGTACAAATGTATAATTATGGGAACTACATCTTTAACTTACAACCAGAAGTAAAGATTGTCACAGTTTGGTACCTCAATTTGACTTCCAACTTACTTAAGTGTAAATCTTTCTGGCATTAATGTTATGCCCAATCGCAGGGCACCTGCTTATGGATGGATACATCCCTTCCACTTGGTGGTGCCTGAGATGAAGAAATTTATTTCTGCATGCACCGCAACATGGTGTTATTATTTTGCATTGCATATCTTGTCCTTTTAATGTTTGTATCAATTGTTTTGATAAACAGAATATTTAACTGTTTTTAGTTTTATTTCTTAATAGTAGCACAGTAAATTATTATAGCTGTTTTCATTGGTTTAGAAAGTTATGTTGTCATAGCAGAGAGCACACACAACTCTCTTTCAGTTGTCTTTCCCAGTATGTTCATGAGAACCTCCCCATCCCCCCCAAAAAGTTCTTTGGTGTGTTGTTGTTTATGCTACTAAATATAGTCAGCAAAAGTAGAAACATTATAATGAACCTTCACTGTAATTTGATACCCTTTACCTTCTAATGACAAGCCCTTTCCCTCATATAGACTCATTTTGACGCACTCAATAGGTACCACATAAAGCCTGATCTGCAGAAAACCACAGTTAAACCTTACCAAATTTAATTACAAAATCCTCATTTCCAGACCACTGAGGAGCAGCGAACAGCATAAAACCTGATCAGCCTGCGAGTTACTCGCAGGCTGATCTGGTTTTATGTTGTTCGCATAGGTCTTTTCATGGTTTCCTCTATGAGGGAAAGGGTTAATTTAACTGTCACCAGTGGTCAAGTGGTTAAAGCTTCTGCCTCAAGAGGGGATTAGAGGGGATTAGTTATGGCTTCAATCCCAGACTGCACCATACCAAAGTCTTTATAAATGGTACTGCTAGCTCTTTAAATGGCAATCAGCGTATTTTCAAGGTAGTTCCAGGACTGGTTGGCCCAGTGTAAGGTGACTGGCTGTGGTATCGTGCCACATGTCTACAGTGTGTTGCTGCATTGTGGCAGCATTATATCTGTCTCAAGGAGACAATCTCCATATGGCTAAAATTCTGTTTTTGGGAGGTTAAACCCAACAAACAAACATCCTGTTGATCTATACTTCCCAAATATGGCAAGAGATGCAATATTTATTTCAGAAATCTCTCCATGAGTGTCTTACTTGCCTGGTAAACATTTTACGGTCAGAGAACAACAATACTGATATATTGGCTCATGTGACAAGGGGACTTGCAAATTTTGCCAGGTTCAGAGAGAACTTTGAACTTCTTGTAAGTGTCTATTTTATATTTGCTTTTTAGCTCACCTGAACACAACATGCTCATGGTGAGCTTTTAGGATGGTCCTGTGTCCGGCGTCCATATGTGCATCTGCTGTCAACAATTTCCTTTAAACAACATCTCCTCCATAACCGCTGATTGGATTTTTACCAAACTTCACAGAATTCATCAGTCATCAGTATGAGGCCCTCTTTCAAAACTGTTTAAATTGTTTTGATTGGTTGAAAAAGTAGTTTACAAGAGTTAAAAAGAGATTTTAAGAAAGTAAACTTTGAAAATCTTCATCTATTAAACTGCTAGGACTAGAGCTTGGATGTTTAACGTGTAAAATGACTCAACCAAGTTTATTCAAATTATGGTCCTGGGCTCAAAATTTGTCCTGCCCCAGGGGTCACTTGAGAGTTTATGTTTGCAGTGAGTGATGAAAGACGAATGATGAAATATTACATTGTATGTCAGACTTTGTCAAAAACATAATACTAATGTTATATTCTGTGATGGCGTGACATACCAAATTTGTTAAATATTTTACTGGTATGTTTCCCTTGTGCTTAACAATCAGTATATGGGGGTCTAGTGACAGGGTAATGTGACAGAGTGTAGTAGATGCTACTATAGATGCTACTATAATTCTGAATTCTATGGCATGATATGCCATTGAGGCAGCACTTTATCTACATCATGTAGACAAATAGAATTAAACAGAATGAATGTAGGTGTGACGTTAAAGCGCAGCAGACAAACTATTTGTTGATGGAAGCATAAACATAACCTAACATAGCCTTTATTGATCATAAAACACATCTTTATATCCACATCCATAAGTGGGTGGAATAAAACAGAAGAAATAAAATGTTCAGTTCTGCTGTTGTACTGCAATTTCTAGCATATTTATAGAGGAAAATAACGTAGGGTGAGGAATTTCTTGACGATGAATCCTGAAATATTAGTACAATGCAGATCTGTACAATAGTGTGCTTATATAGAGTCAATGCAATCATGATAAAAACAATTAGCAAAGCATTGGAGTCCAAGTTGCAGTAGAAGGACATGCATATGTTCATCTTACAACATGCAGTAATGAACCTGCACTGTACATGTATTTAACTTTTTCTTTTTTAACCAGTGTTCCATCGAAAATCCTGGTTATTGAAATGGGGCACGTTGTTGGGTGGGCATCAAAAATTTTGTTTCCATCAAATATCTCCTGTTAGAATAGAGATATAGTTTTTATACTTGGTAGGTAGATACCTTATGAGAAGAGGAATATTGGATTGATTTTCAGGATGAACAGGTCAAGGTCAAGTTCACTGTTACTAAAAATATATTTTTTATTTCCATCAAATAGCTTCTTTTAGGACTGAGGTATGATGATCAGATTTTGTATAAAAAGATTGGGATTGATTTTCAGGTCAATAAGGTCAAGGTCACTGTTACTAAAAATAGTTTTGCTTGCCTTGGGCAACACTTGAAGACCTGGTCATTTTTCTTGTATTTCCATACAGTATATTACTATTTCTTAACATTTTGAATCTATTTAATGTACAGCCATAGGCCAGCATGGGATAAAAATCCACAGATTCTCCCGGAATGTTCCCAAGCACCATATTACTATACAGGGTACAGTGCAGGTCTATGTCTATGTACATTATTATAATGTGAATCCCAACACATCTTGGTCATTCCATGAACCCAAAACTGCAATAAGTTGATTATCGTATGGTCTATCATAATGCAACTATCAATAATTTACTCCAGGGGTTGGATTGCAGGCTTACCCAGGGAAATTTGACAATTTTTCTCTTTTGGAGTCTAAATTTGCACCCTAGAGCAATAGAAAATTGTCAAAATCCCCAGATTGGGAGATGCTTTGTCGGGATCTAGGGTTTGGCTGAAGTCTATTCCTTGGGACTCCTGACCATTCTTTTTGTCAAATTGCTGTCTGTTGGGAACCAACATCTGTCAAAAGTACTGTGTATGCCCGCCCCTTCCCTGGGGCAAAATATTGATGGGTGCTTAACATTACAATTGATTTTAGAACACAAATACAGCATCATGATGAATCTGTACTATGGTACAGTACCTATGTAGCAGTGTACTTATTGTACTTATTGTACTTATGTACATATTATGTATCTGAGGGATTAATCCTGTTGATTGCCAGAGCCAGGTGCTGCCAGTGCTACTCACCAGGTGTCTCCAGCACTCCAGTGTGAATATCCAGCATCATGGACTGCGGGCGGTCCTCAACCTCCTGGTGCAGCAGCCGGAGTACATCTTGCAGCAGCTACAACAGTAAGTACAAGGAAACAGTAACCATCACTTAGGTCCTGCAGACAGAGTTCCATTAGTGAAAATTTTACCCCAGTTTCACTTCATGAAAGGTCACATCTGTCCCACTTACGAGGTTACACCCTGTCACATTCCGTCCCACTAAACTTAATATTCCAAGTGTAGTTACTCGAACTTCAGTGAAACTTAGACATGTTCTTCTGTGTCATGATAAGTAGTAAGTGTGCCTGGGGTCATGGTCACTGTTACTAAAAATAGAACACTGAAATTAACTGGTACATTTGTAAGGTGATTTTTATGTGAACTAAAACAATAACTGCACAAGTTGGTGTTAAGTTGCATTTGGAATATCATTGCTACTACAACTGTTACTTACTAAAAATGTGTCCATTGGACATGGATACTACCACTTTTGGAAAGACAGGGGCCATAACTCTGCTATGACATTATTGATTTCATCTGTGAAATGAAGTAACTTATACCTCTGAAATTTCATCACTTGAAGACTTTTTTGATATCAAAATTAAACCTTATGTGCACATATATTTCATATTAAAGTGACTATATCTGGGAAGATACATCACTTGTTGTGAATGCTTTCTAAATTACTGTAAACACCCATGTAGAGTGCAATCCCAGAGTTGGATGTTTAAAATCTTGTACAGTATGTCACAAATTGCTAGCCTATGAACCAGTAGTATATACATACATTAAAGGGCTGCAACTCTGCTCTGACTATCAATATTTGAATTTTTAACTCCAGGTACAATTACACATGAAGGAAAATAAACGTAAAAATTTCTAATATATATGATAAATACTTGAAATAATGCATGCACAATGCTTAATAATTCTTAAATTATGCAGTGACATATTCCACCATTCCTGTTTTATGAAATACTCAAGTTCTAGACTAAGATAATATAAATAAAAATCTTTATAACTTACAGTATTTATATAGATATGTAATAGTTTGGTACTTTTATTAAGGAAACAAGAACGGTGAAATTCCTCTAAAATTATTTAAGTATTACTTAGTGCTAAGCATTGTTGTTTTTTTGTCGCACTATTTCTCAATAACTATAGGATGGATTTCAATCAAACTTCATAGGAAGTTACACTAGCAATCACAGATGTGCATATTGTACAGTTGTTACAGCTGAATGATTTTTCTCTGAGTTATGGCCCTTTAATGAATTTTCTTGAGTTTTCTTTGTCCGCACTATTTCTCAATAACTACTGGAAAGATTTCAATCAAACTACATAGGAAGTTTCACTAGAAAGTGAGCTTTCTTTGTCCATGCTTTTTCTCAATTACTACAGGATGGATTTCAATTAAACTGTATGGGAAGATTCACTAGCAAGCACAGATGTGCCTAATTATACTGATAATATTGTCAAATGATTTTTAAATAATTTATGACCATTTGGAGAATTTTATCCCCTGTGCCATTTCTCATTAGCTGATCTTTTGAATTCAATATTGGCTGTATTAATTGCATGTGCATGTCATCCAGCTTCATTTGTTTACGTTGATGAATTTTAACTTATATTACCTACAGACTACTTTTGGCATTTTGATGCAGAAACTTTGAAAAATATAGCCACAATGCCACAATGCTTTCACCTCTATTAATTTTTTTATAAAATACCTTTATTTCATTAATTCCTGCAGAATTGGTGTGGCTGGTAATGGGTTTTATTCAAAATAATAACAAAGCATTTAGCTATTTTATTGATTTAGTATAAAGGGAATATCATTTTGAAATAGATCTGCATTTGTCAATTTAATTCATCAGTTCAGTAAAGGTGGGCACTGGAAGCAAAACCATCATATTTATCTAGGCTTTGGTGCAAATTTTGTTGTACCCCTTCAGAATCTTACAGTTTAAGTGCACAACCCTAACTATATTGTTGCAACTGGAAAAGACTTCTCTACACAATCTGCAAAACTACTTTAAATGATACCACACAATATACCATCTTACATAATGGAAGATTTCAATATTGACCTGAGAAAAAACACTCAAGCTTCTAAAGGCTTGCTATATCTCAACAAAGATTATAGATTTCATCAACTTGTTCAACATCATACTCACAGGAAATAGTGATAAAGATATTTTTTTTGTACAAAGTGCAATACCCCTTTCAGAATTAATAGTTAAAATGCACTATGCTAACTAAATTTTTTTCAGCTGGAGAAGACTTTAGTTCAGCCACTGTAAAACCACATTGACATTCTACCAGCTGATTCCATGAACACTTGAGCTACCTCATATAACTGCATAAGAGATGCCCACAGCTTATGAATATCCTTAGTAGTGATCTTAATGGGAGACTGTACACCCTCAATAAGTTTTTTATGTCATTTAAGCCTTTAACCCTTTCCCTCATATAGACTCATTTTGACGCCCTCAATAGGTATCACATAAAGCCTGATCTGCAGAAAACCACAGTTAAACCTTACCAAATTTAATTACAAAATACTCATTTCCAGACCACTGAGGAGCAACGAACAGCATAAAACCTGATCAGCCTGCAAGTTACTCGCAGGCTGATCCGGTTTTATGCTGTTCGCATAGGTCTTTTCATGGTGTCCTCTATGAGGGAAAGGGTTAAAATGGTTTCCATATATTTGTTCATTGTTGTTGCTTTTTTTCAACAATGTGATCCATGAAGATGTTATACACTTTCAAAGATATCTCCAGTGTCCTTTTAAAATTTTCTTTGACCACCATCCAATTTGGTATTACACCATTAAAATATGGTTTTGAGTTATGATGTCTATATAAAGGCATTAGAAAACATAATGGAAATAGAGCTATAGCCATTTTTCCATAATGTTATGATATTAGCAGAGTGCACCATGAGGGGAATGGAATGTGAGCACATTTTAGGTTGCTTTGCAAAGTTTCTGTTTTGTAGATCTACCTGTTATTGTCATAGTTTGTTACCTGTATCAAAGTCTGCCACTTTAATTTTGGAGAGCAATTTTGTGACAAGAAGCTGTGTGTGGGGTATTCTGCATCACCTTTAGTGATAGCTGTAGTTTATATTTAACCCTTTCCCTCATATATACTCATTTTGACGCACTCAATAGGTACCACATAAAGCCTGATCTGCAGAAAACCACAGTTAAACCTTACCAAATTTAATTACAAAGTCCTCATTTCCACACCACTGAGTTACTCGCAGGCTGATCTGGTTTTATGTTGTTCGCATAGGTCTTTTCATGGTTTCCTCTATGAGGGAAAGGGTTAAATTATTTTGAAATTATTAATATTATGTCCATTGAAAAATGGTCTCAGAGTTGGACCAGCATTTGGCCACTAGGAAGGCCATGGATAACTCTTGCCCCTAATAGGGTTCGAACCCATAACCTTCAGATCTGCAGTCATGTTTATAACAACTAGATAGTGGTGCCCTTGCAATAGTAAATTATAATATTTCTAACACCCATGTCCATTATTCACAACTCAGGATGCCATTTTTCATAAATAAGAATTGAGGCTTAGAATTTCTTGTGTTCAGATTTGCTTTTCAGTAGTTAAGCTTGCCGTAAAACAGCATGTGAAAATGGATTAAGGCCTGTGTTTCAGATACATTTCCCCTTTGCCTTTGCAATTTCCATTTCAGACATGGCTGCGGATTTGACCTAGCAAGTGATTAATTGTTCAATTAATACTCTCCAATATCTTATATTGAAAAACCCTAAGACTAATAGATAATTTGGGATTTTGTTTCCTGAGTAATGGAAATTAACTTTCTGATTTATTCACTTTTTTGTATTGGAAAAAATAACATCCATGTTTCAGGGATGGTGCTGGACTAGTACTGAAGATACTGACTGGTTCCCAGCCTGTGATGGAGCAAGTTTTCTCTGTCCTACTGAAACTGCAACCGGACTTTGCATCACCTCTCTAGAAGTGGAGGAAGGACCAGTCTTTCACAAATTGTGACAGAATCAAATATTGGCACTGTGATGAAGAAGTAGATATATTTCTGAACACAGTCTGTTTATCTGTACCAGTACTCAGCTTAAAATGATGCTGTGTCAGGACAAGGTTCAAATATTCTGGACTGGTACTGCTAACATCTGCTGATACATGGAGCTGTTGAATTTTCTGAAGAAATGAGTCATTTATCAGGGCCCCTTTATAAAGTTCAGATATTGCACTACAGAATGGAATATGGCTGAGTTGGTAAATAGAAATTGGCTGGAAGACCAGTCTGGTTTATTTGACGTTATTGTACGCTGTGTATAGACATGGCAATCATTCAGGCTTTTCCCTTCAATAAGTGTCTGGTTATCAGTCCCCCTTTCTAAATTAAAAATAATGGTATTGATGCATGTATTCTTATATTTATTTTATGCTATTTGTCATGCTTTCATATGTTTAAAAAAAATAAGATCAGAAGTCTCTCACATATATGTTACTTCCCCTTTATTTCCCCTCACCTCTGTGAAGCTCCTTCACACGTGCACTCCCTTAAGTGCAGCTAATGTTGCTCCTTAAAACGTGCCAGAGTTTGTTCCTTTCAATGTCGCAAAAGGTAGGTTGGGGGTTGTATTTAAGATGGGTCAAGGTCATTGTTACTTAAAGTAGAAACCTGGCATTCTGAGTTGTGGTATAGGGCAGGTCCATTTTTGTTTATTTTTTCCTTTTTTGATTACTGTACTTAATGTTTTGCTATTATGATTTTTGTTAGTTTTATTTGTTTCTTAATATTTAAGTTTTGGACAGAGGAAAAATGATATGCCAAGTGAATACTGTTTAAATTAATGAAATGTTATATTATTTATTCATTAGGTAATAAGTTTTAGATTAAAGATATAAAAAAAACTTATTAGAGAGAGAGAGAGGGAGTGTGTGTGTGTGTGTGTGAGTGAGTAAACAAAGGGAGGTAATTTATTTTTCTTAATTTTGTATGTTAGTCATGCAGTTATATACCTTGGATAATAATTATGAACTTGTGCAATTCACAAAATATTTCATTATATGATGTTTTATTTAGATGTATTTAAACATCTTGTACTGTGTATTATACATGTGTATGAGGAAATATATTAAATGGAACTATTGAAGTTTTTTCAACATCAAATAAATACGATAAAACATCTTGTATTGGTCTCTTCAAACCTTGTGTCTAATTAATCAAGTCTGTAAGGTTATTTCCTTCAACACAATCACACATTGATTGATAGACATATGAAGTATTTAACACTGATGGACTTGAACACACTAGGCTGTCTAATGAGATGCTGGTATGAAATGAGTAAATTGGCATTAACAGTATTGAAATAATTTATCACATTACAATTAGATTTTTTTCAATTGACATTCAGTTCTTTATCTTAAAAATTCTCTCAAACATTAATGGTAAAAATCATATTTCAGGTAAATCTTTATATTATGATAACATGAAATTGTAATAAAAAGTTGTTCTACAGAGCATTTTCTGGCCTTCAATAAAATGTTAAGACATACACGTATGTTTGTGTTTAAAATAGGTCAATGATTAAAATAGATAAATTGCCAAATGATAAATCTTTCATAACTTCTTTTTACCTTCTTATTAGTCCCCTACCCGCATCATCGAAGGGGATTATAGGTTTGCACTCCGTCAGTCCATCAGTTTGTCAGTCACAAACATGTTTTCTGGCCTTTTTTTTTCTACACCCTTGCATATATTGATCTAATATTTGGTATGTCAGACCATCATCATTAGTTACAGATCAAGTTGGAGTTTAAGTTCTGGTCCACTGATTTTTGACGAAATTACGGGCCTTGGACTTGGAAAATTTCTTTACAATAGCAGTTTTCCAAACTTTTCTTCTTAACGCTTGCAGATATTTATGTAATATTTGGTATGTTGGTTTACCACCATGAGTTACAGGTCAATGGTTTGCTGATTTTTGAAGAAAATTTGGACCTTGGACTTAAAAAAAATCTTAGTTTTCTATTTGCTGGCAGCGGACTTAGTATTGCCTAAGCAAAACTTTCAGAATGCTTGTTTTATTATCTAGAGCTTGATTGACATCTTCTATACATATTTGGAAACCTTACAATAATTTTTCTATGCACTTTTAATCACATTTTCAATCATATGAAAATAAAAGCATTTACAGATATTCTTATATTATAAGAAATGTAATTAATGTTCCACATTTTTTTAATATTTTCTGGGATTTGTTTTTCCAACAATGACTAAGGGAGGTAATCCATAATGTAGCTCTTGTTAATAGAATGGAATGCTGTGCAAAAAGTTAATAAGCTAAGAGCAACATCCCATGAATAATAATCAAAATAATTTAAACACATTCCTATGTTATACAGCATCTACAGGCATACTAGATTACGATCTAGCTGTCTTCATCTCTTTAATGCCTATAATTGGCCCCTTTGCCTCACATGATGTAATTGTTTTATTTTTGTGTCAAACTCTAGACTAAAGTGCTCCTAAACAGCACTCTAATCCTTCTTATTCTTCGCAATTTGTAGTTGGGAACACCATAATCTACCATTGGACCTGTTGTTATACCCCCCACAAACATAGTTTGGGGGGGTATATAGGAGTCACCATGTCGGTCGGTCCGTCCGTCCGTCCGTCCGTAGTTTTTTTGTCCACGCTATTTCTCAATAACTACTGGATGGATTTCAAACTTCATAGGAAGCTTCACTGGTGAGCATAGATGTGCATATTATGAAATTGTCACGGTTGATTGACTTTCTTTTGAGTTATGGCCCTTTGCTGATTTTCTGGAGTTTTCTTTGTCCACGCTATTTCTCAATAACTACTGGATAGATTTCAAACAAACGTCATAGGAAGCTTCAATATCAAGCACAGATGTGCATATTATGAAATGGTTACGGTTGACTGATTTTCTTTTGAGTTATGGCCCTTTGCTGATTTTCTGGAGTTTTCTTTGTCCACGCTATTTCTCAATAACTACTGGATGGATTTCAATCAAACTTCATAGGAAGCTTCAATTAAGCAAGATGTGCATATTATGAAATGTTACGGTTGACTGACTTTCTTTTGAGTTATGGCCCTTTGTTGATTTTCTGGAGTTTTCTTTGTCCATGCTATTTCTCATTAACTACTGGATGGATTTCAATCAAACTTCATAGGAAGCTTCACTGGTGAGCATAGATGTGCATATTATGAAATTGTTACGGTTGATTGGCTTTCTTTTGAGTTATGGCCCTTTGCTGATTTTCTGGAGTTTTTTGTCCACGCTATTTCTCAATAACTACTGGATAGATTTCAAACAAACATCATAGGAAGCTTCAATATCAAGCACAGATGTGCATATTATTAGCTCGACTATTCGTAGAATATGAGAGCTATTGTAGTCACCCTGGCGTCGGCGTTGGCGTTGCAGCTTTTGGTTAAAGTTTTGCGTGCAAGTTACTATCAACCTTATATCTCAATAACCATTTATGGTATTGACTTGAAAGTTTATAAATATGTTCAGGGGCATCAGACAACCAAGGTAGATAACTCTTGACTGAATTTAATATGAATTATGGCCCCTTTTTAACTTAGAAATTTTGGTTAAAGTTTTGCATGCAATAGAAAATTTGGTTCAAGTTTTGCGTGCAAGCTACTATCTAGTTTGTATCTCAATAACCATTCATGGTATTGACTTGAAAGTTCATGAATATGTTTAGGGGCATCATACAACCAAGGCAGATAACTCTTGATGGAATATATTACAAATTATGGCCCCTTTTAAACTTAGAAATTTTGGTTAAAGTTTTGCATGCAAGATACTCTCATGCTTATATCTCAGTATCAAGCATGCCATTGATTTGAAACATCTTTAATATGTTTAGGGGTATCATACTTTCATGGTAGATAACTCTTGATAGAATTTGTTACAAATTATTGCCCCTTTTTAACTTAGAAATTTTGGTTAAAGTTTTGCATGCAAGGTACTTTCATGCTAATATCTCAGTATCCAGGCATGGGATTGATTTGAAACATCTTTAATACGTTTAGGGGTATCATACTTTCATGGTAGATAACTTTTGATGGAATATATTACAAGTTATGGCCCCTTTTTTAACTTAGAAATTTTGGTTAAAGTTTTGCATGCAAGGTACTTTCATGCTAATATCTCAGTATCCAGGTATGGGATTGATTTGAGACATCTTTAATACATTTAGGGGTATCATACTTTTATGGTAGACAACTTTTGATGGAATATATTACAAGTTATGGCCCCTTTTTTAACTTAGAAATTTTGGTTAAAGTTTTGCATGCAAGTTACTTTCATGCTTATATCTCAGTATCCAGGCATGGGATTGATTTGAAATATCTTTAATATGTTTAGGAGTATCATACTATCATGGTAGATAACTTTTTATGGAATGTATTACAAGTTATGGCCCCTTTTTAACTTAGAAATTTTGGTTAAAGTTTTGCATGCAAGGTACTTTCATGCTTATCCAGGCATGGAATTGATTTGAAACATCTTTAATATTTGGGGTATCATACTATAAAGGAAGATAACACTTGATGGAATAAATTAAAAATTATGACCCCCTTTTAACTTAGAATTATGGTCAGATTTTTGCATTCAAGCTACTATCCAGCTTATGTCTCAGAAATTGCTTGTGGAATTGACTAGAAAGTTAAGGTGCGTCTTCAAGGGCATCAGAAAACAGGAGGATAACTTTTGGACTGATGCAAATTATGGCCCTTTTCTAACTTGGATTTTTGGTTTAAGTTTTGCATGCACAGTGTTATTGTGCTTATGTCTCAGTAACTAGGCATCGGATTGATTTTAGACATCATAAATATATTAAGGGGTATCAGAC
Source organism: Solen grandis (assembly GCA_021229015.1). Taxonomy (NCBI): domain Eukaryota; kingdom Metazoa; phylum Mollusca; class Bivalvia; order Adapedonta; family Solenidae; genus Solen; species Solen grandis. The sequence goes on from CM037778.1 coordinate 30,256,128, forward strand.
TATCAAGGTATATCATTTTTTACTATTACTATGAAGGGCAAGAATTGAAATAGATTTCATTTGATTTACCAACAAGCATTTTGAATAGTCGAGCGTGCTGTCCTCTGACAGCTCTTGTGAAATGGTTACGGTTGACTGATTTTCTTTTGAGTTATGGCCCTTTGTTGATTTTCTGGAGTTTTCTTTGTTCACGCTATTTTTCAATAACTACTGGATGGATTTCAATCAAACTTCATAGGAAGCTTCAATATCAAGCACAGATGTGCATATTATGAAATAGTTACGGTTGACTGATTTTCTTTTGAGTTATGTCCCTTTGCTGATTTTCTGGAGTTTTCTTTGTCCACGCTATTTCTCAATAACTACTGGATCGATTTCAATCAAACTTCATAGGAAGCTTCAATATCAAGCACAGATGCGCATTTTATGAAATGGTTATGGTTGACTGATTTTCTTTTGAGTTATGGCCCTTTGCTGATTTTCTGGAGTTTTCTTTGTCCACGCTATTTTTCAATAACTACTGGATGGATTTCAATCAAACTTCATAGGAAGCTTCAATATCAAGCACAGATGCGCATTTTATGAAATGGTTATGGTTGACTGATTTTCTTTTGAGTTATGGCCCTTTGCTGTTTTCTGGAGTTTTCTTTGTCCACGCTATTTCTCATTAACTACTGGATGATTTCAACAAACTCATAGGAAGCTTCATTAGCAAGATGTGATATTATGAAATTGTTACGGTTGACTTACTTTTTTTTGAGTTATGGCCCTTTGCTGGTTTTCTGGAGTTTTCTTTGTCCACGCTATTTCTCAGTAACTACTGGATAGATTTCAAACAAACGTCATAGGAAGCTTCAATATCAAGCACAGATGTGTATATTATGAAATGGTTACGGTTGACTGATTTTCTTTTGAGTTTTGGCCCTCCTATAGCTGGGCACTTGATTGTAAACAAAGGCTGTGTGGGGGGTATTCATCACCTTTAGTGATAGCTCTAGTTTATATTTTACTCGTTTTCACAGAACGTTTGGATACCATGCAAACATGCAGAAGGCAAGTGCCTATCGGACAGATACTTGTCGTAACTGACTGAAGAAACCTTGTTTTCAAATGATTTAATGATGGAAAAAAAAGATGACTGCTTTTGCCATGAAATAAATTGATAAGAAATACTGACAGATACTTATACGCAACTATCATAAGTAGAGTTGCAAACATTTTATATCCTGCGTTTTAACAGTGTACCATGAAACCCCTATGACATATACTTAATAGCATAGAATTATTTGAGCTCACAAGGAAATTATAGAAAACTTGCAGGCTGATTTGGTTTTATATTGTTAGATATTCCTCATTACTAAAGGGAGATTAAACTGTCATGTACTAAATATCTTTGAATAAGTGAAAATCACTGTCGGCCTGACTGTCATGGGGCACCAGATTTATAAAGGGTTATGTGTTGTGTTGATACTGAATGACTTAGTGGAATCCAAAAACCATCTAGTAGTTACCTCCCCTTACATTTGTAGATAAAATTAAACTTAACAGTTTTTAGTTATTTTTTCCAAAAAAAAAATGTCTTGCTTCTAGTGGCATTTCCCTATATATATTTTCTTTAATAAACATCAAATATTGCCTTGTGGAAAAAAAAATCATTTTTAAAAAAATTGTGACATTCTTAAAGTGATAGCAGACAGGGACGCCATTTTGTTAGTTAACCATAATCATGTGCATTTGTAATGGCAGTGATACTTTTGCTAAGTGAGTGTGCATGGGAGTTCACTGAATGGAGTTTAAGTGGGAGCATACTGTCAGAAGGGATGGAGTGCCTGGCTGTTTCCAGGAGACCTGACAGAAGCATGCTGTCAGAAGGGATGGAGTGCCTGACTGCTTCCAGGAGACCTGACAGAAGCATGCTGTCAGAAGGGATGGAGTGCCTGGCTATTTCCAGGAGACCTGACAGAAACTTGCTGTCAGAAGGGATGGAGTGCCTGGCTATTTCCAGGAGACCTGACAGAAGCATGCTGTCAGAAGGGATGGAGTGCCTAACTGTTTCCAGGAGACCTGACAGAAGCATACTGTCAGAAGGGATGGAGTGCCTGGCTGTTTCCAGGAGACCTGACAGAAACATACTGTCAGAAGGGATGGAGTGCCTGGCTGTTTCCAGGAGACCTGACAGAAGCATGCTGTCAGAAAGGATGGAGTGCCTGGTTGTTTCCTGGAGACCTGACAGAAACTTGCTGTCAGAAAGGATGGAGTGCCTGTTTCCAGGAGAGTCGTTCTAGAAACCTGTTAGAAGCTTGCTGTCAGAAGGGATGGAGTGCCTGGCTGTTTCCTGGAGACCTGACAGAAGCATGCTGTCAGAAGGGATGGAGTGCCTAGCTGTTTCCTGGAGACCTGACAGAAGCATCTGTCAGAAGGGATGGAGTGTGCTTTTGACAGAAGCTGCTGTCAGAAGGGATGGAGTGCCTGGTGTTTCCAGGAGAGTTGTTCTGGAGACCTGACAGAAACTTGCTGTCAGAAGGGTTGGAGTGTTTGGCTGTTTCCAGGAGACCTGAAATAAACTTGCTGTCAGAAGGGTTGGAGTATTTGGCTGTTTCCAGGAAACCTGACAGAAACTTGCTTTCAAAAGGGATGGAGTACCTGGCTGTTTCCAGGAGAGTTGTTCTGGAGACCTGACAGAAGCTTGCTGTCAGAAGGGATGGGTGCCTGGCTATTTCCTGGAGACCTGACAGAAGCATGCTGTCAGAAGGGATGGAGTGCCTGGCTGTTTCCTGGAGACCTGACAGAAGCATGCTGTCAGAAGGGATGGAGTGCCTGGCTGTTTCCTGGAGACCTGACAGAAGCATGCTGTCAGAAGGGATGGAGTGCCTGACTGTTTCCTGGAGACCTGACAGAAGCATGCTGTCAGAAGGGATGTAGTGCCTGACTGTTTCCTGGAGACCTGACAGAAGCATGCTGTCAGAAGGGATGGAGTGCCTGACTGTTTCCTGGAGACCTGACAGAAGCATGCTGTCAGAAGGGATGGAGTGCCTGACTGTTTCCTGGAGACCTGACAGAAGCATGCTGTCAGAAGGGATGGAGTGCCTGGCTGTTTCCAGGAGACCTGACAGAAGCATGCTGTCAGAAGGGATGAAGTGCCTGGCTGTTTCCAGGAGACCTGACAGAAACTTGCTGTCAGAAGGGATGGAGTGCCTGGCTGTTTCCAGGAGACCTGACAGAAACTTGCTGTCAGAAGGGATGAAGTGCCTGGCTGTTTCCAGGAGACCTGACAGAAGTATGCTGTCAGAAGGGATGGAGTGCCTGGTCATTTTCTAGGATAGGTTCAACCATAGGATGTAGTGGAGAAGGGGTGGAGACATCCTATGACAGTTGTAGTCACATGATGACACGAAAGAGGTCTCCAGTTTTCATCATCGTCATCAATGACAGTCCGTACTGAATCAGCAGTGAGGACAGGACAGCAGTAGCAGCAGATACCGTTATTAAAGGTCTGAGGACTCTGGAGAGGCACTATACTAAAAATGCTGCTGCTAGATGAGGCGACAGCTCTCTATGTTGTGAGCTATATAAAGTCTGATCAGCCTGCTGTCTGCTGTGCTGGCCTTTTAATTCAATTAAGTAATTTTGGCTATATTTTTGTCAATAAGCTGATAATGAAATTCATTGGATTGTCGTAATTATAATTTACATGGAGTATTATTTCTTTCAAGACTAGTTGCACAATTTTAAGGACCTTTGAATTTTAAAAAAAACAAAAAAAACAAACAAAAACACACTAATGACATTTATCCTACAAAGTAGTAAAGTACTAAAGCTTTTTTATCTTTTATGTGCTTTGCATATGAGCATTAAAATCAAATTCATGATTTGTTTCAAGGGGATGTGATTATAGCTGAGTCACAAACACACAGGCAGTATTACTTACTTCAGACTATCCTTTGATCCTCCTTCCACATCAAACTCCTTCTGAAATGCAGACATTTTCACCACCCTACCTGAGCATGCACTATTTGGTTACATCTAAAAAATATGTTCTATTCTTTAATATCAACCAGTTTGTGTATCCAGTTATGTAAGGCAACACATCAGATGTTGGAGCAATTTAATGTGCTCATTATATGTGTATGTATACATGCATGTGTATACAAGTCATGTTCTTTAATTATATTTGTTATGATAATTTTCAAGCATATTGTCCAGTCTTGTCTAAAAATGGTAAAAAAAAATAATGTGTAACTTCATAATAATCAAATATGTCCTTCCTTTCACTGTAAAAATGTGTGACATGCATAACAATGAGTTTACAGATTGGTGTAAAAGCGGCCAACATTTTCATAGGAAGTGGACACAAAACATTTCACAAGTGCAGGACAAACCATGCCCACTTTTGGTTAACAAACTCCTGAATAATACCGGTTATTTTGTTTAGAAATATTCGCATTTATTTTTGCGTTCTTTTGCCAGCTGTTTCTAACTTCTGGAAAAATCTAAACAGTGCATGGGTAGCTTGCTCACTTCTGGTTCGACCCCCATTTAATTGGAAAGAATTGGAAACGTGTTTACACTTTTAGCACAGCTTTATTTGTAGATGTCTTTTGTTGATTTTCACTTTCAATCTTGAAAAATTGGTGTAATCTTTATCAAGGAAGTACGTGGAATTTCAAGAAAACAAAACACCTGTTTATTATTTATATTTTTTATTTATTTATATTCATTTTTCATATGATATGTTAAATGATATGTATGATATCTGGCATGGACAATAGACGCAGGATCTATCATGTGTCTATGGAATGTGTTTGAAATACATGAAGACCCACCGACCTACCTGTAAGTCTAACTTGAATATATACATTACTACTATACCATTCCATTTTCAATTGCTTTAGTATCAAATCTAAACTCTACAATTTACCAAGAAAATAAATTCAAACATGATTCTTATAATAACTTATTTTAAGCTGAAAAAGGATTTTATTTTCATATAATTCTTTCTGAATACTTTTCATTTTTAATTCACAATTTGCTACAACAGAAATCAGAGAATACATCTGTTATAAGACAATGGAATGTTGAAGTTCAATTAAGAAGGCACATCAGTGAGATAAACTTCCATAGCAAAGTTTACAAAACAATGTTCTTCAATAATAATAGGAAGAAAATGTATTCAAAATAATTTCTACATACATGTATATATTCAACATTTCTGGACAAAATTATTCCTTGATTAATTTTCATTGTTTATATAGTTTGGTAGTTCCATTATAAAAATTCATTGGTTTCAGAAAAAAAAAAAAAAAAAAAAAAAAAAAGCTTATGAGAGGTTATTTTTATGAGTTTTTGTTGGTTTATCTGCCTTTATCATCAGTTTCATGAGTTTTTTGTTTTCCCATTATTGTTGAAGGATCTTCAGGAGGTCTGTATCAATTCTACATACCTGTACTAATTCCCAGCTTTGATAAAAAGATCATAAAAGGATGCAGAATACATGCTACTGAAATTTATATGTAAATGACAAATATCACAGACTCATCTTCTATTTACATTTGTACAGACTGATTCTTTAACTTTCCCCTATAGTCAGAAATTTAACATATTCTCCAATAAAAAGGAATGTATAATATAAAACAGATTTGTTTCCCTCGAAGTATTCTCTGATATGTTTATTTCATTATATAGAATTATTTAAAATGACAATGATATATGAAATAAAAAAACATGGATTTCATAAAATATTATTTTTGTCTTAAAGAATTTATATGACAAAAACACAAAGTTGACTAGCAATTTTGTAATAATTTTTATATCATAAAAAAAAGAGTTAAATTATGAAATATTTCGTATAAAGCTAAAGTATCTTCAGTGTACAAAATATTTGTGTAGAAGGAACATAAATTGATAAAATAATGTGATATGTACAATTGATGGTTCTAATGAACAGGGGTGTCAAATTACTCACCCTTTCTCATAACCCCAAATTAAATAAGTAAAAATACAAAAAAAAACAACAAAGAACTGTTCTAATTTTTCACTCGCCTTGCACTTATATCACTTGCCATGGTAGGTGGGCAATGGAATTTTACATTCCAGATTTACAAATCTAATTTGATCAATCAACCCTGCACTCAATGAAAAACATACTAACAACAAACCAGTTCACACCCAGATCAGCCTGTAAGAATTTCCTTCTACATCTAATCAGGTTTTAACATGGTCCCATCTTCTTGAAATATACATAAGTATGATACCAGGCTCTAACTCAATATCTCATTTGTCCTTACTGAAACTAATGGATATACATGTATAATGTAGTTAAAAATATGAAAATCATACTTGAGTACCATTTTTAAGAACACTGGGCCTGATCACCTAGGAGGTGACTTACAGGCTGATCAGGTTTGTACAACTTGCTAAGGTCATTAGAAATGCTTTTCATGGAGGGTAGAACTAGATTTTAGCAGCAGCACAGATAATTATGTCACCCAGTGTAACACCTGGGAATGATAAAATGCAGCTGATTAACTGAACACACACCTGACAGGTAGGAATCACTCAACGTATAATTTGAAATGAGGACACATATTGATCTTATCTTACACAGAAATATTCCTCTGATCTTTTCAGATGGTTTTACTTTCAAATTACTTGAAAATCATATTTTTAAGCAATGTAAAAGCAACAAAATATCAATAACAAACTTACATCTGCATGTATTAAAAACAGATATAAGTTATTCTTTTGATCTGAATTACACTGAATGCGCCGATAATTCTACCAGTCGTGCAAAAGTCATGATTGATCGAAAGATGTAACAAAAATCAATAAGGATTAGTAGGTTAATCTTTCCAGCATTCACTTCTGTCCAAACTGATATCTAATTACCTGCACAAGAATATGACTGGATGGATCTCGTCAGTGGACATGTGGTCCCCCTTGTGTAATGGACATACATGTATATACAAGGACAGTCACATGTCACTGAGCAGCAGAGAGAACCTGGTATAGCCGAGTGATATACCACAAATGTTTGCGTTTTACAGCCTCCAACACTTAACAGGAGAAAGATACCTTATACAGATCATTGTGACCATTCCAGGACCTGATCGGACGGCATTTCCATGCAGTCTGATCAGGGTCTAAAGGAATGTTCCAATAGATAAAACAAAGAGCTTTCCTCTCTCATGGACAAAGAACTGTGGAGAATCATTATCAAAATGTTGTGAGCAGCCATCAGGCTTACAAGTCACAGTGGATGCAGATCTGAATTGATTCCATGACATCAAAAGAGCAAACATAGATCTCAAACCAGGGCCCTAAATACCACACATGCAATCTTGCGCAACTGATTTCTCCTCGTTCTATACCCAGGTTCTCACTGATCCAAATACATCCAGTCACTATCAATAATTAACAGACATGGTTTAACCATGGATCACCTTAACTAATGGAATGATGCCGAGCCAGTTTTTATTTTTATATGAAAAAATAGCATGTAAGTTTTGTTCGAGTCCCCTCCACACCTGAAATTTACTATCATTATTTAAATGCTTAAAATCTAATTGCAACAATTAGTAGTTACATTTCATAAACATAAAATGTCTCTGCCAAAATAATATGTACAATTGAGATCTGATATAACAATCAATAATGCACTGGTCATTAATTAACAACAAAACTACTACATTAAATATACAATTTGTTCACATACATTTATCTATTTAACAACTCAGTTTGAAATTTTAAGTCTATAACCTAAATAAACTGTACAATATAGACACCTTAAGACAAAATATATCATGAAATATCTTAAACATAATTTAGATAAAAAATTCTATGTTGTGTAACATTGGCTACCGGGACGGTGTGAATCTACTCATGTAGTATGTACACTTAGAACAGTAACTGTGCCCAGGTTCTACGCCCAGTTTATGACACAACATGCATGCGGCATCACCCACAGCTTCTACCGGAGAGTCACTTGTTGAGCTGTCTTCATCATCTACGTTCCGCCGTGCGTGCCTTACTGTGAATTCCAGTCGATCTTCCTCGTCACTCTGGTACCCGGCCTGCGTGCGCTCATGATCTGCAGAAAAATTGTCTATTGCTGCCACTAAACAGATATTTGCTGAAAATGTCACAGATTTCCGTGGTTTGTTTATCCTATCACCAGTCTTTGTTCGTTTTGAGAGGGCAGACTTTGGCCTTGGTGGCTGCTGGGCCACAGTTTCCGACTCCGATTTACTCCTCTGTCGCTGGAATGATCCTCGCAACCTTTCTTTGGGTTTTAATGCTGGAACACTGTTAACATGTCCAAGGTGAGAATGCACATTTACAGCGTTTGAATTCACACTCGAACCATTTGGGTTGTCACTACTGCACTGACCACCTGAGATTCCGGTTGACTCAAACCGAGACATGAGATCACGAACACTAACAGGCCGACTATCCTCGTCTGTTGACTCAGAACACAATACCTGGGGTGTTAGAGGGCGCTGGGGCACCGACACTTGCTCCCCTGAGGACAAATGCCTTAAATCTGGCTGACTCTGTGGACGAAGAAGTAACTACATCAACATGGGTTCTGTTCATATAAAGCTCAAACAATACATTTAAAAATTTAATTATTCAATTTTTATGTTCCTGGAATAATAATAGCAGTATGTGTACTATAATGGAAAAGTTATTTAAATCATTTGTATGACGAAACAAATTTTTTCTGATTTTTAACTTAATCAACTATGTAAATAGAAAATCTAAAAGCAATAAAAAAGTAAGATATTAAATTAAAAAAATAAAAGTTAATATGAAAATCATAATGATTAAAAAACCACTATACTACCTACACACACCCAGTTAGGACAGGAAGTAAGAGTGATGGTAAGCAACAATATCAGCCATTGCATGGTACCCCGTTGGGTAGACAAGCCAAATCAGTGCATCTACACCTCTACTGCTACAAGCAGAGCTACAGCCTGGCACCAGTGGCCATGACAGAAAATAGTAGATGGGGGGAGTCGTTTGCTTCAGTGTGAGTGGTCACAGTGTGTTTGATGATGATGATAATGTGTTTGATGATGAAGATAATGTGTTTGAGGATGAAGATAATGTGTTTGAGGATGATGCTGATGACAATGTGTTTGGGAGGAGGATACTGACGATGATTACAAAGTGACAGGGATAAATAATGTCATCCTCATTAAATAATGATAATAATAATAATCTAAGAAATTATAAAATTAATAGACATGTTTTGAATTCAAAAAAGCTATACACAAATCATTTTGATTAAGATATGACTACTCATTGTTTGCCTAATTAATATCTTTGTATACAGTTGTGTGCACTCCATCCAATGGGTAAATGGAAGTGAATTAACCCTTTCCCTCATATATACTCATTTTGATGCCCTCAATAGGTATCACATAAAGCCTGATCTGCAGAAAACCACAGTTAAACCTTACAAAATTTAATAAAAAAATCCTCATTTCCAGACCACTGAGGAGCAGCGAACAGCATAAAACCTGATCAGCCTGCGAGTTACTTGCAGGCTGATCTGGTTTTATGCTGTTCGCATAGGTCTTTTCATGGTTTCCTCTATGAGGGAAAGGGTTATGCCAGAATGGATTCCTGTAGATGACAATAACAACTTTGGGGAGATGGTGCCTGAGGTGCCTGATACAGTACTGTCCCTTCCTGTGGTCTCTGCTCTGAGCTTGAAAAAGTGAACATTCTGGACAACCGTGAACACCACAAGGACAAAAGACTCTGTATAATTCTAAAGAACACCTGTGACAAATGGAGAATGATGTGCAGACAAATTTTGGATATTCTGACAGCTAGACTTACAATTGTTTTGATTTCAACTGTCTGTACTACACCTATGTTTGCTAATTCAATCATATTCGTGCTTGGTGCAACATGTCAGTTGTAAACAGTCTACTGCACCTAATAAACTATTGAAATAAAACAGGGTATTAAGCCTTTCAGTACATTGTATGATGAGGGCCAAGGTACAGAATGACAATTAAAGCAAAGGAAAGGATTTTGTTTGAAAAAAAAAAAGCTATTTAGTTTACAGTAATGATTTAAACATGTTGTTCCAAAATAATCTAGCTCTATGTGTACTTAATAAATAAAAATATTATTCTCATTTCTAACTCAAAAAGTGCAGTAACACCCACTTTATCTAAATAATTAAAATAATAATAACTGAAGAAAACTGGTATTGAATTTTGCAGGCACATAACAAAGTGCACAGGTAAAGCCCAAACATAAACCCAGAGTGCACCCAGCCAATGGGGCTTATGAGGCCCTACACAAATCACCAGGTAAGCTGGTGTGAGCAAGATCAGCATCACCTTAGTGCCTATCAAATCACAGCATAACACCATGTATACTTACTGGGTCAACTCCTGAACACCCAGCCACACTTGGCTTATCAGGGTGCAGGTCAGTCTCTGGATTGGCAGCAAAAACAAATGTTAATTAAGTATTAGACTGAAATTATAAGTTTCTTTTTTTCTAACGGTCAAATAATCTGAAAATCATTTAAAATTTCCTTTTTTTAAAATTTGCACTTTACTTATTTATACAGTACTTCATCAATGGAAGAGGCACTGTTTATCTTTACAGGCGAACATATTCAAAAATACTACTTAAAGGTACATGTATTTTACAGTATCAATTCCGGTTTGTTTAGTTTTAGACAGAACCTCTGTCCGCCCTATTTATTGTGTACATACTTTAAATGTTCCCCCTCTCTGTCTTGTGACAATCCTTGCCCTAACAATGTCCCTCTGTTAAACAGTTACCCTGAAAAGCTACTCAATCCAGGTGCAATGATAACTCCCTACTAAAATAAACACTTGATCATGCATACACCCCACAGAGTACTTGCTACCCCCTCTGCCTTTAGTCCCAGGTTTATTTATTTTCTATCCATTATACTTCAATACCCTATATCTGATACAGATCTGATACTCTAAAGCAAGGGCTACTGATTTTTTAAAGAAAGAAATGAACCTCCTTAAGATGAAGAGTTTTTCAAGTAACCCTCATGTATTAGGTGTTACACAATACAACCACATTAGAAGGGTTCTTTAAAATCATCTCCCCTGTATTTAATCACAGGTTTCCGCTATAATCCTTGAGTTTTGTCAATACACCTCAGTATAGTATCCCTGCCTTAGCGGGAGCGTAAATGATAGTAAATCACCCGAGCGTACAATCTTTAAAATGAATCAGCAGTTTTTCATTTGTCAATGTCACTCATGTATTAACTGAAATCATTATTTCTATAGAGTCAAGCTTATCATCAAATGAATTGATTCCCATCAAAAGATAATTTGGGCTAGATTTCTTTTACCCTTAAGAGACATACACTTCATGCTAGGCATTATTCAATTAAATCTTCGATCAATATTCGTTTTCTTTGAAAATTTTGGGAAATGATCATCTTCAAATTGAATACATGATCAGACCAATTTCTACCAATTTTGCCTAAATTTAATGCATGTACATGAAGCACTTGATTTATGATCAATTACTATTTCAACTTTTCAATATATGGCTTTTTACTGCGTAGAGTGTTAATATACATGGAAGTAATTTTGGTTTCGAATATCAAAACACCAAATCAACCTGGGTCAGGTCAAACTGATCGTAAATACTCCAAATGAACTGTATCAAATTCACAATTACTGTTATTAGAATTTCTACAAAATCTAAAGCCAATTATAAAAATTATTATCTAGATTTTTTTTAATTCAAAACAACAATTCAGCTAGCAAATTGTTCTCCTTTACCACATAAAATACATGTATTTAGGAGTAATTGTGAGGAAAAATTTTACTAAACACCCTTTCCAGTAAGATTTGAACAGCTACCAGTATTTGATTTTTCAGATCAGTGTCAAACAAAACTTTACTCAGAAATCCAATTACCCTTTTCTACAATTGAACCTTTTTCTTTTTATCAAAAATATAATAATCAAAAACACGTAGCATGTAATATTAAAACTTTTTATCACCAATAAATCTAATTTAATTAAATCTACTAATTGGAAGTGACCAGATATAATGTATATTGTGAGAGATTAGTACCTGTTTGTCTAGAGTGTGTTTGTGTGACGAACTGGGGTCGAGTTGGGTGAGAGAAAGAAGCACTACGGTTTATCTGCCGCTGTCTCTCAGCCGATCTGTATCGGCGAGGCCTGCCAGTCTGGAGCCTAGCGAGGGTTGAGGCAGGCTCTGGTCCCCCACTGCCAGATAGAGGCTCGCACTGGCCAGAGGCCGCACTGTGCAGGGGAGACGAGTAAGCTGTCTGAATACAAGCTGATGGAGCGAACAAATTGCCAACAACTATATTACCATTCCTTACATGACTTGTTACACTCGGGGACATGCACTGGCTGCTGACATTGTCAGGCTGAAATTGGGTTTCAGCCTCTATACCCAACTGCACATCAGAGCGAGGCTCTTCCATGTTGCTATGGAAACCATGCACTTTCCTGTCCTTACCAGGTTTGTGTAGCCAGGCTGGTTTGGCCGGTGGTTCCGGTGGAATCCTGCAATGAGAGCGATTACCAACCTCTGTATGATGTGACTGGTTACTGATGGATGGTGGATTGACGGGAACCGGGGCCAGCCCAGGGTGGGGATGAGAGGGTGCTGATACGGGCTTGCTTACACACTGGCTGCCTTGTCTGCTCTGAGACATGTGATAATTATTGCCCATATCTGGGCCATGTTCATTCCCTGGGGTACGAGACCCAGAACTAGCCCTTATGGGATTGACACCACTTTGTCTTCGTTGGTTGTCAATAAAGTCTTGGTAAACTTCAGCCTCATGTTTTTGATTATTGCACATTCGTGTATGGTCTTGAGATTTCTGTGTCTTCCTACGTGGAAGAGTCCCATAGAGATCAGCGTTGTTATTTGCACTTCCCTCAGGAAGACCCGTCTCGAAACTTCGATCCTTGAATCCATTACGCATATCAGCAGACGGGATGTGCCCGTCTACAGGTGGCACCCTCTCATCTGTTGGTGGCCGTGTCTTGTCGAAAACTGGCGTAGTGCTTCGGCCAGAACTGCTGGTGGTGCTGCCGTCCTTTAGACTGTCCATGGAATTCTGGGAGCTGGAGCGAGAAGGTGGCCGCACACCACTGTTGGCCACTTGTGTCAGGTGCGGTGACTTCAGCTGACCACTATGATTCTTCCTGAAAGCCAGACATAGTAATCTTCATAAATCTCATAATCAACAATGTGTAATACACACTTAATATTAAAAAAAAGGAAAACAGTTAAGCAAGAAAACTAGAAGTATTTTGGAAAATCACAAAATATGAACAGAATGATTACCTGAAGTCAGGGTTTATTCCACTGTCGCTACTGTTGGTGGATGTGTTTGACTCCTGGCGATTCATCAATCGTTTTTGTAGACTACGAAGCTTAAGAATGCACGAGTTTGACGTGCGCTGGGCGTACGTGTAGGAGACTGTCCAATTCCTGGCAGTTTCATGGCATTCTTCAGGGAGTCGATGGCTTGTTGGCAGAATGACAGAGCATCTCCATATTGTTCTGAAGTCTCTGCTAACACACATCTGTCCATCAAGTCCTCTGCACCCTGACAAGGCTGAAAAACTGCTGGTTGGGGGTCCCTGAAAATATCAAAACACATTATTTGATAGGATTTTTCCAAAAAAAAAAAAAAAAAAAAATATTGGTTAAGAATTTATTTTACTTTTCAGACCTTAATGTCTTACTGACACTATTGACATTACTGATAGTTCAATTGTAAAATCAAACAAACTGATCTACACAATTTACTTTTGCTTCTCAGTTTACACAACTCTTCAAACTGTCAACTGAAATGACTGACTCATATGTGAGAAAACAGATTCAATATTCTTACCATCTTGAAAGTTCTGTACTTGCTGCTGCTGCTGTCCATTGAAAGGGACATTTGATTGACCTTGACCTTCAGGGAAATGTGGCAAACCTGCAAGATTTGTTGTTGCTGTTTAATAAACTTATCACACTGCTAGATCTAATTTAGTACATGTACGTGTTGGTATCAAGCTTAGAATTCAACAATATATAATTGACTTTCCCAATTTTCAAAGTTAAAATTAAGGAGATGGGTTCCAAAGCCTTATTTCTTACCATAAGCATCTTTGATATAGACATAGGGAACTACAACTTCCCGTGCATATGGATTGACATACGTCACTTTATAATGCATTGTGGGCCAACTAAACCAGGCCAGACTGTCCTATTGTCAACACGTATTGTCCCGCGCTCGTACACACACATAAACACCATATCATCCAGTCTGAATACCCGGCTATCCTCTTATTGTCCGCACTGTCACAAGGAACAAATTATCGGCACATTGCGTGACCAGCGCGTAAACATCACATAACCATCCAAAGATAATCTTGATCATTAGCCACACTACCACTGTCTGACAAATGGCTACTAAGTATTCAGTTATTGTTACATGTACGTATCTATGATTAGTTTCACGCCTCTTACAACATTCCATGTGATTTACCCCACACTGGGAGACAATAAGATTTTCTTAAGGAATGTGACCTGTGACCCAATGTATTGAGACAGTATTATTGTTAATTGGAGATTAAACAATGGTAGAGACACTTAGGGTCAGAAAACTGGTATGTTCAGAACAATTATAGAGCATAATCGTTTACATGTAATTCTTTTTCTTCACAGGCGTGGTAACAGCAATATGCAGACCATGAAGACTTGAATACATAAATAGTAACAATTAAGTAATCATGTTTTGGGAACCAAAGCAAAACAATCATGAATGACTTCAAAAATCATTTTGTCTAGTGATCTATTGACAAGGAGATTCTCTTAATTATCATATAACCATAGTTACAGAAATGTTCTGATTACTAATTTTCAAAGGCAGTTAGTCATATATTGGTTCACAAGAATTATGTCACATACAAAAAGTAAAACCAATTTTCCAACAGCGAAGATCTTCTACTAGTGAAAGAATTTTATCAGGTGACCCTAACATTTCTATTGTCAGACCCACTCATTGTTAAAGGCTTTATCCTCTTGGCATAATCCTCTTTAATAACAAAATATTGCAAGTCATGCCAGTCTTCATCAAGGAAGACTAATGAAACTTGTCATTAAAACAGTTTAATTATAACACTGACCTGTGACCCACAATTTTATTGATAGTAGAACAGTTCCATAGGGAACAGTCACACTCAAAGTACGATTCAACAGCTATGTAATGGTTGATTGAGCTGTAATAATTTTAATGGCCAGTGGACATACCCATGTAGAGTCATCCATGAGAATATATTACCTGTCATACTTCCATTACAGTGAAAAAATAGCAATAAAGTTGTACCAGCAGATGATTGATTAGGTAATTTCTTTAATCATGATTGCCATTAAATGCTTCATTGGTGATTCAAACAATGAAGTATTTTATTGACACTATCTTCAATCTAACTTCATGATTTGTTAATACATTTACATTTTTGATAGCAGAAAAAAAAACTCTGTATAAATGACTACTTTGTAAAACTGACATGAGTTCAGCAAAAAAAAAAAAAAAAGTCTAAGGTACTCACCTTTATCATTTGGTTTCCTGCTCGCCTGTGTAAGACCAGGGTGTGACCCACTGGTCCCTAGTTGCTGCCCCTGCTGGGGTTTAGGGGAGACTTGTGGGGGACCAGCCTTCTTGTTGCCACTCAGGGCATCATACAGATGTCTGTCCCTCTCCTCCTTGCTCATGGTCCGCAGGTCCTTCTGTTGCTGGGCAGGGTGTATGATGGGCTGGTGCATGGGGTGGCCCTGGGGATACTGGGGCATCGGGTGCTGTTGCACGTACCCCACTGTGGCACTCTGGTTGTATAGCTCCCCGGGGCTTGTCACTAAAGACTTGAGGTCTTTCTCCTGGGTGTACTCTAGACCCGACATACCAGACCCTCCACCCATCAGCTTCCTCATGTTCTCTGCCATCAGCTGGGGGTTGATACTCTTGGGTGGGATCATGCTGCGTGACAAGAAATACTGCTCATAGGGGTTCATGGTGATACTGCCTGTGGAACTAGAGCTGTTGCGATCACTACTGCCGTAACCAGAATCCTTGTGGGAGTCCAGAGAGGCAGAATCAAAAGGGATCTCAGTAGGCTGGTCCTTCGGCCCAGTTCCAAAACCCCTTCCATAGTTGTCCGAGTCCACACTGCTGTTGCTGGTCTGACTGACACAAGAGCCTGACCGCTGCAGTTTCTGGAAGCTAAGGACACTCTCCACCATCCTGCGGTCAATATAATATTGTTCATCTTGGAAACCCTCGTCCGGCTGTGCAGACCTTTTGTCTGGTACCTGAGGGGGCTTGTTGCCAGATTTTTCTTTTTTGCCTTTTTGCTTTTTCTCCTCTTTACGCTGCTTGCTTTCTTCCCTCTTTTTACTATTTTCTTCCTTGTCTTTCTTCTTCTTCATTTTTGTCTCTTTCATAGGCTTGACATCAGTTAGTGTGTCAGTACTAACCGAGGAAGACTGCCGGACGTGTATCCCCTCCTGGTTGTCACTCTGTGGACACTCGACTACAGTACTCTGGCTGAGGATGCTGCTACTGGAGCTCTGCCTAGAGTGATGGTCACTGTCCACGACGTTCTGGTATGTGAGACAGTTCTGATAGCCTGCATGAGTTGGCTGACCTATGGAGTATGCCGGGGATGGGATGTCATGTGAGTGAGCTGCCATTGTGTACTGAGATCCGGAGTAGTGAGGCTGTGTGAATGATCCTGATGACTGGGATGAGGATGGCGCTGATGAACTATTGCTCTTGATGCCTGACTTCTTGTTTCGTGGAAGTGTTGCAAGCCCTGACTGTACCGGGGTGTGTGCCCTGGTGACCGTGTCAACATTGTCGTACGCCATCCCCGATGGCTTTGGCTTAATGATGGTATGAGAATTATTACCACTGGTGCCATTATCAGCCAAATTACACATATTATCTTCCAGACTTTGTGACCTTGTTCGCACATGCTTTGGCTTTTCAGGTAATGCTGGCTTTCCACTTGCTGCAGTTACACTTTTTGATTCTCCATGAACTGGAGAGCCAGGGTCAGATTCCGATGAGATTGATGTTCTGCGTGTCCCGTCAACATGGTAACGGATAACATCTGCCCCAACCTTGCCTTTTCCCTTCTTGAAACTCTCCTTCCTTTGTGTTTCAGCTGCTCGGGAAAAGTTGGGTGTAAGTGGGAGCTTGTTTGGGTCGGGACTGCTCAAAGCAGGTCTACGGTACTGGTCACTAGTGGACAAGGTGTAGTTGTAACTATCAGGGTTCTGCTGTCCGTCTGGCACATCCATGCCATAAGCACCATTTCTCCCCATTGCACGAGAGTCTGACTGGCTGATGTCCTTCTGCAGGTTCTGAACCTTGCTGTTGTTATGTGGCACAGCATAGATAGCCTCCTCCTTGTGTTTCTGTTTGGTCACTGCAAGGAGGAAACTGGACTGTCGCCGATGTTCGAAACTTGATTTCCTCCCCAGCTGTTCCTTCTCATTAGCAGCCTTCTCAGCCATTTCACTGTCTTTGTTTTCAGTATTTTTTCCAACTCCAGTTGGTGTTTTGCTCTCCTCGGCTGTGAAATAAAAACACCACAATTGTCATGCTAACATGGTCAACAGTGACGGACTATAAAGCTAATGATGACAATCCAAATTGTGTGAAGTTATAAACTGTAACACTTAAACTGTGAGGAGCAGACACTATAGGGTCATAAATGGCAGCTAATAAATAGATCACATACAAGACGCACTTAATGACTAATCGGTCCATTGTATACCTGGATGTACAAAAACAATGCTAATAGATCTTCATCTGACAAATGTTCACACTCAACTAATGCAGGGACACCATTATGCACTTTATTGTAGTTTTTCCTTTCACTGAATGTGCCAATGTTTTGTTTTTATTACTAAAGAAAAAAACTACAATTACCAAAATCTACAGAAAAACAATGCTGTAGTTCATGACAATAGAGATCACTTTGATTGATATGATCATGAAATAATAAAAACAAACAAGTACACCCAAACAAAAAGACAGTGAAAGTGTGTCTCACCTTTAGGTGGGACCATGGAATATCCAGGGGCCATAACCCTGGTACTGGGGGCTGTTTCAGTGGGAACCGGCTGAGCGTTCAGGTTGGTGTAGATCAAGAGAAGGGGCTGGTACCGGCTGCGCACTATTTTCTCCACAACATTCTCCCAGTTGGGACCAACCTGAAATAAGGGACACAAAAATGTATATGGGTCATACATGTACATGTTTACACTAACACTGCAATTCACTTATGGAATTTTAAAGTTTAAAAAAAAAAAAAAAAAAAAAAAAAAAACGAAGGAAAGTGAAGAATGTCAGTAATACAATCAATGTGATGCTATCCCTAATTTACCTGCAAAATTAACTTAATCTCTCAACCAGTGCATGACTGAAAGTAATCAGCTACAATAGGGTGCTATACAACATATCTACTCTATTACTAAAAAATAATTACTTTTTACAACATGTCACTTTCAGAGTATTGAAACCGAAGTTATTCCAGGTTTAGTTTTGTGACCATAAGGTGTTAGAGTATTAGACTGGACTGGATATATTTCCTCATAAAACCTATTTATGGCCCTATCAGTGATCTTGTATTTCATTATAGTATGCCCTGCAGAACATTCACAGGCCATATAAGGGTGAAAGTACTTGTGAAAAGGATTGTACACGGAGATTCCAGGGCCATGTATCACAGTGTCATATACCATATACCTCAACATGGTGTTACATAATACATTTGGTTAAGTATGTGCATTCCATTATAACTATTAAACCATCATACTTGACCTTATAGCACTACAATTAATAACATGAAATTGGTCAACAATTTTCATTATTATGAAAATAATTATAAATATCCATAGAGAGTGAAAACATTATGCATCTTTTTTTTTCTGTTTTCACAATACAACTTAACATTAATTACAAATATTTGTGTAAAAATTGGCTGTTTTTTCACTCAGGTGTATGGTATTATAAAACCATGTCAACTGATACAGATAGATTTCTTAGCAAACATAGCATTACATATCATGACAAACATTATTGTCATCTTCATTTCAAATACGGAGTGCCCATTACACAATTAAAGTTGTTTTTATAGCATCTATTACATATTTGTTTCATAGAAAATAACATTGTTGTTATATTGTCTCAACATTGAGAAACTTGAAGTGACATCTGATTTATCATCTAAGATATACTGCTGAAACTGCAGCCATATTGACAAACAATTATAACCAGTCCTACAACAAAAATCTACCATTTTAGTGATAAAATCCTTGTACAAATTGCCCTAAAAACCACCATTTTGAAGAAAAAAAATATACCTGTACTTAAAGTGTATCCTTAAAGTGACACTATGAAATACACCATATGGACAGATTGGTTAACCAGGTAAGTGAGGGATGTTCTAACTATGACAGGATGGGTTGTCGCGTGTGATTAAAATTACAGGGATGGTCCACCTGTATTCACCTTCCTCCCACCAGTGTTGTCATCCTGACACCTTGGTGAACCCCCCACTACACTGTGCATTCATAAACAGACCCATTTCCTCTTAATAAAATGGTATACCCTTTACATGAATACATCATAATGCTATTCAACATTAATTTAAATTTTCTATCTAGGGCACTGCCAGAGAGGAGAGATAGTTCAGATTCCCTACATACCTGCCCTACCCACAACATTTACATACACTTTGTCCTTAATCTAGCAAAACATCTACACCTATTGTCATCTTCATACTTCTGTATCATAATATACATACATACACTTCTCACTTACTGGCAAATTGTAACTTATTTTCCAACCACTTACAACAGAAGTACTTTTCTTAATGTTACAAATAAACTTAAAAAATTATGAAAAAGACTTTTATAAAATTGTCAAGTATAATTATTCTATAAAAGAGTTTCAATTATCTGAATTGAAAAGGAGCATATAATTTTTCACCAATACTATGTCATTATATATTGTAAATAATGAGATAATAAACACACCAGCTATTTTTTACTGGCTTTCTATCATGTTTTACTGTGATTATCACCTGAAATGGTATACATAAAAAAGATGACCCCCAAATCAACATATAATTACACTGTAATGGCTCTCCCCACCCTGACAGATGGCCACAAACAGGTGGGCACCACTTACAATGGTTATTGACCCTATCCTGGAATGTAAGCTAGTACTTCACAAGCGCATGCAAATTGCCTATACCTCTTACAAAAATTGTGCCCAAATCTTTCAAAGGACAGGCTCCATTCTATCAATTTCACTTTAAAATGTGTTAATTTTCCTCTGATAATCTAATTTGATACCCCAAAATAGAAATTGATATAAAATGAATATGAAAAAAAACAAAAACTGTTAAACATGGGTCTTCTCTGTGAAACCTTTGTAATTCATAACTTTTCCCCAACAATTAAAAGACCTGACTTTATTCATACTCACATACAATGTGACTATATACTCAAAACACTTATAAAGTCAGTGCAGATATTTACTATCTTCCTGACCCATTCATCAGCCCACAACCTTCTCAATCTATACAGTTTTACGGCACCATAAACTTTTAAGTGCTTTACTTTCCCAATTTAATATACCAAAGTCAGTAGACTTCCCCTAGTACTATTTATGACTCTACCCATACCTGTAAAATTTCATCTCACTCAAATTTCTGAAGATTTTTCACATGAGGTATCTCATTTCTCAACTATCCACATTTTGTATTCTCCCTCAGAAATTATGAATATATTCATTAAGGCCCTTAAGCATGCATACAGCGAATATACAAGATTTCATTATGTATTATCACGCTAGCTAAAAAACTCAAGATCCTTCTATTCTTATCAGATACACCACTGTACATTAAGGATGTTAAAAGTTAGGGTCAGCCTGAGGGTGTGACATTAAATAAATTAAAGGGGGAGGACAGGAAAGTAGCCAACACTATAGAAAGGTATATAAAACATGTATATGTCAGATGCTGTTGTCCTAAAGCTCACAGGCCTTGCAAAAACACACTTTCCCTATTATCATCACATGCCCTAGATATCAGTTTAGTGGCCAACATTAATATAAAAAAAAATAGGCCCGTTAAAAAAAAATCGGGCAATCTTTCCCCTCTGTTAACTATCTAATTTTGGCGCCATTTTCATCCACTCACAAACCGGTAATTAAAATCTACTAGAGCGAAACTGTGGAGGGATAGTATTTCTAAACACAGCCGTAAACCGGAGGACTGTGCAGTAAAAAGCAGCAGGTAGGGGGTAAACTAATATTGTATGGTCAAACTTGAAGCAATATTCCCTGGTGCGGTGTATGTGACACGCGTCACATCGCATCAGTGTTCGCCCCGAGGCGTACAGGGGACACAAACAGGTATACAGGTGTAGTAAGGGGGGGGGGGGGGGGGAGAGATAAACTCTCCCTAACACAATCCCCTGGTTGTAAAAGACATAGTTTGTACTCCAATGTTTTCACAATGAACAAACATTATCTACCATTTGAAGGTTATAAAATCCCCACAACAAAGGCATTGGCAGCTTGTGCAGAGTGCATGGGGCTCAGTATTTACACGCGTGAAGGAAAGACATGAAAACAGGTGCATCTGTGTTGCTTAGTAAATATAGACTGCACTGACTTTTTATTCAATGAACAAGAAATACCTGATGCTAAACACATTGACAAGAGCTCATGCATTTTTGTAGTTGCACATGTCTCATTTAAGCCATTAAAAACTACAAAAACAAGCTTAGAATATCAATAAAAATAGAAACATACAGTGGTAAAAAGTACGATATTTTTAATGAGTGCATTTACCTAACCAATCTGAAACTGCAGTAAAATGGCAAACTAGTAGACTGACATGTCAAGCAACTTTGTTAAACCTTTGTCAACACTAAACCAATACAAACATATCTTGGATACATGAGACGCGCCTGTTCATAAAATGTTTTGAGTCTATCAAACCATGACACTTCTATAAGTGTTTTCAGCATATATTTACATTGCAAAGTAGGCGGGCATTTACATAAAGAGCCCATAAGATGTGACACCACTGCCCCGTCCATTTGGAGTAAGATTAAATTTGGCGAGTCATAAATATCTAACAAAGAGGCCATGCTAGGAAAATTACGATCATGTTTAATTGAACATTTTCTGATAAATTCGAGCACTTGGCCAGCTGTACATATTGTCCACAAGAAGTAACTACAGCATAATGACTATCTATGGCTACTTATGAGATAAAACAGCTCACTTCACTTTGCATTTACCAGGTTTATTTACTATTGCTCGACCAATACACAAAAGGACAGCTCTCCATGTTGGATACACAAAAAAAGCTGTATCCATCAAGGAGTTGAGAGGGGCAGGTAAAGCCAAGGGCAAAATGGAAAGATTAAAAATCAAAGTGAAATCAAATCAAAACCATCAATCATCAAAGTCCTCAGTGACACCTGACTTTTCATTTTTTAGCTTATCATCAGCATGTCTCAACTTTCAATTAAAGAAAAACAGCTCTAGTTTCAATGGCCTTTACACATGTCAGACAAACACAGGTAAGATTATAATCTCTTTCTTGATATTCTTAACATTTGGCCATGAATATCATGATAATGTGCCACTCAAACTGTACCTGGAGCCCAGATAGGAGATAACCGGCCACTCTATTTGGAGAGCAGATTTTCATCCTGACAGATCAAAGGACAAAAGATTCTCCCAATCAACTGATAAGAGAATAACTGAATTCATGATGATATAAAATAAGTTTCAGGATCTCACTAGTTTTTCACTGTTAAACTCTGATTTCCGTATTTAAATGAAAATCAAGTGACCACAGGCATCCTGTGAGGAACGCACAAGACAGAATGGCTCTAGGTTTTAAGATAACCACCCCAGATTCGTATCACCCAGTCTACTATTCCCACTTCCTACCCATCCCATATGGCACCTTCTGGCTGCCTGTTGTCCCCTCCATCATATGGCCAGTGTCTTAATTACCAAAGGTGGGTGGTCAAAGTGGCCTTGAGAAGTGACCACATCCACTCCACTTCAGCCCACCACCCCACTTCAGATCACATTAAACAGGTGATATTGGACAGTTATCATATGACCCATCCCTTCTGTATGATGACCAAAGAACATCATTATCTTACAAAACAGCGGTCAGAATACTATTACAATTTTCAAGTAGTATTTTTCAAGTATTCCAAATAAACACCCAGAAATTGACCACCTGTGCAAACATAAACAACAGAATAAACCTTGAAACAAAATTTTGGCATTTAGGCATATAAGATCATGCAAGTCTTTGTAAGGAGATTGCAATTCTGAAATGGGCCTATATATCTTTAATGTCACGTCATCAATGTCTCCAGGTACATACAGGGGTAATCATCAAAGGAAGGTGTGCAGGTAATCATGTTCAATTTGAGGCAACTTACATCTCTCACGGTGGCATCATCAAAGTAGATCCACGTGTCCAGCTTGGTGTGATACACAAACGAAGAGTAGTGTTTACCATAGTAACAGACAAGTGATGTTAACTGTAACCGTGGCAACTTGTTAACATCATTCATCACAGAATGGAAGATCTGGAAAAAAAGAGGAGAAAACATTAATTTTGTCATTCGTATTCAATTATCATGTAGAGATAAAAGTCTCAAAATTACTACATGTTAATTCAGACCTTAAATTACCAACCATTTCTGTGATTTTTTCATCAATTCAGGTATAATTTTATATTTCCCTAAAAACTGCTTCTAAACACTGAAGGTCTCTGTAAGAAAAAAAAATCTTATTTAGCTACTTTAGTGTATACAGATACCAAACCCACAATTTAAATGAACATGAAGGCAATAAATACTGTAAAGGTCTGTGATGGTGCAAACAATTTAAAGAATGTTGAAAGTTCTGCGGCCAAATATCAAGCAGCAGTTTTAATTACTATTTAAAAGTGGCTCAGGTGCAAAAGGGGTCTAATTATTCGCGGTCACAATATCAAGTGGACGAGAGTTAATTGTTGACACGCATCTCACATCTTTCACATTGCTGTGGTCAGTGTCTCTAACCACCTGTGACCTGGCATAGACTGTGAGTTGCCATAGAAACCACTGGCAGACTAATAAAAATACTAAAATATTTCACATAAGTGCCTGATGTTTCAACATCATAGGGCTGAAAAATTCATTCTGAAGATCTGAAAACCACTATGGCATCGGGGGAAACATATTTTTTTCCCCTTTATTATTTTTTATAGTGGAAACAATATGCAAATTTTCAACAATTTAAGCTTTGTCATTTGTGTAATGGATAGGACAATTGCAAGCTCAGTGCATCAACACTGTAACTTTATACGTCTAGAACATCTAAGTTGTTATGTTGTTGTCCTAGTTAGGGAAAACCTTTTTGACAAGCAAGCCATACAAGTCGCGTGGGGATGGTGCATTGATGCGTGTCTGTCATACACCGGCAGATCTCATCATTATCATCATCCATGCATCAACTCACTTACATTACTTCTGTGTCAATGTTTCATCCCATGATAGATATCAGATGAATTTAATGGACCAATTAAAATATTTTTTGACGAAGCTTTGACAATAAAGGAAATTTATCATACATGTTGTTTAAATAATCATGTTAAACATTTGCAATAAATATAACTGAGAAAACGACCATCTGGAGTGGCACTCATGACAAGTTTACAGATAGTTTTTGTATACATACAGCTCCATTAACTGAGCAACATCACTCATCTCTGACACCTAGCTCAGTTTTTCTTATGAAGGATCACGACAATACAGAATCTATAAACATACAGTAAGTCTGATCGGTCTGACCCGGAACATTAAAAATGTATCGTCTCTGTTGATTTATAAATGGTCTCCCTTGAGGAAGGTGTTTTATCACACATACAACTTGCCGCCAGGAGTTCCAAAGTTCCAAACCTTTATCTGACCTATGGTAGATGTATCATGCCCGCACACTTAATTATTTATAACCAATTCATTATCTACCACTATACAAACACGAAATGTCTTCCGGGCTCTCCTGAACAACTCATGTCTCCTCTACCTGAACTTAACAATAAGTTGTGTTGGTTCAATATAATATGTATCACAAGCTTGTTATATTAGTTCAACTATTTAAATACGAAAGTAAACTTCTGCAAGTGATGATGACAATGACAACAAGGAAGATGATGAGAATGATAAGAATGATGACAGGGATGCTGACAATGACGACAGGGATGCTGACAATGACGACAGGGATGCTGACAATGATGACGAGGATGTGGCACAAGATACTTACATCAGGCAGAAGCAGGGTGGTGCCAATGGCCCGAGCCACCTCCGTGGTCAGCTCTGCATCAGGTTTGTCTGATCCCCAAACCAGGCCCACACTCACTGGAACATCACAAACACATCACCATGGTTATCCTATCCTCATTATACAATACAGAGTCTATACATTACTAAGTGCTAACATCGATATATTTATCATCTAAACCTGTTAAATCGTTTCTTCTGTATCATGAAAATACTATTTTCAATTATAATTATTATATTATTCAATTATATCATCAATTAATTATTTTTATATATATTTAGATACCTTAGCAAACAAAAAATACTACATAGATTTAAAAAATCACCATAGTAACGGTTACTCACCAACATCAGGAATATTCAGTAATGATCGCCGGATCTGCACTCTCTTACCACAGTTGTCCTGCAAAATAAAACACATTTAGTGTCATCATAAACTACTAGACTATTATCTATTTGTTAAATTTTTAATTTAAGTTAATTGCCCTTAAGGATGCAAGAGATGTGCTTATCTTGAAAGATGGTGTTATATTGCAAGTATAGACTACTCACCGGACAGTCACGAACATCCCCAAATGCGCGGGCATTCCTGAGCAGGAGCCCAAACCTGTTTGGGTGCAGGATGTCGCCACTCTCTTGCATGGTGCGCCACTGGGACCTGCACGTTGGAGAAAATACATACAGGTGTACGGACAGACATAACAGAACTACTGGTACAGAGATGGGCTCACTAAAGAAAATAGATTTGTTAGAGGAATATCATCAGGATACTGCATACAGGAGGATGGAGATATTTGGTGAAGAAAAGTGATGCAAGACAATTTATGAAATCATTGTTTTTATGATTGCTGTTTTGAGTGCAGACTGCAGGACTGGTTAAGTCCATTACCTGCAGTTGATTGCCGCCTTGACCTAAATTCTGATTGCTGTGCAGTGACCTTTACAATGGTTTTTATCTAACTATGATATATACCTGGGCTATCAAATGATTAACCAGGTCACCTGATATAAACACAGTTGACATGTAAGGATACTACATACAGTCATGTTAAATAGGGTATGCCATAATTAATTCCTGCAGACAGCTTGGATAAAGCAACCTTTGTTTAGCTGTCACTATGAGTGCATTAAAGCACTATTTGTTCATTGACGTATAAGCATCACCCTCCCCTGACTTACCACTTCAAGTAATGGAAATTCACTTTGCCATCTTAATTTTTAATAAGTTGCAAGGTTAAATATGACACCTGAACCTACAAGGCTTCCCTTTATCTGAATGCTAATCCATGGCTGGCAGTTTTCTGACATTGTTAACCCATAAACCAGCAACATATCAGAAAGGTGATCTATAAGCAAGCAAAAACTTGCAGGCTGATTATGTTTAATACGATGGTATTTGCTAGTCATCAGTGACTATAAAACAAGAAGGTTACACTGTTGAACATGTCCCAACTGAAAACTGTTTGACTTTACTTTTCTATGGTAAACCATAGTGTTAAAGGGCACAATTGAATGGCAATTAGGCAGTACTGTTTTACAGTTAAGTTCCCTTTAACATCAAAATTGAGGGCAACAGACCCAGCCAGGGATGTGGAGACAAGCAGTCTACCTGAGCAACAATTGGTCCCACATCACACAGCCATATAACTGTTCCATCTCAATTACCTGTTGCACAGTTATAGTTTATATCTCTACCATAAAATCTATGTAAAATATTTCCTACTTCAGTAATAAAACCCATCTCTTTAAACAACAAATTGGCTCGGGGATGACACTTGGGAATCTCATTTTCCTGCCTAATCAGACATACTTACTGACAATATTGATTTTTGATGTTTTGAAGTTTTTCATGAGAAAGGTAAGATCAGAGAACAGGATGGCAAATAACGTAATGAATATGGTGACATTCACATCCTTTGACTGACTTTTGATATTATGAATATATCAATGACCGAAGATACAACTTCTCACCATGTGACACCATCATAAAAATACCAATATGAATTTTTAATGAGTTTTCAAGGAAAAGCATTAGATAGGGCATATAAAAATGAGTATAATTTTGACACCATTTTTTTCCAATGTGTCCCTTGATGCCACAGTCATGATAGCATGATATTTGATTACTGAAATCCTTATGTACTGACAGCAATTAATGAAGAAAGCAGAGGAATTATTGATATGTGATGAAACATTTCCCCCTTCTTCTTGTTTAATATAATAACTTATTTAACTTGTTCATGAATATTTCATGAATATTTCATGACCAGAACAGTTACTGCTGACTTAGCCGGGGCATCAGTGATAACTAATTGCTCATTTGTTTGGCACATCCAAATTTATGTGGCATATTGTATGAACATGAAGGCTATTTACTGCCAATTGTCATTAGGGATGCTCTTTTTTAGATCAGGCAGGTCACCTGGGGTCATGTAAGACTGGGGTCATGTATTTGCCTACCAATCTGATGCCTCTATTTACAATGATAAAGTAAGTACATATTTCATTTACAAATGACAAGTGCAGAACATCATAACATAACAGAACAATGCATATGTTAGCTTATTTTAGCCATAATATCAATATCATTATGGCAATCAAAGTTTGCTTATCTTCGTATGGTTAAAAAGACTTGTGGGTTATGAAGACCGAGGAAGGTTGTATACCATAGCATATCACTGTATCATCACATACAAACAAATCTCTGTATAAACATACATGTTGAATATAGAGATATCAAATTTATCACTCTTTCAACTGATATCATACTTACACAAGAGCATTGGCCGAGATATAATGAACTAGCTCATGGAACTTCAAGGGTTCAGACTTGGAGCCGCAGGGGCACACCAGCTGAAAGTAAACATACCATCTTCATCATACAATCTCTACCAATGTCTTCACTGAAGTCATATAGCTTAGTCATTGTATGCAATCATGCATACTGCAGGGTTTTCCGACTGTTTATTAAAATGTGGTCTACTTTATGTCTTGTTGTGAGAAACAGACCTGGTTTAAGCCTTTGTCCTGCCTCACAATCCAGTCGCTTTATTGAATTCAAGTTGACAAACACAAAAAGGTAATACCAAAAATTGCCTTAATTACAAGCAAAAGCCTGGAACTATACACCATAATTGAGCACTTTCCCTTAAACTAGAGAACAGCCCTGTACTTTTATTTATGTACTGCTGTTCATTATGTCCCCTAATTTTCTAAAAATACACACAACAGGAGCAAGTTATTGTCTTTTTCTACTGCTTGAAAGAAAGGGTCTATAAATCAAAGTCTTGTTCATCATAACATAAAAGCTGGTAACCAGCCTGTGGAAGTCAGATGTTATCAATATACTAGTTGTCCATTTAAAACAGCTCAATCAGTCTCTACTCTGTTTACATTATTGCCGCCATAACAATTATGCATGTTAAATGCAAAATCATCATCCATTTATGAATCATAATAAAAGCTTGGATTTTTTTTTTGGATTTTTTTTATGACTATATTGTGGAGTAAAGTGTATTCAAGCACAATTACAGGTGTTGATTGGATGAGGAAAATAAACCAGAGAAAAAAATCAGTTGTCAGACAATGCTGACATTGAGATAAACATCTGGAGGGTGGGGAAATTTGATCACAAAGCGGATGATGCTATGTATTTTACAGACCAATGTGACGCAGGTTGAAACCTCATTATCAGGAGCATTAGTGTTGGGTTGTGGCCAGTTTTCATCAGGGTGACAATGGTTGGGCTATCAGCTAGACAGTATCATCTGAACTTATCTCTCCATCTTACACCTTTTCAGTTAAAGACAATAACTCCAGGTCTCCTTAAATTCTTGGGCAAGGTTACTTTATCTTAGGAAAAGTATTAGTTACATTGCAAAACCAAAGAATGTTGCTCAAAGTGTTGCTAAAGTTTCTAAAACAAAAAAGTCGATATTTTGTGATTGAGCTGAACATTTTTAAAACAATGAAACCACAGACTGCATTGTCATCAACCTTCTTTGCTGAGTTAACCTTTTGGACTTCTTTATAAACACTGACAAACTTAGCCAAAATGAAAATCAAGATAAAATAAAGCATGGTCTTCTATCGAACAAAATCATATTTGTAACATTATTTATTCTATATTTTCTTTTACATTACAGTAGTACTGATATTGTTACTCTGGTAATTATTTTTCTTTTCTATTTATTTAATTTGATATCTATATATAAAATCTAACTATTAGCCTTGGATAATGGTTAGGGAACAAAGAATTTTACAGACGCCCATCTCTGTCAATTGATTTTTTTCGCTGAAGTGTACATGTTAGCTAATAAAGCATCAAATGAGTTTGCTATGTAAAGTGTGGGGTGCAAGTTTTGTTTATTTGTTGTGAATACCAGGCATTATTTATCCCCCACAATCAGTTATTTTATGTTATTGGTGACATCACATCCCTCAGCTATATTGTCTGATTGTTCCAGCATAGTGTAACAATGAGGGTGTTATTGGCTGAGAAAACATTTCAACAGTGTCATGAATAGCCCTGACATAACTCCTACACCTTTGTAGACCAATAGAAACATACTGAGCTTAGGGTTGTCAAACCACCCAAGCCTTGTCAATTTCATGGTAAATATTGGCTTATTTATCTACAATACTGTTGGTGTGGCTTAAACCACTGACACCAAACAAAACCAGTCCTTGTCTCAGAAAACACCACAACCACAACCCATAATTCCATCTGAAGTACCCAGTCCCTAAAACTTCAATTATAAATCTACATATAGCTCTTACAAAATTCAAATAATACAAATTTCTAAACTATGATGTAACAAAGTCTGTGTCCTTCTTATATCATGAAAGAAATACACTTAAAAATCTAATATTAAGCTCTCTGAATTACTATTAAGCTTTCTCGAGACTTCTTGCCTGCATTGCATAGACACACTGCCTGAGCACCCATTCTACTCCAAACCTACCCCTAATCTGATATTCTTTATCATTTAAATCCTATCCCACTAAGCTAAAGCTCTCAGTTCCTGCACTGTCCTCAAGGACAACTGAATATTCATGAAAAATATATCACAGAACTCATTAATAATGATGTATATTACAAGTATATCATACTTAACACTGACAGAATGCATTAGTAATTAAGTCATATTCAAAATTTATATCATATCACAGTCATTATCATTTACCTATCATAAAACACTTCCATAACTCTTTAGCCACTAACCAGAGTACTGAATGAGATATATTAAATATGAAGACAGTGTTTCAGATTACTGGGTCATATATTACTAATGATAACAATAACAATTGGTGATTTTTATTGCCTTCAAAACAACATCTCTCACCATAAAACACAATAAAGTACAATTAGTTTCAAATTTTCAAGTTCATCCTCTAGAGAGGAGGTATCATAGCAAGACGTTTGTCACTGATGAAACACAGTAAAGGGTATTATAAATTTACCAACAAAGTATTGATGGTACTAACAGACTCAGGAGGTCCTTGCACAGTATACTTAAAATTCATAGCAGAGAGTACACTGATGTTTTGGGGGCTTTCGGTGCAAAGGGCACAAAGGCCCTGCTTTGAATAAATCTACAAAATCTACAGATTAGGAAACATTGCATGATCTGCAGACACATAAAGACCAATTATTCTTATATTAGCAAAACAAATTGGAAGATAATTGCATTTCTACGTGAGCCTTACATTTGACGGAGTGTTGTTTAAGAGTTTTAAATTTGGCCTTGATTTGTTTGTGACACAAACTATTAGACAATGTTTAGCATGAGGGAAAGTTCACAGGGTTCAGCTAACCAAATGCATCAATCTTAACCAACCAATTATGGTATAATGCCACTAAATGTCAATTTTCAGGGTCACTCAATGACATAAATTTAAAAATCTTTAAAATTTACAATTGACTAACAGTATATGATATTTTAAGGCCCTCAGGATAATACTTTTGACACATTGCCTTATATTATGATAGAAACAATAGAAAATTAAAATCAAATAAATTCAACTGGTATTGCCATCCAAATGACATAATACATTTGCAGATTTTAATCAGAGCCATTATGTAAGTACTGAGCTTGACAATTTCCAAATTAAATTTCAATTAAATTCAACGTATTTGTTTAGAACATGACTCCTGAAAGAAATATAAAGACTCTATGGCTATTTTCAAAAATAAGGGAGATGGATGTAAGAAGGGTTGACCAAAAAGTATCCCCTTACCTGGTCACAAACAGTCATGGCAAATTTCTGATGTGGGATACAGTGAGGGGCGTTACACGTGTCCTCATTGTGAGAACTTGCAATGTGATAATGGATCCTGTGTAGAATATTCTCCTGAAAATTGAAACAAAACAAATGCACAAACAGCTGCCAGTAACTGAAACAGGAAATAATGTCAGGAGTACAATTTGTTTCAAATGCTTGCGCCAAAATGTCTGCAATGTACCACTGCACCAAGAAATAATGTAAACAAATAACCCTGTTTAACTTAACTTAATGTCATGAAATACCACTCGCATTCTTTTAAAATAAGACCACCAGCCAAAACATTTCTTTTTTTACAATGAAACAAAACAAAGATTTAATTCTTTTTTTATTCTTTTATTTTATAGAGATTTTTGTAAAGATGAAATGTACTCTGCAATTTGCAATGACTTACGAAACATTCTGCGGCATCGTCCATATGCCCAAGCTGGAAGCGTTCTTGTTTGGCAAATGTGTTTGCGAGAGCCTTCCGGAGAGCACATGGCTGTAGAGAAGACTGGTCGCTGTACTGGAACTGTGTAAATATTACCTGCAAATACAAAGAACCAGTCTCCTGATTTGGTGTGTACAGATAGATCATAATGCATTCAAACTTGAAATGATCAACAAGGAAGTCAACGATACCATTCCTGACACTCTGAAATCAGAGATATATGTAACTATGGAAAAAAGTCAATCTTGATATTTTTAGGTTGATCTCTTCCTTAAATGATTGCAAAGGTCTTTTCAGTCTTATTTCCATGAAATACTCATATGTTCAGCCTATGCATGCATTATTTCCTAAACATTTAAAATAAATCTATAAAAAGGAATAAATATTTTTCTTTTATTTAACAAATGAAAAAATAATGAAATTGAAATTTCTTCAAAGGAAAATCCATTAATGATTAACAGGAAACAAGCTATTACCTTAGCACACTTGGTATTATTGGAGATCATGAAACACTGATAATCAACGACAATGTATTTTGTAATATG
>CM037778.1:30288944-30338944 GCA_021229015.1 Solen grandis
TGAAACTTTAAAGTTGTCTGGTTTCTAGACGGGTGTTGGGTGGGTAGGACTTCTTATGTCATAGAAAGATATAAAATGCAACCCACGCACAGCTTACAACACTTCTTCTTCTTTTTTAACTTTTATTTACCACATCCATAGATATGTGGAGGTCGTGGCATCCCACTCCATACCTTACAATTTATATATATATAATACAGTTAAATATGAAATGATATATTTTTTCAATATGAAATACATGTTGTTATATAATTCCCTTTAAGTCTATGATATTTTCATAGAGAATATATGATAAAAAATGCTTTGAAAATAAGAAATATACATATATTTCTCTTTGACCTAGTCATAAAAGTACCTAGTAGTTTTGTATAAGGAACCTTACAATTTCCCAGCTATCTTTTTCAGCATTTAATTTAGTTAATTTGATGATTTATAGATGTCCCATGCTAGACACAAGCTTTTCTTTGTACCTATTATAGATGGCATTAATTCCTTTTTCTTGCACCAAAATATATATATTTTTTAATTTCTAAAATCAAAATGTCAAACTTATAATCTCTTTACCTGACCCTAACAAAAAAAGTCTGCTGTTTATTTCTAGATGAGGATCAAAATCTTTAATCATATTAAAAAATAAATTTATCAGTGGCTTTACTTCGTCATATTCATTAAATAAATGAAGTAAAGTTTCTTCAAAACACTTACAAAAAGTATATACCTTACTATCAATTATGTTCATTTTAATAAGTAGTGAATTGGTTTGTAAAATTCTATGTAAATTCTTATTTGCAACCTTGTACATATGTATCCCTTGTACATTTAAAAACACAACTACATGTATATATCATTTTCCAGTCAATATCATCAAGATCTAAATTAGATAACCATTTTCCTTTACTAGTTGTAGTATCTATATATTTTTTATCAATGTATAGTAAATAGACTTATTTCTATTATTTCTGGTTAAAATTGGATGTAAGTAACAATTTATACAAGGATTGTAAAAACATGAAAGTATATCACTTTTTTTCTCCAGATTGATCTTACTTATGAATCTTTTCACCATGTTTTTCAAACCAAAATATTGCAAATACTTTACTTTTTTTCCAGTGACATCTTCTATATAAGCAACTTCTACAAAATCTCCGTTATTATTCATAATATCTTTTACCAGTCAAATTCTTTTTATGCCCCCTTCGAAGAAGAGGGGGTATATTGCTTTGCTCATGTCGGTCGGTCCGTCGGTCTGTCGGTAGACCAGACCTTGTCCGAGTGATAACTTAAGTTCTATTTGACCTTTAAGTCTCAAACTTCATGTGGTTGTTGCTCATGATTAGTAGATGACCCCTATTGATTTTGGTGTCATTACCTCAAAGGTCAAGGTCACATGTTGTGTATGTATAATACCAGACCTTGTCCGAGTGATAACTTAAGTTCTATTTGACCTTTAAGTCTCAAACTTTGTGTTGTTGCTCAGATTAGAGATGACCCTATGATTTTGGTGTCATTAAAAAGGTCACATGTTGGATAACTTAAGTTCTATTTGACCTTTAAGTCTCAAACTTCATGTGGTTGTTGCTCATGATTATAGATGACCCCATTGATTTTGGTGTCATTCTAAGGTCACATGTTGTGTATGTATAATACCAGACCTTGTCCGAGTGATAACTTAAGTTCTATTTGACCTTTAAGTCTCAAACTTCATGTGGTTGTTGCTCATGATTAATAGATGACCCCTATCGATTTTGGTGTCATTACCTCAAAGGTCAAGGTCACAAGGTCACATGTTGTGTATGTATAATACCAGACCTTGTCCGAGGGATAACTTAAGTTCTATTTGACCTTTAAGTCTCAAACTTCTTGTGGTTGGTGCTCACGATTAGTAGATGACCCCTATCAATTTTGGTGTCAATACCTCAAAGGTCAAGGTCACAAGGTTGCATTTGTATATATGTTTGATGACTTGGCCTTGGATAAATTAAAGTTCTATTTGACCTTTAAGTCTCAAACTTCATGTGGTTGTTGCTTATGATTAGTAGATGACCCCTATCAATTTTGGTGTCAATACCTCAAAGGTCAAGGTCACAAGGTTGCATTTGTATATATGTTTGATGACTTGGCCTTGTCCAAATGAAATTTTAGTCCTATTTCAGACTATATGTGGTTGTTCCTTATAATGAGTAGATGACCTCTATTGATTTGGGTGTCAACATCCAAAGGTCAAGTTCACAATGTCACATGTTGATATATTTTCATTATATAAATGTCTTGCCCAAGTGATAACTTCCATTTTATTTTTACTCTTAAGGTCCTAACCTCATGTAGTTGTTGCTTATAAATGTAGAAAACCCTGTTTTCAAATTAGTAAGTTGGATTCTTATAAATATTTGAACGATTTAAGCACTGTCTGACTAATAACTCAAAATCTCATTGTGTCTGGTTTTATTTCAGTAAATGTTTAGTTCCACATTTTAGCACATTATATTTTCACTCAAATTTTTTTTTCAAAGTTTGAGAATTTTTTGTGACAAGCCAACATTATGAAGGCAAACTCCTTGCATGTAATATAGCTATATACATATTATGGCATATGAGGGGGGCATATATGTTTCACAAACATTTCTTGTTTCATATGAATCAGACATAAATACAAACTTTGAACAACACTTACAACACTTCTGTTTTGAGCACAATGACTCGTCATATATATATGCTCAAAAATACATCAATGGAGTCTCCCATATTATATTTTGACCATCACCAAGTCTGACGATATCCTATATATTTTTTTTTATTTTTTTTTGTAGTATCGATATATTTTTTTATCTTAAGTTAACAAATTGAAATAAGTAAAATTCCCGTCCCCTTTTTTCGATTTTTCAAGTGGTGGTTGCAGCACGGCATCTTTATGACGAAATTAATACAGAGGGAAAAATACGTACATGTAACATTGTTTTGGGTTTTTTTTTGCTTTATTTCAGTAAGTATATCTACATTTGCATATTGATTTTATCGTTGGTACTTTATCGATGTAAATATCATAATACCATTCAAAATATTGCAATATATCGCAAAATCATTTTTGCCTAGCAGAGACACAGATTGTAGCACATAGCCAGCTTCTCCCTTATCGACTGCATGGGCATACGGTTTCAGAAGCTGTCCATGCTTTTCTCAGTTCCATGGAATTGGCACCAAAATGGGGTCAAAAAAAAAAAAAGTTCCGTTTCTGGTCTCCCGACCGACATTCTTTTTTAACGACCGACCCAAAATTTTCTTTTACCTTTCCTCATTTAAAAAAAAGGTATATTTCCAATTCTGTTTACCTTTCGTTTCATGTATAAAAACATAATAATGTTCCTCTTTTTTGTATTTGCTGGAGGCCAGAAATGGAACTTTTTTCTTTCTTTTTTTTTGCCTAGGTAACTTTCTCTGGCGTGGGTTTACGGGTTAACCAACCTACCGCAAGACAGTAGTTAGGCTTCACCACGAATTTCATTTTTTTTTTTTTTTTTTTTTTTTTTACGGAAAATTTTGTTACAAACCATTGTCATGGAGTTTTTGTAGGTAATTCCCGTAATTACCAAACATATTGTGTCATTTATTTTATGCCTTTCATGCCCGGATCCCAAATTGTTCAACTGTGGGTGCTGAAAATCAGTGCCCCGAAAAAAATGTTTCTAGGATGACGGAGATGCATTATGAGGGGTATCGGCGTTCGGGGGGGGGGGGGGGGGGGGGGGGGTAGCTTTTTTTAAAGTAAGATATATAATTTATAAATCTAAGCCTTGATTATTGCTTAGTGTCGAAAATTTTGCATTGGCGTATTTTTTTCTTTTCTTCATTTTTATGCTTTTTGTCCATAAAATCAACTTCAATATACATGTTCTTTCTGCTTTAACAAGATTTTTGACCCACGACCGTCTTGTAATTGAGCCGAGATGCTTTAATGAGGGACGAATGACAATTCTGCTTGAAAATTGTTGTATCATCATTCTTGGGAAAGACCAGTTCTAGAATCACATTCTCCGTAAAAAAATCTCGCACACAAAACCATGGGTAGCCGGGGCTCGAACTCACAGCCCTCTAAACTAATATATAGATTCGTGAAAATATTTTTCTATATGATTTATAGTGCCATTAATGCGAATTTTATGACACGAAGTTGCGAGTTCTGGTCCAACTGGGTGACATTTTTTTTTTGCTATATATTAAATCTCATTAAAAATAACTGAAAAAAAGTGTAAGTATGAAAATGAAAGTAATTGATAAGGTTATTATTTTCTTGTCACAATACATTAATTGAGTGTATTACATTATAATTTTGGGATCTATTTAAAAATAACATTATTTGGGTTTAATTTTATTAGATTTTATTTACAATGACACATATCTATTATTGTCCATTTGTAGTTTTAAATATCATTCATATAGATTTATGTTTATCTTATAATCTGTAAGAGAGAGAGAGAGAAAGCTAAGGCCGACCGTCCATAAATCGACTTTTAAATGGATTTTTCTTGTTACGACCGTGTTTACGCAGTTCAAAACGCATTTATAACATAAGGTTTGATTCGATCCTCGTTAGTTATTTTTACTATAATATACACAATAAATGCGACTTAGATTCAATCTAATCGCTATCAGTGCATTAATTGACGTCTGTGATATGTGTACTCAAGTAAAGCAAAAGGTGTTTGACTGATTCAGATTAAAGCACAAGGTTTCGGCACGTAGTATTTGGGTTAGTATATATAGACACTACCTAGATTTTTTTTCCAAATACTACGTGCCAAATCCCTGTGGATTAAAGCTGACACAGTGCCGTTGCCAAGGTGACAGATCGGATGCTTTATCAACAGGGGTGGTCATTAGGCTAACTTCATTTCAGTAAGAGGCTTACAATGGGGATGCACACTACTGAGTACAAAAATTAATCCTGTCAAGGCAATTTTAGTCCCCTAGAAAATCCTGGGCTGAAACTAGTACTTCGCACGTTACAGGGTCATAGTGTAATTAAAAAATTCCTTGTCCCGTCAGCTAGGAATCGAACCCATAATCTTCGGATCCGCAGTCGGATATGTCACCACTGGACAACTACGCTCTTTATTACAGACTATATGACTATTTCTATATAAGAGCACTGATTTGTCATGACCTTCCCGAAATCACACCTCTCCCACATTTTCGTATGTAACATATGTTACATAGGAATGTGTATTCGATGCAGTGACTTGTTAACAATGTGCTTTTTTTGTCTTTCTCTTTTTACTATCCTCTTCTTAATGCACCTCACCAGTTACTAACAAAGCCTAACAACGACTGAATATTCTACTTCAAGTCTCACCATCCCAGATGCTACATGTGTATCCTAGCTCTGACCCTAACCCTAGCCCTAACTCTTTTATCCTTCACCTCTTACTAACAATCCTGTACGTAGCCCTTCCTATAACACTCGGCCGAAGAGTTGGCAGTATTTAGAGATAGATAGATAGATAGATAGATAGATAGATAGATAGATAGCATGTTTGTTTGTTGGGTTTAACGTCCCGCCGACATTATTTCAGTCATTTGGAGACGATGTCTACTTGAAACAGATATAGTGCTGCCAAATTGCAGTATCACGCCGTAGACATGTGGCATGATACCACACCCAGTCACATCCTGACACCGGGCCGGCCAGTCCTAGAACTACCCTTATATGCTGAATGCCAAGCAAGGGAGCTATAACAGTACCATTTTTACGACTTTGGTATGTCGTGGGCGGGGATCGAACCCACGACCTCCCGCACCCGAGGCGGACGCTCTAACCACTCGGCCACCGGGGAAGGTTAGATAGATAGATAGAAAATGGTCTAACCCAGGAACCGTCAAGAGGGATAAGTATAAGTTATAAGAAATCGTTTCCCAGTCGACGCAATATAAATACGAAATCCTAGTCTTCTTGTAGATTTAGACTCAAATTACAAATAAAAACATGCGCTGTACGTGTGCTACACACGTGTCTTCATTATCGCCAGCAGTGGCGGGTTCGAGGATGCACAAGTGGACGGGTAGTCCCATCAATGAGCCGCTCAGCGCGACTGTATTTTGTATGGTGTCACGCTGGGATATGCCAAATCGAAAGTAGAACGATATCACAAATTACGGGTACACAAATGTGGACTAGTGGACGGGAACTTGGTGAACTTAAGATCAAATGCCTCTTTCTTATCATCCTATCATTTGCTCTGTAAACACGAGCTTCTAAGAAGTCGCTAAATATACATATATGTGCAATACTTTCCTAAGTTTAGATTTTACTAAATATAATTAAATGACAGTCATTCAAACTGCGGACGTGTGGGAACACTAGTGTACCTTTGTAAATCCGGGTGAAACACAAAGGGCAATAAATCCGGGTTCACTCAGTCTGTTTTTCCTCTGACGTTGCCCTTCCCATACATCAATTTGTGCTAGCTGATAACAGTAGTTTGGAGAAAGAGAGGATTCGATCCGTGTTTATTAATATAATTTATATTTGCAATTTCATTGTACATGCGATCTATATAATTATATTGGTCCACATATACATGTAAAAATAATATATGTAGATCCAATGAATTGCCACAGAACACAATATCATATACTACTCAATGTTTGCTAAGCACCACCGGCTATTTTCCAATAGAGTCACATGAAAACACATGCTTAATGTAATGCTATGTACCTGAAAGGAAAGCGTTAGCTGACCATCATTTTTACGCATAGTTTTTGTCAAAATGATAGAAAAGAGACTCAAAAATGAGTTACAACGATTTAGCCAATTCCTGTCATTAGTTGGCAAATTCACAAAAGTGTGTTTTTTGCAAGAAATGGCATTTTATAAAGTGAAGTTAAATCTTGTGATCAATACAGAAAAAAATGACCATGAACAGGCCAACATCGTCACAATTATCCTTAAAGGTATTCCATTTAGAAAACAGGAATATTTGAAGATTAAAGTTTTGAATTTAGCTGACTTTAAATTTTAAGGTGTTTTCTCAAAATTTCGCACTTCCTAATTATGATTAATTCCCAGTATTGAGGATCCGAAGGGCTTATTTTTTGTAACTGGTAGTAAGTTTGGTACATAAACATACTTCTGCATAAAAGCAAGATTTGTTTTATTGTAAAATTTAATATGTAGCATGCCTTTAAAGTCGCTTGTCTAACAGAACTAAAGGTTTTTATATAAAACAAGAGCATTTCTCTATTTTTAATTGCGCTGGCAAGTATTAATATTCTAACGAAAGTATGGCAGAGTGCCAAAATCATGAGTTCTAATTTTAATCTTTTCATATCAACCTTGTGGTATTTAATTTATGATCAGCTGACTTTTCAATATACTGAACAGATGAATAGTAAACATTATTGTGACGTCATTAGATCGTCAATGTAAAATCTCTTTTCATTGGTCGTTATGGAACACGTGGTGGACACACCTCCAAGGAATTGTAGTCAAGGTCGTTTGAAGCTGGGTCATTCTTCATGTTGGTTTGTAATTGTTAAAATTGAACACTAAGGAAAGAAGATGTGGCGTAGTGTGGTGTTGAGGGCTAAACAGACTGTCCAGGAAACAGGAAAAGCTGACATTTGTTTTAAATCAAGGTTATTACCAGTGTCAAGTTACGGATATTCACAGCGATGCATGTCCACTGTAAACACCGAGGAATTAGGATTTTCTCAAACAGTGGATTATTTCTTCGACAAAGCTGCTCATCTTGTCGAAGAAAAACTGGCAGAGGAAATTCCCGGCAAAAAGAGTATGGATGAGAAACGCATTAGAGCGCAGAACATTCTTAGAATGATTAAACCTGTCAACCATTTAGTCAAATTCAGCTATCCAATTAACCGGGATAATGGGCAAATTGAAATCATTGAAGCGTGGAGAGCACAACATAGTCAACACAGAACACCATGCAAGGGTGGTAAGTGTGGTACTTTAAATGAATCAGAAATCAGAGCTATTAACTTTATACAATTTTTCTTAGTAATATTAAGTTAAATTTAGACCCATGAAACTTGAACCAAAGAAGTATTTTTTATCATTTATTTTACAACACATTAAAAAAAATGAAGCAGTTTTGGGCTTTAAAAGTAAAAGCAATTCTAGATTAATAAATTTCATTTCATAAGGTGAGGACTTTTGTGGAATATGATTTTTTTTTTTGCTGATGTTCTTTCTATCTGTTGTTTTAATTGAACTTAAGTGTGTGGTAAACATATTTTTTCTACATAAAAATTGCTATATTAATCCTCATTGATTTTAAGAATTTGTCATGTTTAAAATGGAGAAAAAAAAATAGTTTAATTAACTACACAGAATTTGAAAATTGAATTTAAAATATATTGGTAAGGATTTTCAGTCCAAGATTTGTATACAATTCACATTTATAATGAAAGCCTACAGTGGTAATTCCTCTTCCTTCTTGCATGTGCTATAGACAGGTCAAAAGAATTAAAGAAAAAAAAAAAAAGCAGGTGGCATATGTACAGCAAGTGTGATGATGGAGAACAGAAATTGCCTTGTATTGTAATTAATTTGTTTCATTGTGCATGCCCCTTAGTGATACAGAGTCGGGGCTTTTTTTCCTTCTTTATCAGGGGCTGTTCATAAATGTCTTTCATTCTAAACATGCAGATTTCCCAAACTTACTAATTATCCAAGAATTTCTATTTTTCCAAAGTAAAGAATCAAAGCGCACAATGCGCTGAGAGACGGCGACGGGATTAACATTCTAAACCCAGAGTTTCTGAAGTTATTGAAGCAGTCACATGACGACAAAAACTCCACCCGTTGTTGCTACAGAAGTTCTGTTTGTAACATAATAATCCGGAGTAAAGGTCGTGAACCTTTCATTCATAAAGAGCTGCATACCTTTAAGAAGGTCATTCTCTTTCTCTAGTACTAGCGAATTCTATCTGTTGTTTTGTATGTGTAGAAATTGACCAGGTTTTTGATTATTTAAGATACTAGAATGTTACTAGAATGTTTGCCTATCTATTTCAAAGTTAAGAAATGCCCTGGGAGGAACCTAACTCGCCATCATGCAAAATATTGTGTGGACTACTTTAGGTCAATTACATACATACGGAGCACTCCTTTTTCTTTTTACAGGAGTAGATCTTCATGTACATAAGATGGGTTGCTGTTCTGGTTAAGAAATGTCACGGATATTTTTTTCACGCTTAAAATTGATGCTTCCAGTGCAAAATAATGGCAAAAGAAAACATGTTAACAAACAATAACACACTAAAAGCAGTTACGGTTATGATTTAAACGTCTGTATAACATATTCCACTCGTATTCTTTAGTGCAGAATTGCATTGCATGGATCCGCACTAAGCGCGGAGAGGTACATGCAGTTAAAATTGTTGTGGAAAATATGCAAATTAGCAAGGCCTGATTTCGTTCTTCAGCATAAGACGGCTATCGCCGTCTAATACACGGAGCACTACTTTTTCTTTTTACAGGAGTAGATCTTCATGTACGTAAGATGGGTTGCTGTTCTGGTTAAGAAATGTCACGGATATTTTTTTCACGCTTAAAATTGATGCTTCCAGTGCAAAATAATGGCAAAAGAAAACATGTTTAATTGTTAACAAACAATAACACACTAAAAGAGGTTACAGTTATGATTTAAACGTCTGTGTAACATATTCCACTCGTATTCGTTAGTGCAGAATCGCATTGCATGGATCCGCACTAAGCGCGGAGAGGTACAGTTAAAATTGTTGTGGAAAATATGCAAATTAGCAAGGCCTGATTTCGTTCTTCAGCATAAGAATCGCCGTCTAAAAATGGCAATAATCCCACCCCCCTTTAAATGATTGATTTGAGTTTTCATGCACTTGCTCCATTACCAGGGCTTGGATCTCCTCTGAGTCTATTTCTGGTTCCTCAAAATCATGGTGTACATAGTTACAATGATGAATTGATTTTCTTACATTGTATTTCAAAATAATACTGAATACCAAATTCTAAAGAACAAGCAGGGGAATGTTATAGTCACATTGTCTTAATTTTAAAAACATATTTTGAGGTAAAATGGATCCCTTCACACCACCTTTGCTCTCGACATAGTTATGAGAATTGCAATTTATACAAGCATAGCAAAAATCTGAAGTTTTCTACGGATCATTTTCTGAGACTCCTAAGCATCTATATAAAAGAAAAAGGGAGAGTAATTGTTGGCTCAACAGGCTATTTTTGTGATAAACATTTTGATAGATCACACATTCAGATGATTTGTGGACACATTATCATTTGCTACCTATATTTGTGGCTCCTGAGTGTTTGTGTTTGGTTTTGGAACTACAGTAGAACCTTGCCAAACTGAACATCATTAAACCGAATTCCTTGTCATTTCAAAGTGTATTTTTGGTCCTGATTTCTTCCCTTCTTATAATAATTAAATAAAAATAAAATGTTTAATCTAAATTTGGCTATTTCGATTTTTTAGCAGTTTTGAAGAAAAAATCCCGGTCCAGAGATCACAATTAATGCATATATTTCAATTTTTATTTCGTAGTCAAATTTCTTACTAATTAACGTCCTTATCATCAATTGTATCTGGACCAGCAACCAAGTTTATTGTGTGGCTGCACCTGGAGTGATGGCTTAGGCAAGTTTTTCACACCTCTTTTCGAGATTAGGTTGGTCAATGTGTCTGACAGGACAAGATGATTATTAGTCCCCTACCGGTGTTCACACCGGAGGGGACTATAGGTTTGCCTTCCGTCTGTCTGTCCGTCCGTCTGTCCGCTCAAATCTGGATCCCGCGATAACTTAATAACTAAGCAAGCTAACTTGATGAAACTTGGTATATGACTAGATGGCAATGTGTAGATTATGCACGTCATTTTATTTTTGTTCTTCGACTAAAATTGTGGTTGCTATGGTAACGGAAATAGTGAAAATATGGCAAAAATGGGATCCCGCAATAACTAAGCAAGCTAACTTGATGAAACTTGGTATATGACTAGATGGCAATGTGTAGATTATGCACATCATTTTATTTTTGTTCTTCGACTAAAATTGTGGTTGCTATGGTAACGGAAATAGTGAAAATATGGCATAAAATGGGATCCCGCGATAACTAAACAAGCTAACTTGATGAAACTTGGCATATGACTAGATGGCAATGTGTAGATTATGCACGTCATTTTATTTTTGTTCTTCGACTAAAATTGTGGTTGCTATGGTAAGGAAATAGTGAAAATATGGCAAAAAGGGCCCAAAATATGACTAGATGGCAATGTGTAGATTATGCACGGCATTTTAGTTTTGTTCTTCGACTAAAATTGTGGTTGCTATGGTAACGGAAATAGTGAAAATATG
This sequence comes from Solen grandis, assembly GCA_021229015.1. Lineage (NCBI taxonomy): Eukaryota > Metazoa > Mollusca > Bivalvia > Adapedonta > Solenidae > Solen > Solen grandis. Next base: position 30,300,307 of record CM037778.1, read on the forward strand.
GCAAAATATGGGATCCCGCGATAACTAAGCAAGCAAACTTGATGAAACTTGGTATATGACTAGATGGCAATGTGTAGATTATGCACGTCATTTTATTTTTGTTCTTCGACTAAAATTGTGGTTGCTATGGTAACGGAAATAGTGAAAATATGGCAAAAAATGGGATTGATTACCATATTGAGTCAAGGTGGAGCCGGTAGGGGACTTTATTTGTTGCATACAACACCAGTTACTTGTTGTTAATTGATGTCTGACAGAGTGCATAATATGCACATGCCAGCCGATAAACCCATATCATTGCGTTCGTCACTGGCATGCGATGCTACCTGATGGTCCTGAAGCAGCAGATTGACGGTAAAAATATGTGTCCCTATGTTGACCTGTTTGAATGATTATGTTAATCAGAAGCATGAACTATTTTATCATTTTTCATAACTTGCAAATAGTATATACGTACATGTAATAGGTGGTTTAAATGGCATATACACTGGTAAAGAAAACACAGACATGCTCGCACACAAACCAAAATTTCCATTGGCTTTTAATCTGAATAATCGTTGTTTCGAAGTTTTCAGCTTGGTTCCAAGGACTTTGGTTTAACGAGGTTCTACTGTATTTAATATGGTCTTCGAGACAGATGACCCCAATCAGCTGCTTTAACTAAGCCAGACACTTGTCTGTGTTAAGTTTTGTTTGTTTACTGCAAAGTCCAATTGGCCAATAAGAATGCAGAACTGTTTATATATCATGTATCCTATACTTATGCACGTAAAACTTTGATAGATAAAAATAATTTTGTTACCTGTGGAAAAATGTATTTTTGATTTTCAGTTTTAACTCCATTTTGTGAGCATCAGCTGCATGCAAGCTAAAATTATGTTTTAGACAAAATTAAACTGATTTAGAATAAAAATAATATATTATTTAAAAACTGGCCACTAGCTGTTATGGTAATGTTAGCCCTTGGATTGATTTTTTTACACATCAAACAGAAAGTTATTGTAAAAATAAATGATGATACAATTCACTTTTTGAACATACCATAAAAATCATATTAGTAATTTGTTTGGTGAAGGTGAAGTTTTTGCATATTTTGCTTTTTCCATGAGTAGATCTTTAATATTCTGCTTCAGTTTTGTGCAGGTCCCTTGTTTCACTTTGCTTTCGGCTTCCACCTCAGTTTCTACAATTGCATTTGCATCCTGAATCAAGTGGAGCACCATTTATTTTGTTACAGATTTTGTGAACAGTTCAGTTTGGCAAAAGAAACCCTGTTCCCGAATACAGGTGGTAAGAACTGATGATGCTGTTATTTTGGATTTATTTCCCCTGTTATGTCTTTCTTTTGCCTATAATAATATTTAACAGTGTCAAGATGGAACATGTTACATTGAATGTAATTAAGATTTATAGATTTTTGCAGATCAGTTGCCATTGAGTTGAAGATTTTTAAGGAACAAAAATTAAGCCAGGATGTTTACTATATCTGTCGCAAAAAACTGTTGTGCAATAGGATTTGCATCAAGCCCGGCTATATAAAATTTCAAATTTGAACATGCAAGCCCTGTACAGATCATTTCACCTGTCATCGGCATAAGCTGATTCAACAACTGTTTTTTTTATACATATGAGTCATTAACTTTCAGTGACTCTTTCACTCTTTCTTGAGGTGACATTTCTACTCATTTGCGAATACATGTACTATTATAAATAATGAATTGTTTTGTTAATACGGTCAGTAGAAACTTAACCAATAATCTTACTTGCCTGTTGATTAAGCTGTATTTAATCTTACTTTGACAGTTTTATTGATTCAGTAGAAAGGGCACAGTCAGTTATAGGGTGGAGCATGTTTTGAACATGAATGTTTGTTTGTGTATTGCATCATGATTAACTATGGTTGCATCATCAGTGTTGGCATATATAATTGATTTGTTTTTCCACAGATTCGAAAATGGCATTTATTATTTGAAAGTAAAATCATATCAAATAAATAAAATTTCTGGTTGACATTATGTTTTATTTTGGTTTTTGACTGTCATAGTAGCTTCACCCACTTTTTTATGAATGTGTATAGCTATTGCATCATCATAACAGGTGCTTACCTGAGTATTGACAGTTGTAGAGAGAAGTTATGTATGTCTAGAAATTAAGGCGAAGTTTATCCTGGCATGGACATGGAATTCTGTGCAACTGTACAAACAAACTTGGGGTTTATTAACTTTATATGATAGACTCATTGTAATTATGGCAACTTTTATGTATGTTATTACTTCACAGCTTCTAATATCAGCAAATCCCACTGACTACCGAACCTAAAAGCTATAAGTCGAAGAAAAATTTGTTAAAAGGTGTCTTGAGCCTGTATCCACATAACATCTCAATGAAAGATTGTCCTCAGCTCAGATTTTTAACCCATTCCCTCATAGAGGAAACCATGAAAAGACCTATGCGAACAACATAAAACCAGATCAGCTTGCGAGTAACTCGCAGGTTGATCAGGTTTTATGCTGTTCTCTGCTCCTCAGTGGTCTGGAAATGAGGACTTTATAATTAAATTTGGTAAGGTTTAACTGTGGTTTTTGAGTCAGGTTTTTAAAAATATGAGGGAAAGGGTTAAGACATGTATAAGTCCCTTATTTCTTGACTTAAAGGATAGGAATTTTATTTTATATAGTAACATACAAGCTATTAAAAATGTGGTCTTTAATTACTTCAAAATTCCATGTTCTTTGGTTAACATGAGTTCAGATTTATAAATTCAGGGAAATATCAACTTGAGAGGTAAACATGTAAGTGACCACTGACCTATGAACATTATGAAGTCCGTGTTGTTGTGACAGGTTACATTGAAGGTCAGTTTAGGTTTTACAGGCACTGCACAAACAGTGATTTATGAACTCAGAAGAAGATAAAGGAAAAAAAAAGCAGACCTTGTTCTACTTTACTTCACATTGTTATCAGATATATTGTTGTAGTAAGAACAGTAGTTAGTTTTTATTAGCACAGGATTTGCTGTGAACCAGTTTTTGGACGAGGTGGTCTGGTAGGTTGCCAGGTGTAAACTGCAAAGTCAATATGTCTCTTGTAAATCTCAACTTAATTACTACTTAACTTTTTCTGTTAAGATGGAAGGATCAACTCTTTCAATCCCGTAAAATCAAAAGGATATCATACACTTATTTAGTTGCATAGTCAAAAGTCGATTGCTTATAAATGCTGGAGTTACAGTTAATGTAGTTATACATTTATTAATTTAATTATATTCTAAAGGCCTTTTTTTGTATCAATTTGTTTGATTAACCCTTTCCCTTATAGAGGACACCATGAAAAGACCTATGCGAACAGCATGAAACCAGATCAGCCTGCGAGTAACTCGCAGGTTTTATGCTGTTTGCTGCTCCTCAGTGGTCTGGAAATGAGGATTTTGTAATTAAATTTGGTAAGGTTTAACTGTGGTTTTCTGCAGATCAGGCTTTATGTGGTACCTATTGAGTGCGTCAAAATGAGTTATATGAGGGAAAGGGTTAACTCAAACTTTTCTCAGACTCAGCAGAATTCATTTCATTACAATACAGTCGAGACTGGTCATGTGTGACCTTCAGTGGCCCTGGGACTTCCAAAAAAGCTTCACATAATTATGACAGGGAGTTGTCTCAAAATTTAAAAGAGTTTTTATTGAACTGGTGTTCTTTACATAGCAGAATGAGTTAAAAACAAAGCTCTGATATTGCTGAGAGAACAGGAATGCCGCATTTCTTTTGTTTATCAAAGTGAATTTAATTATTGGTGATCGACTTGCAGCTCTTCAAACACTCTTTCATTTGAGACACACACTTCAGTGCCTTTAGCGCTTTGATTGTTTTATCAGCTACCTGTTAAAATCTTGAGAGAGAAAAACATTGGTGACTGTCATGGTTAGTGTAGTTGTTTTCCTTAGTTAAGGGATGTTCTCAATGATGTTTATGATGAGGAACCAGTTCAAAAGTTTTTAAAAAATTTAACTATTTAAAAGGTGTGAAGGTCATTAAATACTGACAAAACAGTGCACTGGGAACAAGTAACTACTTACTAGGGTTGCTTGTCACATAAGACAGGGAGTTGTTTCATTGAGACCATTTATAAAGGGAAATACATTGGGCAAACTAAAACTAGGTCGGATAAGACAAAGGTCGTTTAATTCAGAGGGTCACTCAGACAGTCTCAACTGTATACATTTACAGTGTAATTCTGATATCTCATGTTCAGTTAATTATTCCACATCATTATTTCAGTCTAGACAGTGAGTGCTTGCTTTGTCATTAATTTATTTATTCTAAATTGCTTTTTTAAGGTCTAGTATATACATGTGTGTATGTGTATAAAAGCATATGTATCAACATGGGGCAGGAAGATTCAGAGATGGCTTGTAATTCCTCTTAGAGGGTTTACATCATGTTTATCAAGTAAACTATGAACTTCAAATATTTGTGTGCTTAGGTCCAGTATGATTCCATGTATAAATGTCAGGCCATACAGGCCTCTTTGAGGTTCTTTGAGTCCTTTTTGATGATGTTCATTGTGTTTATATCCACATGTATGGGAAGAGGTAAGTTTAATGTGTAGGGGTAGTGGTAAGTTTCCATGTGTAGGGGTAGTGGTTGGTTTCCATGTGTAATGTTTGTCAAATATTTCCATGTGTAGTGGTAGTGGTTTTCCGTTTAGGGTAGTGGTATTTGGGGGTTTTTCATGTGTAGAGACAGTAGTTTGTTTCCATGTGTAGGGACAGTTGTAAGTTTCCATGTGTAGAGGTAGTGGTAAGTTTCCATGTCTAGAGACAGCAGGTGGTTTCCATGTGTAGGGATAGTGGTTGTTTCCATGTGTAGGGATAGTGGTTGGTTTCCATGTGTAGGGTAGTGGTGGTTTCCATGTGTAGGGGTAGTGGTGGTTTCCATGTGTAGGGGTAGTGGTTGGTTTCCATGTATAGGGATAGTGGTAAATTTCCATGTGTAGGGATAGTGGTTGGTTTCCATGTGTAGGGGTAGTGGTAAGTATCCATGTGTAGGGATAGTGGTTGGTTTCCATGTGTAGAGGTAGTGGTAAGTTTCCATGTGTAGAGGTAGTGGTAGGTTTCCATGTCTAGAGACAGCTGGTGGTTTCCATGTGTAGGGGTAGTGGTGGTTTCCATATGTGTAGAGATAGTGGTTTGTTTCCATGTGTAGGGTTGTCAATGGTTTCCATTTGTAGAGATAGTGGTATTTTCCATGTGTAGGGTTGTCATTGGTTTTTGTGTGTAGAGATAGTGGTTGGTGTCCATGTGTAAGGTTGTCATTGGTTTTATTGTCATTGGTTTACATGTGTAGAGATAGCGATTGTTTCCATGTGTAGGGTTGTCATTGGTTTGCATGTGTAGAGATAGTGGTTGGTTTCCATGTGTAGGGTTAATATTGTCATTGGTTTACATGTGTAGAGATAGTGATTGTTTCCATTTGTAGGGTTGTCATTGGTTTGCATGTTTAGAGATAGTGGTTGGTTTCCATGTGTAGGGTTAAGATTGTCATTGGTTTACATGTGTAGAGATAGCGATTGTTTCCATGTGTAGGGTTGTCATTGGTTTGCATGTGTAGAGATAGTGGTTGGTTTCATGTGTAGGGTTAAGATTGTCATTGGTTTACATGTGTAGAGATAGCAATTGTTTTCATGTGTAGGGTTGTCATTGGTTTGCATGTGTAGAGATAGTGGTTGGTTTCCATGTGTAGGGTAAAGATCGTCATTGGTTTACATGTAAAAATATTTGTTGGTTTTCATGTGTATAGATAGTGGTGGTTTTCTTTGTGTAGGGTTGTCATTGGTTTACATGTGTAGAGGTATTGGTTGGTTTACATGTGTATAGATAGTGGTTGTTTTCCATGTGTAGGGTTGTCTTTGTTTTAAGTGTGTAGAGATAGTGGTTGGTTTTCATGTGTAGGGTTGTCATAGGTTTCCTTGTGTAGAATTAGTGATTAGTCTCCATGTGTAGGTCTTGTCGTCATTGGTTTACATGATATTGGTTGGTTTCCACATATAGAGGTACTCACTTGTCTGTTGTTGTTTTTTCAATAATGAAGACATTTTTTGTAGTCTACGTCAGTACCTGGCAGGTTTTGCATCCAGTGCTTTGCAGTGAGGTTAGAAACAAATCACATGTAGCTCATCAAAGACTACATTACCCCTCTGAGTGAGCCCAGTATATGGGTCATACACCTGGTATATTTGACATGACTTTGTGTGCCGTGTTACCAACACTCTTATGAAGACATTCTTTGTTTAATATAAAAAAAATCATCATTGCATAAATGTATTTAAATACTGGTCAGTACACTTGATCATTTGAAAGTCAGAAAATTGTTTGATAAAAGATCAGTGAGGCTGAATTAACCTGCCTGACTACACTTGTGACCCCATATCATGATTTCTTGGATCAGTCCACTGAACTGATTGGCTTCTTTATGCTTAAGTCAACAAAAAAAAAAAAAAAAAGGTTAAATACTTGTCCAATATGTACTTCTCTTGCCATGTAGACTTGTTGCATAAGATAGAGGCATATGGTCTGAATAACTTCATAAAGTAGTAACGTATGTAGTGATGACAGAGACAGTGTCTATAGGATAGACAAAACGTATATCGTGTCTTTATGACTTGAAAGGTCTCAATTAATAGCTTTGAATATGCTAAAAATATCCAGATTAGGATCTACATCAGCATTTTCATGATCATTTTATGCATTGCCCTACATTTTGAAACATACATTGAACACATTAAATGATGAAGGTTACACGCATGGGCTGTAATAGGTACAGGTTGAAGTTTGATTTATTTAAATCAGTGAAAATTAAGTAGCTTAAAATTTGGTTTATTGTTATGTAAACACATATACACATCAGTTGATGGCTATAATTAACTTGTGAAAGTACTATCCTTTAAAGTATGGGGATAGAAAAACCTTTGGGTAAATAGCAATCTGGCGAAATTTAAAGAAATTTTCAGATAGGAAGATGCCTATAAACTGTTCTTAGTAAAGAAGGGAAAAAAAGGGTTTTCATTTCCAGTATGTAAGACTTGGTGATTTTTTTATTATTTCTTTTCCAACCTGAGGCTTTTTTTATTTGGAAAATTAGTGTTTTAAATATTGGGAAATGACGTAATGAAAATGCTTTAAATTAACAAAACAGTTACCTAATTATAGGTGAAATATGCCATAGAAAGTTTAAATTCACCATTAAAATTCTATGAATAACATAAATTTCATTAAATTTCCATGAATTATTTCTTTGGGAAAATAGGGTGTTTTTTCTTTTGGAAAAAAAAGTCAGTTTTTGCCTGGGGAAACCATGATTAATACCCCCAAAAATCTTTGAGATTAATTTGTGAGTAGATATAAAATGAGTTATAATAATAATAAATATGAGATGAAAACATCAGCATGTAAGGCTTTGTAATTTTATTAATGTTGGTTGTAGCTGATTGCTAGTGTTTGATGCATGAGAAATTCGCATGTTAAACTAGGTAGCAGTTGAAAGCTTAAAAATTTATGATATCAATGTACTGAGATTTAGGTAACTTTCTTCAGGGTCAGATGACTGATAGGTATCAGACTTGTGCTAGGCTAGATGAATGCTGTACAAAATATGCATTTTTTGATGCAGGTATAAGGTACAGTCTGGATGTAAATGATGACGAAGTGTCCGCCCTGGCCCAGCTGATGACCTACAAATGTGCTGTGGTGGATGTTCCCTTTGGGGGTGCCAAGGCAGGTGTGAAGATTGACCCTCGGCAGTACTCCGAGCAGGAACTGGAGAAAATAACACGTAGACTGGCAGTGGAGCTTGCCAAGAAGGGATTTATAGGTAGGCAGCAGTAAGTCTGTTAGTGGGTCAGGTTTTGTAAGTGGTTCTGTACAAATTACCTGTTGTTGCCTGTTTACAAGTAGACATGGGATGGGTTTGAGAAGTTGATCAGGTATGGGGGAGGACTCTGGCTTTGTTGATTTTGGAATTTTGTCAAAGGAAAGCTAAAAAAGATGAATAACATTATTATTCGATGAATGACCCAATACATGTTATTAGCTCTGCATTTGTTTGTTAAATTATGTCCATCTGTCTGGATGAGACAATCAGGATGTGTATAGAAAAAGGTTTCATTCATGTCTTCAAGGTCAGGGTCACTCTCATTGGTGGCATTTGATAAACTGACTATACTTCTTGTATCTCTAGAGCCACTGGCTTGAATTCCACCAACAATACTTAGCGCTATGTAATACTTAAATTCTTAAACTAGGTATATACACATTCCACTTTTGCAATTTTATGAAATATTCAAGTACATGACTCGGCTTAAGTGAATAATTACCTTTATTACTAATAATAATTGTTAAGAAATTAAACATTGGGTATTTTCATTAGAGAAACAAAACTAATGAAATTCGCCCCTAGGTATTTAAGTTTTACTTTGCGCTAAGAATTGTTGGTGGAATTTTACCCTGGTAGGATTTTGATATGACTTAGACCAAATGTTAACCTTAGTATACAAGGTGATGATTTCAGTCAAATGGTTATTTTGTCTTTTAGGCCAAGGACACATTGAAAATTCATGAATTTTCAGAAATTTTCTTAGAATTTGCAGGTAATGTAGCATGTTTGATTTGCAGTGCAAAATGTTTTTATGCCCCTCATCGATAGATTGGGGCATATTGTTTTTGGTCTGATTGTCTATTTGTCACAAAACTTTAACCTTGACCATAACACGGAAGCCCTTCCACCTACAGCCTCCAAACTTCACATGTGTATGCACCTTGATGAGCTCTACCCACCAGACCCACTTTGAGGTCATGGGGTCAAAGGTTAAGGTCAATGTGACCCAAAATAGCAAATATTAATCTTAGCCACATTATGAACGTGCATCCATTCATAATCTCCAAACTTCACAGGTGTATGCAACTTGATGTGCTCTATCTGCCAGACCCACTAATAGGTCTCAGGGTGAAAGGTCATGGTCACCTTATAGCAAATATTAACCTTGGCCATAAAATGAAAATGCTTCAATCTAAAGCTCTCTAACTTCACATGATTGTGCAATCACCTTGATGGCAAAACCGGTGAAGATATAAAGCATAGAGCCGTTACGCGTTTCTGATCATATTTTGTTGAAATTCATATTGGCCGCATGCTTCGACAGACAGGATAATTTTACAGAATAAAGATTATTCATTTAGGTATACATATGGAAAGTGTCTTGTTTGTCGAAGCATGCGGCCACATTGAATATATCGTATCAAAAGATGACATCAGCCAAAATTTCATACAAAACGTGTGTAAATTACATTTCAGTGGATTTCAACAGGTATTTTCAATCAAATATTTTGTTCAACCTGACAAATGATAAATACTGATTATATCCGTTTTCGGTGATTTAAGGTTTGTTGTGTATGTTAAAGATTGAAAAAGACTTCTGAAATGCGTATTAATTTGCCCGAAAACTTTAGGCCATTTTCACCACTTAGTGAACATAGTCCTTTGCAAAGATTAACCTTGGTCACAATATGCATGTAGTGCCATCCATAACCTCCAAATTTCACAGGTGTATGCACCTTAATGAGCTCTACCCATTAAGTGACCTTGACCTTCAAATGACCTTGACCTTTAAGGTCTAAGGCCGCCTGCAGCGTCATGGCATTCATTTGAATGTAGCGCTTGTCTTATTCAGCCAGTGCATGCCTTTAGAACATGTTCTCTTAAAAGCCTTTCTGAGTTACCAGAAAGTTATCTGAAGTTGGCCAATCTGCTTAGGTCATGTGGATGAATGTTCCTTACTAAAAGTAAACTTAGTGTCTACCGGTCCTGGTGGCCAAGTGGTTAGAGGGTCCACCCTGGAATTGGGAGGTCTTGGGTTAGATACCCAGTCGCAACATACCAAAGTTGTAAAAAATGGTACTTGTATAGCTCCCTTGCTTTGCACCCAGGACTGGTTGGCCCGCTGTCAGGATAATGTGACTGGGTGTGGTATCATGCCACATGTCTACAGCATGATACTGCAGTGTGGCAGCAATATAAACAAACAAACTTAATGACTGGTGTGTAGGCCCCTAGGCCCCTACCCTGTGTTGTATTTTTTGCACATTTTCTATTTTATTTTAAATATCACATTTTTATTAGCTCACCTGAGCACGTGTGCTCAGGATGAGCTTTTAGGATCGATGAATGTCCGTCGTCCGTCCGTCCGTCGTCCACAATTTGTTCATTTGCACTCTAGCATCTTCATTTTATGAGCAATTATCTTCAAACTTTAAAAAATGTTTATACCATAAAATCTGCCAAGTTCGATTTGGCTGATATCGACATAGGTCAGGAGTTATCCCCTTTTAAATTAAAAAAAGCCAGATTTCACATTGTTTGCACTCTAGCATCTTCATTTCATGAGCAATTATCTTCAAACTTTATATCAATGTTTATAACCATAAAATCATGGCCAAGTTCGATTATGGCTGATATCGTACCATTAGGTCAGGAGTTATTCCCCTTTTAATATTCAAAAAATGCCATATTTCACATTGTTTACACTCTAGCATCTTCATCTTTTGAGCAATCAGCTTCAAACCTTATGGCAATGCTTATGACCATAATGTCTCGATTGAGTTCAATTATGACTGAGATCAGTTGATTAGGTCAGGAGTTATGCCCCTTTTAATATAAAAAAATGCCATATTTCACGTTGTTTACACTCTAGCATCTTCCTTTTTTTAGCAATCATCTTCAAACCTTATGACATTGTTAATGACCATAATGTCTCGATTGAGTTCAATTGTGGCTGAGATGGGTCATTTAGGTCAGGAGTTATGCCCCTTTTAATACGAAAAATGCAAGATTTCACTTTGTTTATTCTCTACCAACTTCATTTTTTTAACCATCATTTTTAAACTTTAAGACAATGTTTATGCCCATAATCTCACAATCGGGTTCAATTATAACTGATATTGACTTGTAAATTTAGGAGTTATGCCCATTTCACCATAAAAAAAGCCAGATTTCACTTTTACACTCAAGCATCTTTATTTCTTAAGCAATCATCTTTCTCAGGTGAGCGACCCAGGGCCATCTTGGCCCTCTTGTTATCTATGATATAAAGTCTGTTATTGTTTTAAATTCTTTTAACGTTTTCATTCTTCAAAAATGAAAGTAAATCTGTGAAAACTGATGACAATTAGAAATATGACCTATTAATCTTCTGATTATTGTTTTTTTATTATTTAAGATATGTGTGCATCTGCTCTGCAGAATACGGTCTTTTAAGGCTTCGACCAAAAATAATAGTACATTGTATTAACTTTAACTTTTTCCAGAAGAAAAATAGATCCTGGCAGTTATGAAGCTATCTTTTAATGGTAGATTGAAGTAAATATATTGAGGAAAGGGGGAAAAATGTTTGTATAGATTAAGTCATGGTTGATCTTTTTTTCATTCCTTTATGAAAATGTTTGATGCCAATTTTTGACTTTTGTGGGTACGTAAATTTTCCTTTTTTTTTTTTCAATGCTATTTCCTCGATTAAATTGTATCTGAAGTTGTAAAAAATGTAATATTCTAAGTATATTTATCCTGATATGAATGTGTGATAATTGCCTTATTAACTTACAAAGCAGATGGCAATTAACAGTCAGGTAACCGACCCAGTTTGAAGGTATCACTCAGCAAATGTCTGTCAATATAGACACTCACTACACACTTATGGGCTACTAATTTTCCACTGTCAAAGCAAAACCATCAGCTTTTGCTTGCAAAAATCCAGTTCTAACCAGATTTGACTGGAGATAATAATTAAGTCTGGTACCATAAACAGACGTGTCGTGTACATGGCTATTTAACTGCCCGGGGTCAAATTCTGGGTCAAATTTGGGATTTTTAGGACGTATAATACGTCTGCTTAATGAAACCCCTGCCTTACAGTGTCCACAACACATTATATACATACCAGAGGTTGAGGACGGTTTCAGGCATCTATATTGAAGTATTTAATCATTGACAGAGAAATGACCTCTCATGTTGTGTAGATTTTTATATATGTAATGACCTTCCAGTAACCCATATTTGGGAGAGATTCTTGTGAGTGGTCTACACTAGCCCTGTAAGAGAGACCCTGGGTTCAAGTCCAGGTTTGGGGGCACAATTTTCTCTCCAGGTTGCAAACATTTGATGCTTTCTTAGTCACCTGGATGTATATATGTGAATATACCAGTCAACTGTTAAGAGTTTTTCTTTCCAAATCAGCTTTTTAGAATAGACATATCTGTCTTTTAGCTATTCCTAAGATTTGGGGTCTATCATTGCCATTTTTAGATTGATGTAAACCTTGAGGAGCAATTACTGCAGTGGTTAAAGCAAGGATTTCATTGTGACTGCAACCTATTGGAGGCAGTGAGTGTAACTATTTCATGTGACAGGTCCAGATAGGATCAAAAGGTTATCTAACTTAAATCAATTTTTTTTAATTTTTTTAGCTCACCTGAGCACGTGTGCTCAGGATGAGCTTTTAGGATCGATGAATGTCCGCCGTCCGTCCGTCCGTCCGTCCGTCGTCCACAATTTGTTCGTTTGCACTCTAGCATCTTCATTTTATGAGCAATTATCTTCAAACTTTAAAACAATGTTTATAACCATAAAATCTCGGCCAAGTTCGATTATGGCTGATATCGGAACATTAGGTCAGGAGTTATGCCCCTTTTAAAATTAAAAAAAGCCAGATTTCACATTGTTTGCACTCTAGCATCTTCATTTTATGAGCAATTATCTTCAAACTTTAAAACAATGTTTATAACTATAAAATCTCGACCAAGTTCGATTATGGCTGATATCGGAACATTAGGTCAGGAGTTATGCCCCTTTTAAAATTAAAAAAAGTCAGATTTCACATTGTTTGCACTCTAGCATCTTCATTTCATGAGCAATTATCTTTAAACTTTATACAATTTTAAACCATAAAACCATGGCCAAGTTCTTTGGTCCGGTCAGGAGCCCCTTTTCCTTTAATTTTTATCTTCATCTTTTGAGCAATCATCTTCAAACTTTTTGACAATGCTTATGACCATAAGGTCTCGATAAAGTTTGATTATGGCTTAGATCCGTCAATTAGGTCAGGAGTTATGCCCCTTTTAATACAAAAAAATGCAAGATTTCACTTTGTTTATTCTCTACCAACTTCATTTTTTTAACAATCATTTTTAAACTTTAAGACAATGTTTATGCCCATAATCTCACAATCGGGTTCAATTGATATTGACTTGTAAATTTAGGAGTTATGCCCATTTCACCATAAAAAAAAAGCCAGATTTCACTTTTACACTCAAGCATCTTTATTTCTTAAGCAATCATCTTTCTCAGGTGAGCGACCAAGGGCCATCTTGGCCCTCTTGTTTTAATTCTAATTCGTAATATATTTCTCAGATTTTGAAATTCCCTATTCTCATGTTTGATAGTTGGTGTATGTTTGCAGGACCCGGTATTGATGTGCCCGCCCCTGACATGGGAACAGGAGAGAGAGAAATGAGCTGGATTGCTGATACTTATGCTAACACCCTGGGTAAGACTCCCCCTACACAAAATAGCTGTTGGTATAATGTTAACCATGAAACTTGCCCTGAAAGAAAACAATTTATATGGATACTTTGTGATTTTTTTAAGAGATGCTACCACTCATCTGATAAACAGTTACCTTTTATGGGCTTTCAATAAATACAGGAATGTGTGGAAATGAAAAGGAATATGTCTTGTTCTTATAGTGATAAGTGCTTCATTTTAATCAGTTGAAACTTTTTTGCCCCTAGACTCTCTCTTGTTTTTTTTTTCTAGTATAGTCATTATGGCTTCTATTTCTTTTTCAAGAAAAGGGGTTTAAAGTGTTAAATTTATTTTGAACATGTAAAATACAATGCGTGTCTGTGGATGATGATGTTATAAAAGATTCAGTTTAGCAGACAAAGGTCGCTAAGCGGTCATCTTTTATCTGGATTTTAGTAAACCAGTGGTTGTAACCTGTGTATCAATGTCTCATAGCTCACTGACCCATACAATAATCTAGTGAGCACTTGACATAGATACTTAGGGAGCATTAGGGGGACTGTCCTGTTTTGGGAGCAGGAATTGTAGGCTAGTTGTGTATCTTTTTGTCTATCTGCACTTTTCAAATTTGGAATGAATTGAAGACTTAGGTTGGGACATGGTAATGATAATAATTGAAGACTTAGGTTGGGACATGGTAATGATAATAATTGAAGACTTAGGTTGGGACATGGTAATGATAATAATTGAAGACTTAGGTTGGGACATGGTAATGATAATATTTGAAGACTTAGGTTGGGACATGGTAATGATAATAATTGAAGACTTAGGTTGGGACATGGTAATGATAGTAATTGAAGACTTAGGTTGGGACATGGTAATGATAGTAATTGAAGACTTAGGTTGGGACATGGTAATGATAATAATTGAAGACTTAGGTTGGGACATGGTAATGATAATAATTTATATATGATAAAATGTTTATCATATAAATATTTTTAGTCCCCATGGTGATAGATCGAATGATGAAAGTGTTCAAAAGGTCAGGAAAGTCTTTTAGCAGAGAAGTTTTGTAAAACTGCTGGCATTATTAAAAGTAGCTTGTATGTAGAATATAGGCTTCCCTGAACTTGTTTACTCTTTCTATTTTAATGAACCAGAAATAAAAGAGTTTATGTTCTGCTTGAAGCATGCCTCAAATACCATCATGATGTAAGTCCAGGAGAAGTCTTTTTGAATCCCTAACCTTGTGTTCTGCAGGTCACTATGACATCAATGCCCATGCTTGTGTAACTGGTAAGCCCATCACTCAGGGAGGTATACACGGTAGAACATCCGCAACAGGTCGGGTAAGTTTGATTTTAATACTTTACTAAAATTTCTACAGGATTTCTTATGAGGACATTACTAAGTTTTCAGACTTGACTCAATCCTTGCCATGCCCAGCCAGTCACGGCAGCGCAGGTGGTTGGGGTACCATGTTACTAACCTGGTCAGGAAGGGTTTGAGGCATCTAGCATTTCAAACCTATCACCTCTAAGTGAGAAGTTTGTTTATTGCTTGCAGATGTGTTATTTCCAGTGCTGGTTATGTTATGGTAAAAATCTGAAGCTAATTGAGAAAAAATGTTGAAAATGATGTTAACCCTTTCCCTCATAGAGGATACCATGAAAAGACCTATGCGAACAGCATAAAACCAGATCAGCCTGCGATTAAATTTGGTAAGGTTTGAGTTTGGCTTTCTGCAGATCAGGCTTTATGTGGTACCTATTGAGTGCATCAAAATGAGTCTATATGAGGGAAAGGGTTAAGCTTGCAATGTCACCTCTCCTTATCTAGAGCTGTGGCAGAAATAGTGTACACAATATGATGAAGATAAAGATACCCTTATATTTTTATATATATAACCTTTAAATTAATATATTATATAATTGAATGTTCACTTTGGATATTTTAATGAGTACTGTTGAAATTAATCTTTACGTATTATAAATATTTTAATATATTTACAAAGTTAAAATATTTTAAATGTCATAAAGGTGTGTTTTAATTATGACTGTTTTGTAACATTGTTATGCATCATAAATGATAGGGTATTGTTATCATGTGGTATCCAGTCATTAGTGAGTATAGCATAACTGTAAGATAACTTGCTGTTTTAGGGAGTGTTCCATGGAATCCAGAACTTCATTATGGAGGCCTCCTTCATGTCCATGGTGGGACTCACCCCAGGCTTTGGCGACAAGACCGTCATCATTCAGGTACCTGTCTTTCCTCTCAATTAAAATGATGTCCAATATTATTGTTACTTAGGGTCATGAAATTGTTTTTTTATTGCTACTTAGTGTGCATATTTTTGTGTCACCTGCTGTAAGCAGAGGTGACACATAGAGATCAATTTTCTTCTTTCTGTCCATCTGTCTATCTATCCGTCACACCTTTTTCCGTCATGCTTCAGCAGGTGACACATGTGTTCCAAAGAACACTCTTGTTTTAATACCAATCCAAGCGCACTGTTTAAGAATGCTTACAGGATTTGACACCATTACAAAATTAAATAATTAATAAAATCTCACTGCTATCATAATTATCATGGTTAAGTCTCTACTGTCTCTTTATAATTTAATTTACATGCATGATTGATGAATTATAGGAAATCTTTAAAATGTGTAATCTTTATAATGTGTAACGAAAAGATGGATATTATATAAAAAAAAAAAAGATGTGTGTATGAGAGGTTGATCTGGTTTAAAATCTATTCTAGGATAGGAGCTGTGTATATCAATAATACTGGATGTTTTCTGTCAATAGGGACTTGGAAATGTGGGTCTGCACTCCATGCGATATCTACACCGCAACGGTGCCCGTGTAATCGGCATAATTGAGAAGGATGGAAGTATTTTCAACCCTGATGGCTTAAACCCAAGAGACTTGGAAGATTATAAAATAGTATGTGTTTAGCCACATAGTATTTATGTGGTTTGTTAATTAGTCCCCTCAGTTCGCATCACCAAAGGGGACTATAGGTTTACACTCCATCCATCCGTCAGTCACAAACATGTTTTCTGGGCTGTTTGTGTCGCCTGACTAGTCAGGCGACATATAGGGGTTACTTTTGTCGGCGGCATCCCCATCTGCTTGTCCGGAGCATAACTTTGTCACCATCAGTTTGAATGACTTGACACTTGATATGTATGTTTCTTGCAATGACCCGGAGTGCAGTGCACAAGAACCATAACTCTACCTTGTGCACTTTTTGAGTTATTCCCCTTTGGTAGATTTTCTTTGAGAATTTCTTGTCCGGAGCATATCTTTTTCACCATAAGTTTAAATGACTTGAGACTTGATATGTATGTTTCTTGAAATGACGCGGAGTGCAGTGCGCAAGAACCATAACTCTTCCTTGTGCGCTGTTTGAGTTATTCCCCTTTGATAGATTTTCTTTAAGAATTTTTTGTCCCGAGCATATCTTTTCCACCATAAGTTTAAATGACTTGAGACTTGATATGTATGTTTTTTGCAATGATGTGGAGTGCAGTGCACAAGAATCATATATGAAACAAGCCTCTCGTAAAAGCTTCACAAATATTATGTGTCACCTGACGTCGATAGTTTATGTGATACAAGCCTAACTTCAACTCTGTGATTCCAATGTGTTACCTGATGCCAGATGAAATATGAACAAGAATCTTACAAATCTTACAAATTGTTACCGCTTCGTGAATATTATGCATCACCTGACATTGAGTTTATGTGATACGAGCCTAACTAGAACTCTGTGATACCGATGTGTTGCCTGATGCCAGATGAAATATGAACAATTAGGCAGACAAATTGGCATCTTTACTGTCAACAGATAGGTCATCGTCAGGCGACACATCCGACTCGCGGAGTTCTAGTTTTTCTAAACGCTTGTAGATATTGTTCTAATATTTGGTATGTGAGTCTACCACCATGAGATACAGATCAAGTTCACGTTTCATTCAGATCCTCTGACTTTTTGACTAAGCAATACTTTCAGAATGCTTGTTTTTAGTTGCCAAGTTACTTGAAGTAGGGCTTCACAAAACTTATCAGTTATTTTAAGTATATTTATTACTCAAGGACTCATAGTTCTGACTGTAGACATTCTTCTTAGAAAATTTAATAAATTATTTAAAGGAAAACAATATGTAATAAGAATATCAAATGTGACATTACTATCTGTATATACTAAATATGTATTGTGCATGATTAAGAAAAATGGGGAGGAAGCCTTCCAGCTGGTTTGCGGTAGGTCGGTGGTTCTACCCGGATGCCTCTGCGCATTTGGGGTCTTTCTCCACCTGTAATTAGCTGGACTTTGCTATATGACTGAAATACTGTCGAAGGGACAGTAAACTCAAATAGTCAAGTCAAGAAAAATGGACATCAGAATTGGTACAAACTGATATCCTATGTAGATTGAGCATTACTTATGTATGTATTATGTATGGGTAAAAGATTTCAGGAATTTTCCTAACTTCAGGTTTTTCTGATTGCCAAAGATTGTAAAACCATATAAAAAATTGCTAAAATCAGGATTTCCAGGTTTTTATAAATTTCCAACTCTTACCTATGATTACATTAAACTTGGGGTAATGCAAGGATTCAAGGGTTAAAGTGAAATGCTAGGATGAGCACAAGGTTCAGAATACTAAGGAGTATTTTCTTGATTAAGGTTATACTTTTCTCGGCACAGTTAACCGGGAATAAACTGAACTATACATAATGCTTGGGTATCGCTGCTTAGACTATCAGTTTGATTGTGTTTCCTGTGTGTATGTTTTGTTACACAATGTATATGTGTGCAGGAGAATGGTACAATAGTTGGGTACCCAATGGCCAAGCCATATGAGGGGGACATGTTACTGGAGAAGTGTGACATACTGGTTCCCGCTGCAAGTGAGAAGCAGCTCACCAAGGATAATGCCAGGTCCATACAGGCCAAGGTACGTAACCACAGGCTGTTGTGATGGTTATATTTATGTTGTGATGTTTACAGTTAAGTCATTAATTGACATTAAAAGGTGCTAAGTATGTTTTAGAAACAGGAAGTAAATGTATTTGCAGATTTATATTCTAGGGAAAATGAGACTTTTTATAGGTGCAGTTTTTTTGTGGGGTGAATATTGGTGGTTAAAAAGTAATTGGTATTAATCTCTCACCAAAATCATGTAAAGATGAAAAGATGTGTTTAATTGCTAATATGTTAATTTTCTGTTTTAAAAATATTTACAATTTTCTTTGATAGATCATTGCTGAAGGTGCCAATGGACCAACTACAATTGAAGCTGATGCTATTTTCTTAGAAAGAAATGTCCTTGTTATACCTGTAAGTATATTTATTGTGTTTTCTTACCTGTAATAATGTAATGATCAGATTTAAATTTTCTCCTATACAGTTTCGTGTTAATTACTACATTCATTAAAATCAAATGATTAACAGTGCAATAGAATGTAATGCTGCCTTGATTTAGGTTACCGGTATTCATTTCTTTAGCACATGCTGCCCGTACATATTAGTTTGTTTAATATTAAGTCATATTCTAGATATATTGATGCCAACTGAATGGAGGAGATAGTTTTCTTCTAAGGTGGATATTCAACACATTGTACACTGCATCAGAGTCCTTGTGTCCGAGTTTAACGAAAAGCTGTTTGTTTTTCATATCCTAATAAGACTTTTGACAAACGCAGAGATTTGTCACAGTCTTAGCTTTTATCAAAAAAACTTAACTCTTTCAGCTTTTGAATATTCATGTACAAATTAATGACTTGACAGAACTTTATAAATAGTACATGAAACCATGGGTTTTTCCTTTGTCATGCAGACTGTAGAATCTGAGCTACAATATTATATAAGGAAATGGAGGAAACACTGATCATATAGCTCTGTGTATAAATAGAGGTATAGGAACCACGGGTTGGAACTGTTTATAAATAGAGGTATAGGAACCACGGGTTGGAACTGTTTATAAATAGAGGTATAGGAACCACGGGTTGGAACTGTTTATAAATAGAGCTATAGGAACCACGGGTTGGAACTGTTTATAAATAGAGGTATAGGAACCACGGGTTGGACCTGTTTATAAATAGAGCTATAGGAACCACGGGTTGGAACTGTTTATAAATAGAGGTATAGGAACCACGGGCTGGACCTGTTTATAAATAGAGGTATAGGAACCACGGGTTGGAACTGTTTATAAATAGAGCTATAGGAACCACGGGCTGGACCTGTTTATAAATAGAGGTATAGGAACCACGGGCTGGAACTGTTTATAAATAGAGCTATAGGAACCACAGGTTGGAACTGTTTATAAATAGAGCTATAGGAACCACGGGCTGGAACTGTTTATAAATAGAGCTATAGGAACCACGGGCTGGAACTGTTTATAAATAGAGGTATAGGAACCACGGGCTGGAACTGTTTATAAATAGAGCTATAGGAACCACGGGTTGGAACTGTTTATAAATAGAGCTATAGGAACCACGGGCTGGAACTGTTTATAAATAGAGCTATAGGAACCATGGGCTGGAACTGTTTATAAATAGAGCTATAGGAAGGAACCACGGGTTGGAACTGTTTATAAATAGAGCTATAGGAACCACGGGCTGGAACTGTTTATAAATAGAGCTATAGGAACCACGGGTTGGAACTGTTTATAAATAGAGCTATAGGAACCACGGGCTGGAACTGTTTATAAATAGAGCTATAGGAACCACGGGCTGGAACTGTTTATAAATAGAGCTATAAGAACCACGGGTTGGAACTGTTTATAAATAGAGCTATAGGAACCACGGGCTGGAACTGTTTATAAATGGAGCTATAGGAACCACGGGCTGGAACTGTTTATAAATAGAGCTATAGGAACCACGGGCTGGAACTGTTTATAAATAGAACTATAGGAACCACGGGTTGGAACTGTTTATAAATAGAGCTATAGGAACCAGGGGCTGGAACTGTTTATAAATAGAGCTATAGGAACCACGGGCTGGAACTGTTTATAAATAGAGCTATAGGAACCACGGGCTGGAACTGTTTATAAATAGAGCTATAGGAACCACGGGTTGGAACTGTTTATAAATAGAGCTATAGGAACCACGGGTTGGAACTGTTTATAAATAGAGCTATAGGAACCACGGGCTGGAACTGTTTATAAATAGAGCTATAGGAACCATGGGCTGGAACTGTTTATAAATAGAGCTATAGGAACAACGGGCTGGAACTGTTTATAAATAGAGCTATAGGAACCACGGGCTGGAACTGTTTATAAATAGAGCTATAGGAACCATGGGTTGGAACTGTTTATAAATAGAGGTATAGGAACCACGGGATGGACCTGTTTATAAATAGAGCTATAGGAACCACGGGCTGGAACTGTTTATAAATAGAGCTATAGGAACCACGGGTTGGAACTGTTTATAAATAGAGGTATAGGAACCACGGGTTGGACCTGTTTATAAATAGAGCTATAGGAACCACGGGTTGGACCTGTTTATAAATAGAGCTATAGGAACCACGGGCTGGACCTGTTTATAAATAGAGGTATAGGAACCACGGGTGGAACTGTTTATAAATAGAGCTATAGGAACCACGGGTGGAACTGTTTATAATAGAGCTATAGGAACCACGGGTTGGAACTGTTTATAATAGAGCTATAGGAACCACGGGTGGAACTGTTTATAAATAGAGCTATAGGAACCACGGTTGGAACTGTTTATAAATAGAGCTATAGGAACCACGGGTGGAACTGTTTATAAATAGAGCTATAGAACCACGGTGGAACTGTTTAAATAGAGTATAGGAACACGGGCTGAACTGTTTATAAATAGAGTATAGGAACCACGGTTGGACTGTTATAAATAGAGTATAGAACCACGGGTGGAACTGTTTATAAATAGAGTATAGGAACCACGGTGGACTGTTTATAAAAGGTATAGGAACCACGGCTGGAACTGTTTATAAATAGAGTATAGGAACCAGGGTGGAACTGTTTATAAATAGAGCTATAGGAACAGGTGGAACTGTTTATAAATAGAGTATAGGAACACGGGTGGACTGTTATAAATAGAGTATAGGAACCACGGGTGGAACTGTTTATAAATAGAGTATAGGAACCACGGGCTGGAACTGTTTATAAATAGAGCTATAGGAACCACGGGTTGGAACTGTTTAAAATAGAGCTATAGGAACCACGGGTGGAACTGTTTATAAATAGAGCTATAGGAACCACGGGTTGGACCTGTTTATAAATAGAGTATAGGAACCACGGGTGGAACTGTTTATAAATAGAGTATAGGAACCACGGGTTGGAACTGTTTATAAATAGAGCTATAGGAACCCGGGTTGGAACTGTTTATAAATAGAGCTATAGGAACCACGGGTTGGACCTGTTTATAAATAGGTATAGGAACCACGGGTTGAACTGTTTATAAATAGAGCTATAGAACCACGGGTGGAACTGTTATAAATAGAGTATAGGAACCACGGGTTGGACTGTTTATAAATAGAGCTATAGGAACCACGGGTGGACTGTTTATAATAGAGCTATAGGAACACGGGTTGACCTGTTTATAATAGAGCTATGGAACCAGGGTGGAACTGTTTATAAATAGAGCTATAGGAACCACGGGTGGAACTGTTTATAAATAGAGCTATAGGAACCACGGCTGGAACTGTTTATAAATAGAGCTATAGGAACCACGGGTGGAACTGTTTATAAATAGAGCTATAGGAACCACGGGCTGGAACTGTTTATAAATAGAGCTATAGAACCACGGGCTGGAACTGTTATAAATAGAGTATAGGGAAACCCCGGCTGGAACTGTTTATAAATAGAGCTATAGGAACCACGGGTGGAAACTGTTTATAAATAGAGCTATAGGAACCACGGGCTGGAACTGTTTATAAATAGAGCTATAGGAACCACGGGTTGGAACTGTTTATAAATAGAGGTATAGGAACCACGGGTTGGAACTGTTTATAAATAGAGCTATAGGAACCACGGGTTGGAACTGTTTATAAATAGAGCTATAGGAACCACGGGTTGGAACTGTTTATAAATAGAGCTATAGGAACCACGGGTTGGAACTGTTTATAAATAGAGCTATAGGAACCACGGGTTGGAACTGTTTATAAATAGAGGTATAGGAACCACGGGTTGGAACTGTTTATAAATAGAGGTATAGGAACCACGGGCTGGAACTGTTTATAAATAGAGCTATAGGAACCATGGGTTGGAACTGTTTATAAATAGAGGTATAGGAACCACGGGTTGGAACTGTTTATAAATAGAGGTATAGGAACCACGGGTTGGAACTGTTTATAAATAGAGCTATAGGAACCACGGGTTGGAACTGTTTATAAATAGAGCTATAGGAACCACGGGTTGGAACTGTTTATAAATAGAGCTATAGGAACCACGGGTTGGAACTGTTTATAAATAGAGCTATAGGAACCATGGGTTGGAACTGTACCACGGTATACTGTGGTTTTAGATAAATAAAGTGGTACATACCAAGATATAGAACACCAAGTATTCTGGGACTTAAAGACTATTTATGTAATAGTAACAACATAAAAGTCTTGCATATTGCTGTCAGCCTGTCAAGGTCAATTTTGGTAAAGAGTGAATATTTTCAAATAAAATTGCATTTTCTTATATTTAAATGAAAATTGTTACATTTATATCATATCTACGCAGGTAATTGATGTTGTTAATCAATAAAATTATCAGTAACAACAAAATTACTGAAAATTTAAATCATATTTGTTAAACAGAAACCAACAAAGTACCGGTATGATTCGTCCTTGTACCGAGTCTAACCACATATTGCTTCAAACCATGGTTTACCGGTATACCGGTAAAACCGCGCAGCTCTAAAGGTGTCAAAAACAGTTCCATGAGGTAAAGGGTTAACTATAGATTGATAAGGTCTCATGTATGTGGTTTATATTTCAGGACCTGTACCTCAATGCAGGTGGTGTGACAGTCTCCTATTTCGAGTGGTTGAAGAATCTCAATCATGTTAGCTATGGGAGGCTGACCTTCAAATATGAGAAGGACTCTAACTATCATCTTTTAGGTAACAACCTGTTCCGGTTAAGATTTTATTTATTTACATGGATTTATATGAACTATTTATATTTAGTTTTTTTAGCTCTGTGTCTGTAGTCCGTCAGTCTGTACGTCATCAACAGTTTCCTTTAAACAAAGTCTGCTCATAAACCGCTGAATGGATTTTGACCAGACATCACAGGCTTGATCCTTATGAGTTTTTCCAAATTGTTTTGATTGGTTGAAAAAGTATGTCACAGTAGCTAAAAATAGATTTAAAAAATGCAAACTTTGACAATCTTTTCTGCAAAAATGCACAGTCTAGAGCTAAGATATTTGGTTGTAGCATCATCTAATGAATCTCTACCAAGTTTGTTCAAATCAAGTCAAAATTGGTCCGGCCCCATGGATCATTTGATTTTACATAGACTTATAAATGATGAAACTTGGAAAATCCTCTTGTCAGAAACCATAAGACTTGGAGTTCAGATATTCAGTTTGTAACATGTACAAGTGGACGTCTAAGATATTTGTGCAAATCATGGCCCCAGGGTCAAAATTGGCGCCGCCCCAAGGGGTCTTTTATTTTATATAGATTTAAGTAGGGCTTTGACCTTCAAAATTTTGACTATAGGTACAGTTTTTGTGTGGAATTAAGATGATCTTGTTGTACTAATGCATGTAGTATGTGTTTAGCATCACAATATGCTATGATATAGTATCTGAAGAGGCAATGAACAGGTAATCTTCTCAGGTGAATGACTTTAGGGTTATCTTGTTTTTCTTTTTGACAGATTTTGCTAGGCCAGCTGTAACATGTTTCTCAGTTGTTAGTCCCCTACCGGTGTTTACACCGGAGGGGACTATAGGTTTGCCCTCCGTCTGTCTGTCTGTCAGTCTGTCCGTCTGTTCGTCCGTCCGTCTGTCCGCTCAAATCTGGATCCCGCGATAACTTAATAACTAAGCAAGCTAACTTGATGAAACTTGGTACATGACTAGATGGCAATGTGTAGATTATGCACGTCATTTTATTTTTGTTCTTCGACTAAAATTGTGGTTGCTATGGTAACGGAAATAGTGAAAATATGGCAAAAAATGGGATCCCGCGATAACTAAGCAAGCAAACTTGATGAAACTTGGTATATGACTAGATGGCAATGTGTAGATTATGCACTTCATTTTATTTATGTTCTTCGACTAAAATTGTGGTTGCTATGGTAACGGAAATAGTGAAAATATGGCAAAAAATGGGATTGATTACCATATTGAGTCAAGGTGGAGCCGGTAGGGGACTTTATGTGTTGCATACAACACCAGTTACTTGTTTTATGGGGAATACAACACCACCATAAAACATCAAACATTTTTCAACCTCTAGTCCTTCTTGAATTTTTCTTTTTCATTAGAAGGACTCATTTAAGAAATCTGGATTTAATATTTCTGGTCTCCAAAAAGTTTTGAAAAATACTTAAAATTCCTTAAAATTTCAATGGAACCTTCAGCAATGCACATATTTATTTTAAAAGTTTTTTATGTATTCATTTGTTGCTTCTCTTCTATTACAGCCAGTGTACAGAACTCCCTAGAGAGGAAGTTTGGTAAGAATGGTGGAGCCATCCCCATTACACCATCAGAGGAGTTTGAGACCCGCATTGCTGTAAGTATAGAAGACTTTCACTAAAATATTGGTATACTTATAGGTATCTTAAAGGTTTCTAAGTAATTATTTTCTCTATTTGTCTCAAAAATATGATATGTTTCAAGTTAAATCCTGTGCGAAACATGCAAAAGACTTGAAAATGGCTCTGGTAGTTTCCTACATGGTGCTAAGTATATATAGAGGGTAGTTCCAGTATTGGTTGGAGTGGTGTAAGGATAAGGTGATATTGCTGTGTGGCAGCACTATATCTGTCTCAAGGTATAGTCTCAGAATTAGTGCTACCTGTAAAATTCAACAAATAAAAAAGGCAAGGAGTAATAAAAATTTTACAGTGTAAAGCCTAATTTAAAGTTGATATGATATCTTCATTGATGACAAACTTAATAGACCATGGATGTGTGTGTTGTAGGGTGCATCTGAGAAAGACATTGTCCATTCTGGGCTGGAGTACACCATGGAACGATCTGCCAGGGTAAGCGATACCTTGCTCTTGGGAGAAGGGGATGGAGTACCCTTGAGACTCAAAATTATCATGTGACCGCTGATTGCATTAGAATGCTTTATCATCCCCCAAGGATCTACATCAAAAGCATTTAGGATAAACCTCTAGCCCATGAAATGAGTGTATATAAGTATATAGCCATATATAGGATGTGCACATATAAATAATGACTGATCACCGTAGAGATGATGGTAAACCACACTAATTGTCTGCTGTATACTCATCATAACTTACTCATTAAGGTTCTTCTTGGGGAGAAAAGTATAAGAAATCTAGTATACTATAGACCTAGAGAGTGCCACAGAATGTCTTGTTTAATTAATTGTTAAACATCTGATCAAATTATGCAGAGGGTATACTGATATATTAATCATTATATGGTTTACATATTACTGGGTAGTCTGTTGCAAGTAGAAGTGCTAGTATATCAAATTTTCTAAAACAGTTTATAGAAGTTGGTTGTTTTCTGGTAATGGTCAGTCACTGGGAAACTGAAGTAAAACTGGGATAGTCTGGAAAGCAATCATCTGAATGAGATAACTTTATAAGTCCAGATGCAGAGAGACGGCCTTGCAATTATCCGAGTCTTTTCATATTTTCGCATCAGTCGTCATAGCATTTACTATACAATACTGTATCTTAGGAAATTGTAATGGAGCTTGTTTGGTTCTAGCTCATAAGTATAAAGAAAGTACAGCTGTGCTTGTTTACCTACGTACACATGACTGTTTTATCCAGTAAGAACACTTTACCACAGGACAAGTGAGGAAATGACCTAGGCAACCAGTATAAGCAGGAGTTTGTATGGCAAATCAGTAGTTGCCAGGGACTTCCACAGTCTGTTCTGGTTTTACTCTGATCTAACTTACTGTGTAAAACGATATATGAGAAAGGTGAAGGGTTTACTTGTCCACTGTATCACGTTGGTCCATGGTTTTCCTTACAGAACATAATGAAGACGGCCATGAAGTACAATCTGGGACTGGATCTCCGTACTGCAGCCTACATCACTGCCATCGAGAAGATCTTCAAAGTGTACCTGGATGCCGGGCTTACTTTCTCTTAAACCATTAACATTACACCATGGATCTGCTTGCTTTGTACATTGGATGAAATCTCTTTTTGTGATTGTTGATTTTTTTTTTTAGACTTTATTTGAATGCTTTTCATATTCATTTTGGACAGTGATTATGTTTGATTGTGGTTTCAGTGAGTATCCTTAGCATTCTAATTTTCATCCTTGCAGTTGACTTTAGATACTGCGTCCCTATGTTGTATAAGTTATGATGAGGTAATGAAAATTGTTGTACATTTATAGGAAAATGAATTTATGGGAAATGTAGTGCATCAGGTGTTATGGGACTATCACAGTAGGTATTTGCAGTAATGATCTGTACTTCTTTGTCTTTATAATTAGTTAATGCAATATTATATAAATAATGTAAATAAAAATAGCTTATTAATCAAATAGTATTGATTGTAAGAATGTACATTTTGCCATCATATATACAGTTCATCGTATGCTTTTATCTGTATTTTCACTTTTTCTCCAAAAATCTTTTTTTCTAACGAGTTCAGTGGCAGCATTAGACTTTTTGGGTCACACTTATCCTTTAACCATGTGACTAAATTTTTAATCACTCTGAAATGTTTTATTATTTTGTAATTTTACATTGTCTTTCTTGCCTTTGATTAATCAGAAAATTATGAAATTAATAAACTTTATAACTGATGCAAATTTAATCTTACTGTTCCTGCATTTCTTGGCTAAGTCTTTATATCACCAGAGCATATTGAATAATTGGATGATCTTGTGTGTACCATTCAATACCTTGTGTTTTTTATGCAACTGCACAATTAACTATAAATGTTGAACAACATCCCGTGTGGAGTCAGGCTAGTAACATAAACCAGTTATCATTCCAATTTATATTATAATTTACACAGGTGTCGCTTGTCTTTTGTTATTCTGCCTAAATTTGGACAAGACGTCGTTATCATGTGTCATGTGCTATACTTTATCTCTAGTTTTTGCCCTACCTTTGCAGTATAGTTGCTTTGTACTGTCTAGTATACATCTTCCACTTCAGTAATACCAACCTTCAAATCTGTAGTTAATGTATAGCTTTAGCCCATTTGTCAATTTATTATCTCTTGCAATAATTTTTCAAGAGTACCTGGTTCCTTTTTTTGAACGTGGCTTCTCAAGATATTTTGATTAGATCAGTCAACAACCTAGCATAGAAAATTATGCAGGAGTTATGGCTTTGTATCGTTGTTTCTTGTTTGGTGAGAATGTATCAGAAAAAATTGACCTAGTGCATCATGAATGTTTGACACTTGTTGATTATATATTGTAAAGTATTGTTCAATCAATGAATGTTCTTGGACCTTCATGTTCTACATAGCTCATGATGAAATGTATGGACAAGGTCAACCAGGGAAAATAATTATTTGACAAATTATTTTCAAGGACATATTTTTGTATAAAAGCAGCAAGGAGAAGTGGGGATTGAATATCATCTCTGTAGAATTCAAAGGATGTCTTTCAAATTTTCAGTATGATTTTTTAAAGAAGTTTAGTAGAGAGTTAGTGTTTATAAGTTGATGCACGCATTATTTAATTTTTTCATCAATCTAAGGAAAAAAGATCAAATATAAATTCTTAAATATTTAATAAACAACTGTGATGATAATTTGTTTAATCTTAGATTTATTTTACATGAATACATACATACATACATAAAGATTGTGTTTTGTAAGTTATGACCATGTATTATGTACCATTTTCTTGAGGTAAATATTTTTACATACTTTTCCATGTGTGTTTTTCATACATTATTTATTTCATTGTTAATGATTTGATTGTTTATAAAAGGCTCATGGTTGATGGACAGTGCGACATTTACATGATATTTTCTGGATTGCATTACTTGCTTGTTTGTACAGAATATACCTGTAGTTAAGTAAAACAAATCACAATCACACTGTCAAGCTGTTTGTTTTCTGTCATAAATCCACTGAATTGTCTTTGAAATCAAGAAATTGCACCTCCTCTTCCATTTAGATAATACTCTTGAACAATACCTTTAAAAAATAAATGAGATCTTGTTTAGGCAACATTTTTTAAAACTTTTGCAAAGTCTTTCTTGACAGTATCTGGTTAGGGCTCGGAAAGTGAAGAAACCTGCTGAAATAGGGGTTCAAAACAACAACCACCTGTTTTACAGTGTATTCCTTGATTAAAACAAAGGAATCGTCATCTTCCAGATATAACAATACTACCCAATGTCCGCAGTACTTGGGACACATGACCCTGCTGTGTAGTGTCTATCGGTATATACATGTACACACACTGAAATGACAGTATCATGATCTGGGTCAGTCATTCTCTAGCGTCTTCATCATCCAACTTACAGGACAATCCTCGTTTGGGTTTAACATCCCGCTATTGACAGTATTTTAGTCATTTTACTCTATATATATGTGGCATGATACCACACCCAAACCGAGAAACTATCCTATACATACAAATTTTCCCATATACAACTGCCGCCATGATCATCCTATATACAAGTGGCATGACACAACATCTAGTCATATTTTTCTTTACCAGATTGGTGATGCCACATCCAGACACTTTATCCTATATATAAGGGATACGACATCTAGTCACACTACCCTATATACAAGTGGTATGGTAACACACCTAAGTCATTTTATCCTAAAAACATGCGGTATGGTTGTGTTTTTCCAGTACTAATTCCTAGTAACTTTGATAGAATTTGTGCCTTCATCTTGTCTATCTGCTCATTTCTTATTTACATTTCAATCATGAAGGATGAAAATTTTAATTTGTGTGATGACTGACTGATTGATGATATTTTTTTTTACCTTTGAGTTTGGAGTATGTGTAATTTACTTCTGAAATTTTAATTTTATTCTGTTGCTGATGGTTGAACATTTTCTGATTTTCAAGCAAACACTGTCTTATTATACAAGATATAAGTTTATAGACACACATTTTCATATATAATCGTACAAATATCCTCGAGTGCCCAAACTGCACCCCTCTAAGATTTAATTAGGAAATGCAACATATACATGTATAAAATACATAGAATAAAAACTGTTCACATACCAATTAATTCTATCAAATTCACATTGATACCCTCCAAAATAATTCTTTTATAAATAATTATTCACTCGAAAATAACATTTTATACATTACGAGTCAAATATTATGCCATCATTATGTGTGGTCCTAACTCCACCCCCTAGGTGACGTCTTAGTAGTTGCGAATTGTACACATATAAACTCCATTCATAAATATGTAAAAACAGATGTTGGAATTTCCAAGATACTTTTATTTTAAAAATTTGAGTGTAAAAGGGCCATTCTTCGTGGAAATCATTTTGTATTAAGAAAAAACACATAAAAAGAGTGGTGCGAAATAAAATTTGCAATATTTATCAGTTTGAATCAAAATTTCGTACAAAAAGTTTATTTACAGAAACATAGTAAAAAATTCTCACAGTCGCTAACACGTGTGATATAATCTAGCAAGACTACGATAAAAAAAGGAAGTTGGTGGAGTTAGGACAGGGGCGCAGTTAGGACCTTAGACGATACAGTAAAAAAATACATAGTCCAGCACCGTCGACTATGAGCAACAGTATGTGTGAGATGAAAGCTGAATATTTAATGTAATGTATCGCCATTCAAATACTTTTGTTAAACTTGTCTACGCACCATGACTAGCTTGTCTTAGCAAATTTGACTTTTGCCCCCCAAAAAAATAAATAAAACAAGGCTTAAAGTGACAGGGACTGTCACAAAACCAGGTTTTCAACATGGAAAATCCAATTCGAAATGAAGATTTTATTTATAAAATGATCACCAAAGAACATTAATACTTTATGTTACATGGCTGAAGAGTAAATAAGGGTCATAACTCTAAGAAATCTGGTTAAATTGACAATATAGGTCAAGTCACTATGTACTGGCCATACTGTGTAGATTTGGGCAGAATGCATTCAGAAATGAAGAAGGAGAATTTAAGCAAATAAAAGAATGTGTCACTATATGTTACATGAAAACAAGCTCAAAGGTGTGAAATCAGATTGTCAAAGGGTAATTGTCTCTGACCTGCAATATCAATGCAGGGTAAAATACAAGATTCAAAATTAAATGTTAGTTCAAGGAAATTATGGATATTTTAAAACATGAAAAGCAACCTACAGGAATTATCCAAAGACTGATACAAATGCATTTATTTTATTTCTTATTGAAGGTTTATTAAGCAATTCTAGCAATCAGACATTTGTATAATATTTGTCAAGATAGCAAGGGCACCGCAACTATGTAAATGAAGAAAAGCATAAGTGAAGCATAAAAACAAAAGCATTCATAGCAAGCCGCTATCAAACAGAAAAGAAAAAAAAAAAAATATATATATATATATATTTAGTCATAGTGACCTTGACCTTGATCCATTTTCTAATATATTTTAGTCATAGTGATCTTGACCTTGATCCATTTTTCAATATATTTTAGTCATAGTGACCTTGACCTTGATCCATTTTCCCTGAAAAGCAATTCCAACCTTCCTCTTCCCTAAAGGTATCTACTTATCAAATATGAATGCTATACCTTCATTCTAACTCGAGATATCAAGAGGAAACAAAAAATCTATTTTAAGCCATTGTGACCTTGACATTGTCCTTATTTACCTGAAAAGCAATCCCAACATTCCTCTTCCATAGCTATTTACCTATAAAATATGAATGTATACCTTTTTAGCAGAAACAAAAAATCTATTTTTAACCATTGTGACCTTGACCTTGACCCGATTAACCTGAAAAGCAATCCCAACCTTCCTCTTCTCATCTATCTACCTATTAAATATGAATGTTATACCTTCATTTTTACCCAAGTTATCGAGCAGAAACAAAAAATCTATTTTTAACCATTGTGACCTTGACCTTGACCCGATTAACCTGAAAAGCAATCCCAACCTTCCTCTTCTCATAAGGTATCTACCCATCAAATATAATTGCTATATCTAAATTCTAACTTAAGTTATCGAGCGGAAACGAAAGTTTGACGCCCGCCCGCCCGCCCGCCCAACGACGTTCGGCATTCTAATAACCAGGTTTCAACTAGTTGAAAACCTGGTTAAAAAAATGTACTGGTATACTAAATTGCTTGTATTCAAAGTAGTTCCAGGACAGACTGGCCTGGTGTCAGGAAAATGTGACTGGGTGTGGTATCAAGCCGTATGTCTACAGTGTGATACTGCAATGTGGCAGCACTATATCTGTCTCAAACAGACATAGTCTCCAAATGACTGAAATATTATTGGTGTCAGGTTAAACCCACCAAACAAACATAGTCTACGAATCAATCATCACAGTACAGGTAACATATTACATCAATGAATAAAAGAAAAAACAAACTAGAGATTTCATATGTTCATAATATTTCTTAAAAAAAAAGTTATTCTATGGCATATGAATATCATCACATGAGTCTAGAGCAATCCAGTCTGTTTTCATCTCCTCTTAGTTTTCCCTGCTGCAGCTTTTTCATCCTCTTCATCTGAATCCTCGGCTGCCACCTCCTCCTCCTCTTCCTCCTCTAACACGACCTCCTCCACCTGTTTTGATTGCATTTCCAGCAGAAACTTCTCATCAGATGGCGGGGCTAAGATAAACACCCTCTCTATCATTGGAGCTGAAAGATCAACAATGTAGCACTGTGTTTAAATATTTTCTAGAATAAAAAAATTAAGCTTTTGGATACAGAAGATTTTACATGAGTATTTATTTGATATAAAAAATATTAAACAAGTTATGATATCATATAATGACTTTCATATTCTTTGAGATTAAATAAATACTCATGTGAAATTCTTTTTATCATATACATGTAGCATGAAAACACACATTTGCCTGTCATCTGTGTCTCATTTTGATTATGAGGGAAAACCCATGACAAATTTACACCTACATGTATAGCATATATGAAGCGAGTAAAAAAAGTTCCGCTTAAACGTTAGATATTTTTATTTACATGTAAAAAAATATAATGTTCTTTTAAAAACAACAAAAGTAGAATTAAATTTTCTTGAAACCATCTGGCTCAATTTTTTATATCTTTTAACATTTGTCCTCTATCATGACATGTGACGGTGAATACATTCCACTTGTGGTGCATGGTACCATTTGTTGATATTACACATGATAAAGATTAAAAAATATTACATGGATGTATAAACTTATAGACAAGCTGGGTTATGTGATAAATTTATAATCTAAAAGTCTTAGTACAGGTTAATTATTTAGATGTTAATTAGACAAGACAAAAGTGTCTTAGAATTTCTTGTATTTCCTGAATTATGTTTACTTGCAGAATATCAACTGATAATCAGCTAATGTCATATTAAAATAATATATTAATTTATTAAATATTAAAATATTTTACAAATCTGCAAAATAATTTTCCAAAATGGGAGACATTCATGCTCCCAGGCCAGAAAAATCTATTAAACCAGAGAGAAATTATGGTAGGAGCCCAGATATACAAGGGGTAATCGAATAGTATCTGGAAAAGTTCCATAACTTATTTATTGATATGGTTATTAGAATAAAATTTTCAAAAGTGATACTTTGGTATCTTTTGAACTTAAACCGAAAGAGAAAGTGATACAAATTGCACTCATGTAAAATCCACAGTCACTGTGGCAATGTCGGATAACGATGAGTTGGGCAAATTTGCAAATCTTCACATGTTTACTTGTCTTTAAAGATCACATATAGACTAATTCCCAATGGAAAAAAACTCTAAAAACATATACACCACTTCCAAGACCTTTTCTCAAGGCCTACATAATGTCATAGGCTGAAATCTGGTATCAACTCAGTTACTATCAGAAGACAAGAACATTTGTTTAGCGAAAACCTTATGGCAATAAAACAGCGCTATCCCATAAAGTTTTGTATATTCATTGTAAAATGAAATCAGAGACGCTCCCAATGATCATGGGCACCAACGGCAATATTTAACAAAGAAAACCAACACCAATGTGGTTCATCGCTTCCAAGAATAATCCTGTGCACACTGTTGTCAACTTCCCAAGATTTGGACGTCCATGCACAACGTCAAGAAAAGTAGACACAATTAAAGAGTTGTTTGGGAAATAATCCATAAAATTCCATAGGAGCATTTCAGGTTACACTTTTACAAGTGGATCCATAGAATGGAGACAGGTATATCTTGCAAAAGGAAAATATTTTGAAAAGATGTAATTTTAGATGTGTCAGATAGACTTAACAGATTCCATATTCCTTTCATGAGTAAGTTGCCCCACTCAACGTTACCTGACGTTGCCATAGTGACTGTGAAATTTGCATCAGGGCAATTTGTACCTTTTTGGCTTTTGGATTTAATTCAAAATATATTAAAGTATTACTTTACAAAATTTCATTCTAGAAACCATATCAATGAAAAAGTTAAGACACTTTTCCGGATACTTTTCGAATACCCCTCGTATTTTCATTTATTAAGAAATATTTAAGTTTCTTTTAAATGGGATTCATACATCCATACACTGTAAGCACCATGACCATGACCTTTCACCTCTCAGTGTGACCTTGACTTTGGAGCTAGTGTCAAAATTCTTGTGGACAACACACTGTCTCTTTGAGGCATATCTTACAACCAAATTATTTGAGACTCCTATGATCCAGGGACAAGTTACAGCCCGAACAAGCAAATGAAGCACCATGACCTTTCACCTCTATATGTGACCTTGACCTTGGAGCTAGGGACAAATTATATGGGAATCCTGCAAGCCATGTCTAAGTTACAGCTTGAAGCCCAGACAAGCAAATCCAGTTAAAGTTCTGGAAGTTTAAGAATGCTCAAACTACAAGTTATTTAAATTTAATTTTATTTATTTTACATTGATAGCAATAAGTTATCACAACTATATTAATCACTCTCAATGGCTCTGGTGATGGATGAAACCAGAGAGCAGCCAGAAAACATACATGTCTGAACAGTGTATGTGATCAGGAATTGAACCCAGGACAAAGTGGTGAGAAGTAAAGCACATAACCACTAGGCTATCAAGGAACAAGTTATTTAGCAGACTGTTCTACCATAATTATCTCAGATAAAAAAGAGACCAAGCATCATTTAACTTCTGTGGCTACAGGAAACAGATGGAAAAGTAAGGTTCATCCTTACCAACATTGTCTGGTTTGAAGGCAGACAGGGTTGACGTCAAATGGTTGAAGTTTTCAACCAACTCATCTGTACTCTGTTTCAACTGAAATATACAATTATATTACTAAGCAGGTCTTTTTTATCATTTTTATTAAACACCTTTTTTCAGTTTATCTTAAATACCAGTTGTGCGCCACAGCATGCAGTGACTTGGAAAGAAGGAGGCCAAGAGATAAAGCCTCCTTTAAACAAACAAGCGGGCTATATGGTCATAGATCACTTACCAGAGTACATAAGATTATTTAAAAAGCCATCCAAGTCACTTTATCTTACGTGGTTACCACCAACAACCAGATTCAAGTATCAGATACAAAGAATTCCTAAGTTAATCACCATTAAGTTGGTGAACATTTGTGCCAAGAGAAATTATTTCTAAGCATTTGTTTCATGGAAGAAGATTTTTGAAATTTTCTATATAGAGTATATAAGGTAACAAGATGACCCCCTTTCAAGGGATCAACTTAATTTTCGTAATTATGGGAGACAGCCATGAGGTGACCATACACACCAAAAAGAAATTAAATTCTAATCATTGGTTTCATAGAAGAAAATATTTGATAGCTTATAAATAGAGTTTATAAGGAAATAAGCTGACCTGTAGGGGACTCATTTTTCAAAGGATCAAGTTTTTTCTTGCAATTATGGTCGACAGCCAGAGGTGACCATTTGTGCTAAATGAAGGTAAATCCTGGCCATTGGCATCATTGAAGAAGAATTTTGAAATTTTCTAAACAGTATATAAGGAAACTAGGCAATGCCCTAGGCGCCTCATTTTTCAAGTGATCAACTTAATTACGGTATAGCATTTATGATAAATGAGGTGACCATTTTTGCCAAAGGAAATTAAATTCTGACCATTGGTTTCAAAGAAGATTTTTGAAGTTTTTAAAGTAAAAATGCTCTTGGTTGCCAGAGTTCTGCACGGATCAAGTTTATTTTTGGGACTTTTGTGGATCATTCATGACAAGGTTCATAAATTTCTATCCAGCAGTTTCAGAGATGTTTAAAGCAACTAGTTGATAATGGATGACAACAGACAACGGACATAGGGTCTATCCCAGTCACTGAAAGAGTGTTAATGATACTTATAATGGAGACAATTATTTTATGCTACCTGTCCAAATGGTATTTGTGTTCTCCCCTGGGACTGGGACTCTTTATATGAATCGTACATTACTGCCTCCAGACATTTCCGTACAGATTCTGCAGGGTCTACGGTTATACCACCTGAAACAAAGAAGATGTGTCAACACTACTGCCATAGTTAGGAGTAATACAAGAGTGAACAATTGGATGTATCAACATTTCACAAATGCCCTAACATGCAAGAAATTTAGTAGAAGTTACTGTCCAAGTCCTGGTGCTTTAATTCTGTTTAATATGTGTGTGAAGGGAAGCGAATCATAACACAGATGCATACATACAGACACAACATTGTCACTGTGGCATTTTAGGCTGAATTAGCAAAAGTTGTCTTTCCTGCTTTTGGCTTCAAAACTGAAGAATTTATTAAGTTCCTACCTCAGTGCACATGTGGTATTTCAAAACTGGACTTTTTTCAGCACACTTAGTCATCAGCACATAATACCATATATGCACAAACTCATTTAAATTCTAAAACAACAACAACATACATGCAGAAAGTGAGTCTCCTAATATTAGCAAGCTTTCAAAAAAAAGTCTGGAATTTTGACATCTAATGGTGACTGAGAACACAGACAAACGGGCATGGACATGAAATGGGGTCTTTACTTGAAATGGGCTGTACACTGCTCATCCTGTGGGACAAAGATAAAATATTTGAGGTCAGAATATAGGATTATATAGGACCGAAACTATCACATGTAATTGTTTGTTTGTTTGTTTAATGGGTTAAATGTCCCAGGGACAGTAATTCAAACATTTGGAGACTATGTCTACTTGAGACGGATATAGTGCTGCCAAACTGCAGTATCACGCTGTAGACATGTGGCATGATACAAAATCTAGTCTAATTATCCTGATACTGGGCAAACCAGTCCTGGAACTACCCTAACGTCCTGAGTGCCAAGCAAGGGAGCCATACCAGTACCATTTTTTTTTTTTTTTTTGAATGTTGTGGCCAGGGATCTAATCCATGACCTATTTCCGGGGAGGACGCTCTAACCACTTGACCACTGGGCCCAGTCACACATCTAAATGATCAACATTGCCTCTCAGATGTTTGCATAAATAATATGTACTGTAGTTATGGTGCGCATTCTTTTGAGAAATATTTAAGATCAGTCTTTCGTCTGACCAAATGAAAAATATGTCAAATGAAATATGCTGCATTGTAAGAAGTACAGTTGATACTAATACCATTAACCCTTTCCCTCATAGAGGACACCATGAAAAGACCTATGCGAACAGCATAAAACCAGATCAGCCTGCGAGTAACTCGCAGGCTGATCAGGTTTTATGCTGTTCGCTGCTCCTCAGTGGTCTGGAAATGAATATTTTGTAATTAAATTTGATAAGGTTTAACTGTGGTTTTCTGCAGATCAGGCTTTATGTGGTACCTATTGAGTGTGTCAAAATGAGTATATAAGAGGGAGAGGGTTAAACATAATGTATAAACAACTACTGATAGCCAATGTCTAGAACTCAAGAGCTTAACTACATGAAAATTGTACACATCTGCAAAGTTTAACCCTTAACCTCATGAATATTAATGTACAAATTTAAGACCTTTATATCTAATAAGTTTCAAAGATGAATATTAATTTACTGGAAATTCAAATGGTATATGAAACAGTAGGTTTTTCTTTGCTCTGCAAACTGTGTAGAATATAAGCTTAAATATTGTATAAGCAACAAGGAGACAATGATCCTGGATGGAGCTGTCTGATCTGGGTCTACTCTGTTTGCAAATGTGCCAAAATGAGTCTTATATGAGGTACAGGGTTAAACATATTCCTATTCTTGAACACTTACCAATTTTTTTGACATTTTTGTAACCTTACCATTTCTGAATGTTGGAAATTTTTCTTTCAGAATAAGTCTAATTGAAGCCAACTTCTTAGACAGCATGGGTGAACAAAACACAAAGTCATAATCTGCAATATCATCTCTAAAGAGAGTCTCTGTTTTGCACTGAAATGGAAAAACACAGTCAAGGCTGATGGTTAAACTTAAATCTATTTCAAGTGAACCTAAAACTACCTCCCATTCCAATTTACAGAATGTGACTAATACAATAAATTTCCATACATATACATGTATATTACATATTCTTTATTTCCTCCATTACTCCATTACAAAAGTATAAAAAATAATGCATAACAGAACATAATTTTAACAAAAGGAACAACACGTTGCATGAAAGCACATGCAAGACAAAGCTACCTGTAAGACTTTGCCCTTGACTTTTGTGCTGCTTATTACTTTCAAATTGAGCTAGTCCAAACAGGGCCATAATTTGTATTAAATTTGGTCAAAAGTTATCTTACTTGTTTGTTTAATGCCACTGAAGACCTTAATAAAGTATTAAATTAATCAGTTTAGTTGGTTGGATGTATG
>CM037778.1:30339044-30389044 GCA_021229015.1 Solen grandis
TTCATAAAGATATGTTCATTACATGCAGTCATTTTACTAGTCAATGTAATCACAAAGTTTAACAAATCCAAAAACAAATAAAATAATTATCTAGTTTTACAATTGGCTAGCAACAATATGTAGGTTATGCCTCCTGCAACTTCCTTTTCAGGTCAAGAGCCCATTTGGGGGGTGACCTTCCGCGATACAACTTTAGTTTATCATGGTGAAAAACTTTGCTTAGGCCACGTCTATCTAGCTGGACCGTAAAAGTAACCCTGGAATGCTTGCTCTTGATCACAAACGGGCCAGTGAAGGACTTTTCAAGTTTAGGGTTTACACCTACACGACGGGCTTCATGCAAACACCATACAAAGTCACCGACTTCATAATCTGTAAAAGAGGCGCGTGTGTCATACACCTCTTTACTTCGTTTAGCACACCTCCCAAGATGTTTACGCGCGATCTCGTGTGCCTGCAGCATTTTGTCTCTGAGGTTCGTTGCATATGAAAAGAGACCCCAGTCTGTGGTAATGTCATTCTTAGCTCTTGGGTGGGGAAAGACCAATTCTGCTGGCATTCTGACCTCACGCCCGATGGTGAGCATGTTTGGAGTTAAGGTTGTCGCACGGTTTGGGGTTGACCGGTAGGCTCCCGCAAGGATGCCAAGGTGCAGGTCCCATTCATCTTGTGCATCGCCTAGGTAAGACTTGAGCATTTTCACCAATGTGCGGTTAAAACGCTCCACTTGCCCGTTGCACTGCGGACGTCGAGGACTCGTTCTGGTTTTCTTGACACCGAGCTGCTCACACAGCTGTTTGAAGAGTTTACTTTCAAAAGCAGGGCCCTGATCTGAATGTATGCTGAGCGGGACACCCCACCTTGACACAATGTCGTTAACGATCTTGTCAACACATACCTCTGCCGTCTGGTTAGGGACGGGCCACACTTCCACATATTTTGTGAAATGGTCCGCTGCCACCAGAATGTAGCGGTTTCCTCTAGGCGTCACTGGAAGTGGTCCCATAAAGTCGAGGGCTAATACATCCCAAGGGGCTCCTGCTGGAACGTGGCCCATTGGTGCTCGTGGAGACTTGTGTGGGTGCTTGTCTGCCTCGCAAATGTCACACGAGCTGACATACAACTTAACATCTTCCTTTACCTTAAACCAGTAAAAGTTCTGCAGAAGTTTTGCCTTTGTAGCTTTGATTCCCATGTGACCGCCAGTTATGACGTCATGGACAAGTCTCAGCACTTCATTCCTCAGGATCAGTGGTACCACTAGCTGTAATTTCTTCTCTGTGGACTGCCTTCTAAAGAGAATGCCGTCGACCAAGGTCAAGTTGTCCCATATGACCCAATAGTGTCTTGATGCTGGACTCTCTGGCGACATCGTGTCCATGCTTGGTCGATGGTTCTCCTTAAGACCATTATAAGAACAGCTGAGGTCAGGGTCACGAGATTGCATGTCGGCGATTTCTGTCGCTGAGTACCCGTCAATCCAACTACAGCTGTTTCTGATGGTTGGGGGTTCACTGGTAGAGGTTGAAGGTGCTTCAGCATCAACAGCTCTCACTATAAGTGCCTTGTCTTCACCATGCATGACAGTTTCTGGTTCTTGTTCATTGCCTTTGTTTAGTTCCATCGAAGGTGGCGGTTCCCAGCTCATCAGCTCTGCTCGCCTTTTGCATTTTTGCAAGGACCACATTTTAAAGGTTCGTCGGTATCTATCACAGAACAAGTACATTCGCTAGGCACGGGGCATCTTGAGAGAGCATCACAATGACCTTGAAGACGGCCAGGTCTATACTCAATCTCAAACTGATAGGATGCCAGAATCTCCAACCACCTTGCCACCTTTCCATTTGGTTCCTTCAGTTGGAATAACCAAACAAGGGCCTGGTGATCCGTACGAATACGGAACTTACGGCCCAGCAGGTACTGGCGAAAATACTGAACAAAGTATACAACAGCCAGGAGCTCTCTTTCAGTGACACAGTAGTTGCGTTCTGCCTTATTTAATCCACGGCTGGCGTAAGCTATTACACGCTCACGGTTGTCCTGTTCTTGTGCTAGAACACCACCTATGCCGGTACCCGATGCGTCCACATCAAGAACAAACTGACCTGCATTGTTACATGGATAACCCATTATATCTGGGCTCACCAGGCATTTCTTTAATTTGTTGAATGCAGCCTCACAGTCCTCACTCCACATAAAGAGCTTGTTGAGTTTTGTTAACTCTGTCAGCGGATGGGCAATCTTTGCAAAGTCCTTAACAAAGCGGCGGTAATACGAACCAGTAGCAACAAACTGCTTGACCTGCTTGGCGTTGACAGGCCGTGGCCATGCCAAAATCTTTGCAACATTTGACGGGTCTGGGCTGATCCCTTGAGGTGACACAACATGCCCAAGGAATGTCACCTCGGTCTGTAAGAGCTGGCACTTTTCGGGTTTCAACTTGAGACCTGCTGCCACTAAGCGGTCCATGACCTCCGATGCCCTTGCCATGTGCTCTTCGAAATCTCGACCGAAAACAATGATGTCGTCGATATAGACGAGACAGGTGACCCATTGGAGACCCTGCAATGCGAGCTCCATAACTCGCTGAAATGTCCCGCTTGCATTATTCAGGCCAAATGGCATGCGCACCATTTCATAATGACCAAATTTGCAACAGAAGGCTGTTTTCTGGATGTCCTCCTCCTTCACAGGTATCTGGAAGTAACCGCTTGTCAAGTCAAAACTGCTGAATATAGTAGAGCCGGACACTGCATCAAGGCAGTCCTGGATCCTAGGCAATGG
Organism: Solen grandis; assembly: GCA_021229015.1. NCBI lineage: Eukaryota > Metazoa > Mollusca > Bivalvia > Adapedonta > Solenidae > Solen > Solen grandis. The sequence goes on from CM037778.1 coordinate 30,341,829, forward strand.
GAAACCGTCAGGCTTAACGAGCACGTTGACCTTGCGATAATCCACACATGGTCGTATGGCTCCCGATTTCTTTTTGACGAGAACTATAGGTGATGCCCATGGAGAGGTGCTCTTGCGTATCACACCCTTTTGAAGCAAGTCTTCTATCGCCTTTCTCTCCTCGTCTGCATACGCCATTGGGACTCGTCTCGGACGCTGCTTTACTGGTGGAGCATCACCTGTGTTGATTGGGGTGCTCCGCCAGGTTAGTCAGTCCCAGGTCCCAGTCATGTTTAGAAAAGGCGCCCTCGTACTTAACCAAAAACCCTGCTAGAATCTCTCGCTCATGTAAGTCCCTACCATTTGCTGACCTCTGAAACAGAGACTGCAAATGTGTGGGAACCCTGCTTATGTCTGCCTGAAGAGTTGGTTCCGGTGGCTGAACATCGGCCGCTCTTTTGGTCTGCACCCTCTTTATGTGGCCTACATTGCCCACTTCCTCTGCATTTTCCTCGGGTGTCAAAACGCTTACTACACGCTCAACCCACTCGGCTATCCCTATCTCTGCATCTTGTCTGAGGGTTGTTGCCGTAAGAAACGGATTAAGAATTCTCACCTTGCATGTAGCGGAGCTGTTAATGTCAACCAGGGTAGATGCCATTAACAGTGGGTATCGAGCCTTAAATGCATCCGTCGCTTCTACGATGTAACTAGCATTTTTATCATCATCATCTCCTTCCGTTCTCTCAACGAAGACGTTAATTACAGCCTCTGATTGCGCTGGCAAATAAACGTCCTCGGCGACCAAAACTTTTCTCACTTTTTGTGGGTTGTCACTCCTCAAGCACGGGATTCTCACATCATTAAGTAAAATCACATTTTTACTTAATAACAGGTCTGCCGGGCCCTCGTCGCCGCAAACCAAAACATCATAACCAAGCAGCGCCTCATCCTCTATCTCCGCCACTGCAAGCTCTTTCTCCATAATCAGGGTCCCTAAGGTCACCTTGAATGTGCCCTTACCCCACTCTCGAATTGGAGCCCCGCCCGCCCCGCGAAGAAGAGACGATCCCTTTAATACCGGTCGCTCTTGGTCATTCATTCGGTTATACACCCTATGCGAGATTATCGTTCTTGTCGCGCCTGTGTCCGCTGTAAACGTTACTGGAACACCGCATACCTCGCCCAGGATGTATATACCGTCACCAGGGTCCTTAGGTGCTTTCTTGCTCTTCAGGACCCCAGCGTGCGTGCTTGCACCACCCACAAAAACATGGCCTTTGATTCCTTCACTCTCACCTAATTGGACCCCCCTCTGGCCGCGAGAGATGGTCCCTGCCTGTTTAAAGGCTGGTCATCGCGTTTCTCATTATTGGAACCCCTCCTCTCTGGTCTCATGTCTTTTTTGCTTGGACATTGCCTGGCATAATGACCACGTTCATGACAGTTGAAACACTCTACGTTGTTGTTTCTCCGTTGTGACCTGTTGATCCGCGTTGACTCTTCAAGCTTTTCTACTCTCTGTAATAGTCTCTCTAAAAATTGACGCTGGTCGTCAGGTGGTGTGGTCACGATTTTCTCGCCACTTTTAGGTATCTGTACTACAGGTCGCGAATCTTTCATGTCCAAAGACCGCCTTAATTGTCCTTCGCTATCGATTTCCGCTGTCTCGACGTCGACGTCAAAAGCGCGTCTGGCTGCATTTCGGCCTCTGTCACCCCTCACTCCAGCTTTCATCTGTATCCAGGTGACGACGTGAAACACAGCCTCATCGATGTTGCGGGGAGCTTTATTGAACTCGACTGCAAATCTTGCCTCTTGATCCTGTAGTCCGTCGAAAAATCGCCTGATCAGGTCCTCGTCTCTTGTACGCCTGTCCCTGTGCCGGTGGGCTTTGTCATACAGACGTTTTAATTCTGACGCGAAATCTTCAGCAGTCTCGCCGTGCTTCTGGTACCTTCTACTAAATTTAACTGCGAACAGCTGTTCCGTTTCGATGATACGGTATCTTCCAGTTATCTCTGCAGTCAGGGCTTCGTAGTCGTTTAGTACGCCTGGTGACATTTGTGAGAACACAAACTCACTCGCCTGCCCCTCAATCTTTGGCAACAAGTTGTCTAAACGCTCCTCAAGGCCCCATCCGTATCGGTCAGCAATTGTCTCGAACTTCGTCAACCAAACGTTCCAGTTTTCTTTACCTGTGAAAGGTGGCAGCTTGAAATTAGGTGGACGCTGGCCCCTATCCTGCGATTGGTGATTATTCACATGTCTATTGATAACCATCTGTCGAGCTGGTCTCTCACAGCTGAAGTCGTCGTCATGGCAACGATTTGAACGGTCAACGTCGTCCCGCCGGTGAACATGGGAATTATTCTCATCCGTCATGCGAGTTGCATGTGTTATACCGGGCATGCTCACGCGCTGAGCCTCTTTCAATCCCCGCAGCTCTATCACCACTTCTTTTAAGACGCCGGCCATGTCGGACATCATAGCTGTCATTTGTCCCTGGGTTTGATCGCTGACCCCAGGTTCATCACGAGCGCTTGAGCGGCGGCACGGTCCATCGTCAGTACACTCCTCCCTTTCTTCAGACTGATCACGCGCTTCTGCTCTGGTTCTGATTCTTGGAAAGGTAACCTCGTCATCGCTATTGTAACTGGCCATTATTATTATTGTTATTTAATATATATTTAATCTTTGCGTAGGCTCGTATCGCTGGATTGGCGTAAAAATGACCAATCCCACTTCTGACACCAAAAGTTGTTGGGGGCTAGGGTGCGACGGGTAAATATTCTTAGCCGTAGATAATGTGGTTGAAATTCAGCAGCAACGACAAGTGAACAGTTTACGATTTATTTATGACCGATTAAGGTGTATTCGTAAAACCGTTAAATTTCCCTCAGTACTGTATGCCGCCGAAATATACATAAATTTATGAGCCGGAGTAGTATACACGATTACGTCAGCCTTCAATATGAACAAGTTATATAAATATCTCTTAATGTTATTAAATAATGCGTTATTATTTAATATGTCACTCATTTAAATGTAGATCTTTAAAAAACAATGTTACTGTAAAAATATCTTAGCGAATATATCTATAACGTTGTTAAAATATCAAATACTGCTTTAAACAGCCGCCAATAATAATTCAAATGTTCCCGCAGCAACGTACTTTACTCTTTTATGTGTATCGATGTTAACAATGGACTTTTGTATAATACGGCTGCATTCACCAATGCCAAAATTCTGAATCCTCGATCAGACGAGAATCACAGCCTTTTATACTAAAAGTGCACGTATCGATTGAAAATCATATCGAAAGAGATCGAAGAATGGGTCGAAAGCCATCGATCAACGTGCTCGATCAAAAATACGATCGAAGTTGATCGATCATTTTGATACTATTTTCGATCGCCCGAGCTAAAAATAGTAACACCTATGGCTAAAAATATAAGATGAGTCAGAAATAGTGTATAGACGAGCCAGTTTACAAACTTTAACACTGAGATACAAAAATCAATAACCGTGGGAAAATTCCTGTGTGTACTATCTGACCTCTAGTAGAAACGGAAGTACAAAATGTAAACACCAAAATGGCTGACGTAATGATAAAGTTTAACAGTAAACAAGGTTTAAATGTGAAAATCGGCGGCACCAAATGATTGTCAGTACAAATATATCAATACAGTAAGTTTAAATGTTTTTGCTCTTCATATTACTGCATATAATTATAAGGTTTAAATTTGGTAGATACGATAATACACAAGATAAGAGTGCAAAAATGTAATAGCGGGTGGGGTAATGCAAACATGCATTGTATTGTCTATAGTTCATACTTCAAATGTATTGCACTCTATTAAATCTAAGAACACACAAAGTCAAAGCTCTGGGGCCCATCAACATGGCAGGGTGGCAGCACTATATCTTCCTCAAGGAGACAAGGTCTCCAAAATGACTAAAATACTGCTGAATGTTAAACCCAACAAGCAAATAAACAGTATATACATGTAATCATGCTATAAGTATTACATAGAGGATTTTTGAGTGTTAGTCTACTATCTTATTCCTTTACATAAGAAGGGAAGCATTAATAACCCAAGTAATTATAGAGGTATATCCCTCATAGACATTTTAGGTAAAATATATACATCCATTCTGAATAGATGGTTAACTTTTTATGTGGAAGCATATAGTAAATTGAATGAATGTCAAGCAGGTTTTCGTGCAGGTTACTGTACTGTTGATAATGCCTTTATAATGTATTCCATTGTAAATAAATATTTTCAAAAAAAGGGTAAACCAGTTTATGTAGCATTCATAGGTTTCTAAAAGGCCTTTGACTCTGTAAACAGACCCATTTTGTTTGAAATCTTAAAACGTAAGAATATAAAGGAATTTTTATACTCATCTATTGAATCCATATATGCCTCCGTGAAAGCTTATGTTAGAACGCATCAAGGTAGTTCAGATACATTTAATTGTCCACTTGGCTTGAGACAGGGGTGCTGTCTCAGTTCGATCTTATTTGCTCTTTTCATTGATGAGTTTAATGGTATTTTATGTGATAACAATGTTGGTGGTATACAACTTTTCCAGATCTGACAGAAATATTTTTACTTTTGTTTGCAGATGATATTGCATGTATCACAGTGTTTGGTCTGCAAAAACAGCTTAATTTAGTACATAGTTTTTGTATAGAATATAAACTTCAAGTAATGTAGAAGAAAACAAAATTATAGCCTTTAAAAGAGGAGGTATGTTATCAAGAGCAGAACACTGGACTTATGCTGACTATTCAATGTTTTTTATAATATTTGATATAAAAATACAGCCAGTTATGCTATATGGGGCATACATAAGGGGATAAGATAATTATGTATGTTTAGAAAATGTTCATTTATTTGCATGTAAACGTTTCTTAAATGTAAAACAATCAGCTTGTAATGATGCAGTTCTAGGGGACCTGGGACGGTTTCCTATATATATAAATTCAGCCAAACATTTTATTAGTTATTGGCTAAGAATACTTAATATGCCTAAATATAGAAACGTGAGGATAGTTTAGGATATAGTAATTGGGCAAGCAATGTCCGGTAACATTGACAGTCAATATGTACCAATCAAAAAGTATTCCTTGCCATTTATATGACAAGATTAAAAAGGACCAGTACTTGCAAAATTGGTATGCACGATGTTGTAAAAATGAAAAATTCTCATACTTTGTGAAATACAAAAGAGATTATAATGTTGAATGTTATGTGAATTCAAAAATTAGGACAAGTTTAGCAAATTTAGAAGTTTGCACACTGTCTTATGATAGAAACAGGGCGCTATTACAATATACCTAGAGAATACAGAAACTGTCCTTATTGTGAGTGTTATTTGGAAGATGAGTATCATTTTATATGCATCTGTCTATTGTATATATATACATTTAATATTATTTAATTATTAATATTTTATATGCATATGGTAAATTTACATTTATATGTTATATATTATAATTTAATTTTTATATGTATATGCATATAGGTATAGATTTACAATTTATTATATGTATATGCATATGGTATAGATTTACAATTTATTTTATGTATATGCATATAGGTATAGATTTACAGACTGATATTGTTCTAATTATATGCATGTGTGCCTGAATTTATATCAAAAGTGTATGTTTGTATACCTGTCATGACACAATATATGTTTAAAATACTTAGGTAAATATTTTGTGTATGGGCTGGATGCCTTATCGTAATAAAATCTTTGACTTGACTTGATCTTACTGACTCCGTTGGGGGGCATTTAGATTTATGATCTGTGCGCATGTCCGTCCGTCACACTTCAGGTTTACCTTTGCGTTTAAGCTTTTTATTCTATGAAGATGACTTCACATCTTTATGAAACTAGGTACACGTATACATCATGATATGATCTATCTAATATTATGGCTGTGACCTATATTTCACGATTGGATGAACATGGTAGAATTGGTTGTCCTGCATTTGCATACATCTTTCTGAACTTAACATACATGTACATCATGATATGGATTATTTACCGGTAGTATTTATTTAATTTTGTAGCTGTGACCTGGTAAAATTGATAATTCTGCCCCGGGGTTACCACTGTGTTAAGTTTCTTTTTCTACAAAGGAAATTTCACATCATCAAGAAACTATACAAATGTACATTATTAAATTAACTTTTAAAAATACAAACAAATATTTGGTTCTGACCATATCCTGGCAGGGTATTAGTGTCTCATAGACACATTTTCTTGTTTTTTTGTTGATTTCCATATTCTGCATGTCATCGTCTGGATTTACTTGTATTGCTATTGTTGTCCTTTTCAGAATGTGCCTAAGGACCTTACCATTAATAAGGTCTTGAATTCCACCACCCAGAATGTTGTCATCCTTATCAATGACATACAGAACAGGCAGCCTCTCATTGATTCCAACACACTTAACTTTCAGATGTTTGAGAATCATACACGTGTAAGTAATGTAACACATGCATGTTACTTAAATTAATATAATAATATAACCAGGATCAGGCATAGTATGCAATTTCTATTATTCATGAAACATTGTTCTTTTTATGGTGGTACATGCCTCACAAGTAGCTGAATTTTTTAGGTACAAGACAAATTTTGTGGGTACAAGACAGACAAATTTTGGGGATACAAGACAGATTTTGGGGGTACAAGACAAATTTTGGGGGTACAAGACAGACAAATTTTGGGGGTACAAGACAGACTTTGGGGGTACAGACAAATTTTGGGGGTACAAGACAGATTTTGGGGGTACACGTTTAACTCTTAACCTCCAAAGTGTAAATGTAAGGTATGAAAAAAGTATTGGTTATTTTTGCCCAAATTTAAAACATGCAAATGTGGCAAAATTAATATTGATAGAGTCAACCAAGTATTATTCATGTCATTGAAAAACAATAAGAAAATATTGCCAAAATTCATAGTGCCATATTTATTGCAGAAACTTAATAATTACATGTTTTTTTTTTATATTTATTCTGTAAGAGAGGTCAGCCACTTTTATTTTCAATGAAATCACTTCAGAAGATGCTTTAACTGCAGAATCAATCATAGGCAGCTTGGATTTCAATTGTTTTGTTAGTGACAAAGTAGTATCGAGGCAAATGATTTATCCCAGTTATATAAAACAATATCTTTATTGTATAACTGATCAATCACTTAAATGTTTATTTGAACAAAAAAAAAAGTAGTCAATAAACAATGTTAGTGTTTGTCGTAAATGGCAACCATTGTAATGATTATGAAATTTTAAGTCCTCATGAAAGGTAAAGCAAAAGTTACTAGAGAGTGTAAATTATGTAAACAAGTTAAAAGCTGCCAACATTATCAGTGATACTATCCAAGTATTCTGCATCTTTGCATAATAAGGAAGCATTAGACTGTGTGTTGATTGCATTAAATTTCACAAATTTGATATTTCATTGATTTTTATACCCTCCATATTAAACTTAGTTGGTGTGTGTGTGGGGGGGATATATAGGAATCACTGTGTCAGTCGGTTGGTTGGTCTATCAGTCAGTCGGTAGCTTTCTTTGTCAATGCTATTTCTCAATAACTACTGGCTGGATTTCAATCAGAATTCATGGGAAGTTTCACTAGCAAGCACAGATGTGCATAGTGTACTGATATTACTGTTGAATGATTTTTTCTGAGTTCTGGCCCTTGGATGATTTTTTTTTTTTTTTTATGAGCATTCTTTATTCACGCTATTTCTCAGTATTTGTCAGCTCTTATTGTAGGCACAGATGTTCATACTTGTACTGTTAATATGTTTAAAAATTTTCAATAATTTATGACCATTTTAGATTTTTTCCCTGTGCCATTTCTCAGAGCAATAACATTTCTTTCCATGATAACATTGTTAGCAGAGTGCACCATGAGGCAAATGGAATATGAGCACATTTTAGGTTGCTTTGCAAAGTATCTGTTTGATCTGTCTGTAATTGTCATAGTTTTCATTAGCTGTATGAAATTCTGCCACTTATTTGGAGAGCAATTTTGTGACAAGATGCAGTGTGGGAGGTATTCATCACCTTTAGAGATAGCTCTAGTTTTATCTGCCCAAAGAATGTGCTTTCCTTTTAGTAGTATACAGTGTAGGATGTAAAACCAGTATATTTTTTAGATTTATTCACTTAATTTCTGTGCATGCATGCACATATTGTTTTATTTTTTGTAAGCATTTATCTGCAATTATACTTGATTTATGTATACATGTATGTGAGTTGGAACTCTGTAATATGGTATATTAAAAGTATGAGACATATTTTGTAGGGGATTTTATGTTTTATACTTTTTATTTTTCAGTTCACTGTAATAGATTTTCCCAAGATGATAGCTGCATCTGACCAAGATGATAGAGATCCTAACCCCATAGCTTTTCGTCTTGCTCGAACTGCAAATGGTATGTATGTTGAGGGGTTTGTAGGATTTCTAGTGAATACCACGTCGTTTAAAAATGTTTCAGGTGTGCCAGCAGTAAATTATTCAGGTGAACAACTTTCACTACAACTCTGTAGTATATTAGTACTCCTTATAGCTGTCTCTAGCTGTCTGTAAATTCAAAGATTCCTCTCTGTTATTATCTCTTAATATGTGTGTTTGGCATTTTGCTTTATGAAGGCTCTCTGATCAGTAACATTTGTATATAAGAATTTGTAAACTTAATTCCATATTTCCTAAATTAATATGGCACATTTTTGTATAGTATGTTTGATTTGTTTATCAGAGGCTATATTTATAGAACCCTCGGCAAAAATGTGTCTGAAACCTAAGTTATTCAAACACCCCTTTAAACTAAAAATGGCAAATCCTCCACTTTGTATTTTTTGTTTGACTTTAAGTAGAATAAGGGCCTAGCTTTCTTACCGACCTGAGTGTCTTATTTATCAATAATCTGTGCCATGTAAAGGATAAATGCCAGATGGGTGTCGAGGTTTCTATCCATGGCAGAGAAGGAGAAATCTTGATTTTGACGTTAACGTCATGACGTTATTCGAGCTGCGGTGAAGTACTTTAATTGAGTGTGTTTAAAAATTATTGCAAAACAATTGATAATATTTAAATGAAATTTCAGTATGTGATACAGAAGACATTCACATTTATTTGATACAAGTTTTATACTTCTAAGTTAAAAAATATTTTAATTTTTAGATGTGTTCACAAAATTATTTATCAATCCTCGTATTGTCTCTTTCTGCACAGAGCCGCTGGCATACGATAATAACTTCTTTTACCTTGGTGATGTCATTGCACCAGTAGGGAATGACATAAAATATAGAGTTGAGCTCTTCCTCAATAACAGCATCGATCGGGAGAGCCTCAATAGTACAAAAACAGTATTCATTGATATAATCGTAAGTATAAAACATTCTACTGTTATTGTTGTTGGTACTATCTGTAATTTAAGTTTTAAGATCCGGAATTCTACCATCAAAGTTCAAACATTACAGTGTTTGCATTTTTAGCTGGTCTGTTTTTTAAAGAAAAAAGGTTGAGGTATTGTCATCACTTTGGTGTCGATGTCGCTGGCATCATCGTCGTGGTGGAAAACCTTAACCTTGGCCATAACACTTCATAAGTTTGTTAACTATCATAAGGGCTACATTCCCATCAAGGGCCTTAACTCTTAGGTCCATTTTGGCCAAATATATTTCCCTTTTTATAAAAAGAATACAGTGAAAAACTTAAGCTTTGGCCATAACTTCTAAACTATTTAACTGTCTGTCATCATACTTCACATACTTGTAACTATCACAACGACTCAATCTCATCAAGAGCCATAAATCTTAGGTTCATTTTCACCTAACTTATCTCCCCCTATTTAACAAAAGCCCAAACAGACAAGCATTTGCATCCACATGCGGTGCTCTTGTTATGGATCCTTCCCAAGTCCATTGGACCCAGTGAGATAGAAAATTTCGAGTCCCACAAAAACTTAGAGCGCCCCAGGGATCTAGTGTCCTTTATTTATATTTCCTGTAAATATATATATTATATCATTTCACTATTGCTTTGATACATACTATATGGAACAACGAAATGATCTTGAAAGTTTCTCTTTTTTTTTTCATTAATGACTATGAAATGACTCGGTGTCAACATTAAAGGTATCATTGAGACGTGCTGCTATGAATATACATGTAACTGGTTTGTCCAACTTTAGAAAATGCCAATTAAAATGTACACCTGGTATGTAATGTATCAAAACGCAATACCAATCATTCACACCACTCATACATGATTTTTTTTGTTCACTTGCTTACTTCAATAAACTTAGAATTTGCCAAAAATATCTTGTCCTAAAATATGGGGTCTACAGCTGAGTGTACTCTATAGCTTTTGATCATTTTAATGTACACGTTTATCGCAATTAATTGGAGGCCAAGTTGGACTATGATATTACTAGTTTCATTTCACCTCATGGCCTCCTACAATAATTGCTAAAATGAATTTGATCTCTTGAAAAATGAGGCCCCAAGTGGGTCTGTTAATTTCTTGATATACTCTATATAGAAAATTTCAACATCCTTCTTCTGTGAAACCAAATTCCAGAATTTAATTGTAATGGGTACAAATGGTGACCATATATTCCTCTACCAAAATTGCTGAAATAAAGGTGTTCCCCTGAAACATGAGGCCCCTATATTGATATATTTGTAAGTACAGACATATTGTACTTATAATTACAGACCTTTATTGATATACATGTATTAGTAAGTGTAGACAGTCTATTGATTTTGTTATAAGCACAGATGTTCTGTTATATATAAATAAGACTCCTTCTTTTTTGACTCAGTCATCTATTTTTTCAATACATATTGTTTTCAGGCATATGAATACGTTGCGCCAGGGTTGACAGGACAAGCTGCAGCAAGTCGTAATCCAATGTCATCACAGAGCACAATATCTGTGCAGATCAATGATGTTAATGACAATGCCCCATCTTTCCCAGAGGAGTCCTACATAGTTAACATCAAAGAAAGATTTGGAAGTATTGATAACCCAGATAACTATACACAGATTTCAAACAGCATTGAACTGACGGTTGCAGATCTAGACTCAGTGAGTAAAGATTATATACTAGTCCTTCAAGGAGCTGTCTGATCTGGGTTTGCTTTGCTTACCATTGCATCAAAGCATGCATATATGAGGTAGTGGTACAGGATAAGACAGTGCATAATCTGTCAAGTATAATTTTGACAAACAGCTGCTGTCTGTGGCTCTGGGGCAAATACTGATACAGGTTAAAGCAGCTCATTCACAGATGATTGGTAGAAATTAAAAAAAAAGAATTTTCTGCTCTCCCTTGTTACTTTTGGTGCAGTTTCCTGACAAATAAATTCAGAAAGTGTAGGTCACATTGCACATGAAAACGCTCTTATCATAAATGCACCTTCGTCGAAGTTGATTAAATTTAGAATACTATATCCCCGAAGGACATATTCCGCTACATGGTATCTTCACCATTTCGGGGTAGCGATTTCCTAAGTTTATCCTATGAAATAAGCATATAAGGGAAGAGAGAATGCATCTAAATACAGGTTTTGTCAGTCTAAATACATTTTCAATACCATCTGTGATGGTATTGCCTGTGATTGGGAAATCACCCTTTTTTTATGATCACAGATGGTTGCATTGGATGACCATGTGTCTGTAGATGGTTATTTATAGATGTAACACACACACATCAAATTTTTAGTCAATGACCATCTGTGAATGAGCTGTTCTAAAGCTGTTATTATACCTCCTATATGGTCATTTATGTAAGAAGTTGTAATTTGTGGACATTCTTGAGTAACAATGAAAAATAATGGTTGTAGAGTGACTAAAACTGCCTACTCACCCAAAGTTATATTAACCAAGCATCATATACAATAGATCATTTCAGAAATCTTTATGGGACATTTTGTTTAATCCAGGTAAGGTTTGTAAGAAGATGGAATATGTTAATTGGTTGCAATGAATTAAACAATAAAAAACAAAATAAAGTTGAACATTTGAAGAAAATAAAGAGAATCTCATTTACTAACCTGCAGTCAACATTCCAAGAGCTGTCTGATCAGGGTCTTCTCTGTTTGCTCAAACAATATCATAACTCAGTTCCTATTCTAAAAGCAAGGACAAATTCATCGTTTCATAACCTTTTTAATTAATTTCATTAAATCAATATTCACTCAGTCATAAATTTGTACATGTGCATGACTATACATGAGATAAAGGGTTTTAGAAAATGTATGACATCGGGGGCAAAATATAAGTTTTTGACCTACTATGTCAAAGGTCAAGTTCACTGTAAGTAAATTTAAGCTGCATATCAGTTGCCACAGTTTGAATTGATTTCAATCATCTGGGGCCCATTTCTTAGAAAACTAAAGTTTTATTGTAAATCAGATCAACATACAGACAGATTTATGAATGTCATGAGTAGTTTAAAATGTTTCCTCATTTTTCAAATGTTTTACTTACATCTGAATTGTAACTGTCATTTTTCAATGCAAGTTAATGTTCATTTTGAATTTAATTCAGTCAGTTTTCAAACATTTTTTTTGCATATAAGCCTAAAAATGTCTTAACTTAGATTATGGGAATATTAAAATGTTTTCATTAAGCAGTTCATATAATTACATATAAGCTAATTACTCTGACGATGAATAAGTAAAGGTTCATATATGAGGATCATTCATTTAAAATCTGTCGGTGTCAGTTTACCAATTTAGGTTGCCTGACCCTTAAAGTTGATAGTGATAGAAATAGCAACAAATTATCTCTTACATGTACCAGACATGGAATGCTTAGGCATTTATCAGTTACTTGAAAATGAGAAAGATACAACTAAAATTGTTGAAATTATGTTTCCAAGAATGTTAGAGAGACTGACAGATTGGCCTCTTGAAAAAATGTAAAGCAATAGCTGTGTTATTTGCAGGGAAATAGGAAACTTGTACAGGTACATGTGAATATCAGGGAACGTTAAGATGTTGTCATCGTGCAAAAAGGACCTCATCTTGAAAATACACTAAAAATATGTACTTGTCAATATATTTATATAAGGAGGAAAATGTGTATGCATTTTATGTCAGTAAAACTTTATTATGTATACAATGACATTTGTGTTCATTACAACTGTACCATTCTCTATATATTGAATAATGTGCCTGCAAATGGTATCATATATTTTGAGACACCCTGTATTAAGAAAATGAATGTCAAAGTATTGAATATCTCACAATAGAGGAGAATTATGTTAAAGCGGCAAGGTGGATCAGTTACTTGAGCATTTGCCCTGTAAGCCAAAGGAACCAGGATTGAGTTCCAGTTGTGATCACAATGTGTGAAGCTATTGCACAGTATAGCACCAGTGGAGACTTAGATGACCTTGCACTTGGGAGAGAGAAAGAGGGTTAGGTGGAAACACATCTCATTTAAAATTATTACCAGTTCTCGCCCAAATTATAAGCAACTATTTTCAGTTGGATTGTCTACCTTTATGTCCTATCTTATACACATCACCATTTGAGAGCTGCTAATGACACAGGGTATGGTAGCTGCCCTAATTAAGTTATATCTTATGATGTGAGTGGCATTTAGATTGTTTTGTCCAGGTATCATTCTGCCAAATTGTTGACTTCTGGCTCAATCAAAAGCAAAATATGGCTTTTATCAGAATGGTTTTTCACATCAACTGTTATGTTGTGTCTCAGTTTGTTGCAGCTTCAGAAACAGGCCTTAAACAAGGAAATTATTTTTTACAGAGTCTTTACAACAGTTATGACCTGAGTATGGTACCTAGTGATGGAACGTTTGCCTTCTCCAAGACTGGATTGACCGAGCGCTCTGGATTCTACATTCAGGGGTTTAGTTTGTATGCCAAGAATAGGATTTTAGACTTTGAGAAATTCCCTAGGACCTACAATGTTTTGGTATGTTTATACATTTGAAATTGGGATAAAAAGGAATAGAATAAAAACAAACTTTTTAATGTATTTTTCTTTTCCTTTCAATTTGAAATTCTCCAAGGGGAGGCTCATTTATGCGATGTCAGTGAATCACTCCTTTAAGCAGGAAACCTATAACAGAATGAAAATGATGACAGCTTTAAAACTTATTATGCATATCATTTCTACATCTGCTAGCAGTTAATACCCACTTAATATCAGGCATCATTTTCAAGGAAAAGTGAGCACATCTGGGAATGCCAAATGGAATTTTATCAATTTTATGATTTATCTTGTGTTTTAACAGCTTACGGCGACAGACAAAAATAATCCCAGTCTGACAGGAACCTGTAGCATTCGAGTCAATATTCTTGACGAAAATGACAACATTCCAGAATTCGAACGGCAATCTTACAGTTTCACTGTCGCAGAGAATGTTCCTGTAGGACATTCTGTTGGCCAGGTGCAGGTAAGTTTGTTCATAATGGTTGTGTGTGATGTAGTCACTCACAACTATAGTACCTACATTCTGGGGGTCCCATTCTCTACATTTTAAACCGAATAACCTCTTCATTTTGTATGAATGATCGACCAATTGAACAGAATTCTACAACACAGGTATACTGAGATTCAGCCAATGTTTTGAAAGTGTTGAAAACTCAATTTTGAGTAAAAAAAATAAAATATTTACGGGACACAATAATTGTTTTTAGCATAAAAGCACAAAAGGACTTTTTTCCCTATGATGTTGCATAACTTTCACTTTACCATGCAGAGGAGTATAGTTTCTTTCGATGCAAAGGTGGCTCGTGCTTGAATTTGTATGGTTGATGTGCAGGTTTCGGTTATTTAGTGGTGTTACAATGGTTCATATAGAAAGCTTGAATTCCAAAACAAATCTGTGTAACTCACTAATAAAAACATCAAGCTATCTCAGATACATCAGAGGTACATCCAGGGGTTATTTTTTGCTCTATAGAATGGCTGTTACTAAGGACACAGTAAGGAGGCTCCAAGCCACTGATTTGCATCTATAAATAGAAACTTTGCTGTCGCTCGGTAGTACAGATCAAAACGCTGATTGTGCTAAGAGAACAGTATCGTCATATTTCTTTTGTTTAAGTAAATTTAATAAATGGGGGTCAAATTTTCGTGCAATGCCTATAACCCCTGTTTTAATGTTGCATTAACATGGTCATTCAGGAAATTAAAGATGAACGTTTCAACAGACTGTTAACAATTAGCACTTCACCACTCTTACTCTCCCTATTTCTATAACCTACAATGAACAATTGTTCATTATTTTAATATAAGTTTGATATTTGGCAAAAACTAAGTTACCCCACATATTTGCAACTAATCAAACCATCTTCCACTTAAGACACACACAACTTCAGTGCCTTCAGGGCTTTGATTGTGAAATATTGTCAACTAGCCTATCGTTTAAAGATGTGAACTTACTATCAAGAATATAACAGTGGGTTCAAGTAGGCAGCATACTGCTTATTTTCCTCATCATTTAAACATTCATACCCTTGATGACTTTGAGTGTCCAATAATATCTGAATTTTATCTTTTTGTTCATATTTAATCTGATGTTTTAAAATACAAAAGACAACAAATAAAATGGTTTAACCCTTTCCCTCATATAGACTCATTTTGAAGCACTCAATAGGTACCACATAAAGCCTGATCTGCAGAAAACCACAGTTAAACCTTACCAAATTTAATTATAAAGTCCTCATTTCCAGACCACTGAGGAGCGGCGAACAGCATAAAACCTGATCAGCCTGCGAGTTACTCGCAGGCTGATCTGGTTTTATGTTGTTCGCATAGGTCTTTTCATGGTTTCCTCTATGAGGGAAAGGGTTAACTACATGAAAAGAAAATCTATTGTATGCGATATTAATGACAGTACTACTTGATGATGATTATATATGAAAACACATTTACATGCACATGAAAGTAAGAAGGAAAGATCTTTCTCACATGACACTGGTCACATGACACCAAAATGTTCAAACTGTTGAAAAGCAGGCAGAAAAGCATTTAATACTTGGTGATTTTCGTGGCAAAATGACCATGACTCAAGTTTCCAAGACCAGTTCTTGGAAAATAAAATAAAATCATTGTGGTTCACCTTTTACCAGTCAGGCACTAACAGAGAATAGTTACCTGTGCAGACAATACACCATTAGAAAGTGAATATTTTGAGATGTTATACGATGCTCACATTTATTTTCACTCTTAACAGGCAACTGATTCGGACACCGGCATACTTGGGCAAATTGTAGAGTACTCAATTCGGGATATCTCTCAAAAGTAAGTAAACTTTCTGTTTCTTACAAGGCCAATTTTCATTTTGAACAAAAACAAGACAAATATCAAAGAATTGCATGCAGTTTTTTTTGTTTTGTTTTTTTGTCACCATCATATTTTATTTTGTTACTGCTACGGTTCTTGCGCAAGTGGATAAGATGTTGTTTTTTTTTTAACAGATTAAATGACAACATTTTTCCTAACATTTGTATGTGCATACCTGGTACAGCATATTTTTATACCCCCGAAACAAAGTTTGGGGGGGTATATAGGAGTCACTCGGTGGTCGGTCGGTCGGTCTGTTGGTCGGTCGGTCCAGCGGTCCGTTGCATTTTCCTTGTCTGGAGCATAACTTGAAAACCACAAGTTGGAATTCAATACAACTTCATGCAATGATCAAGCACATGGAGAGGAAGTGCAGTGCACAAGAACCATAACTCCATCTTGACTTATTACCGAGTTATTGCCCTTTGTATTTTTTCCTTGTCCGGAGTATAACTTGAAAAGTACTGATTGGATTTCAAAACAATTTCATACAATGGTCAAGCACAATGAGAGGAAGTGCAGTGCACAAGAACCATAACTCTATCTAGAGTAATTACAGAGTTATTGCCCTTTGTATTTTTTCCTTCTCCGGAGTATAACTTGTAAAGTACTGATTGGATTTCAAAACAATTTCATACAATGGTCAAGCACAATGAGAGGAAGTGCAGTGCACAAGAACCATAACTCTATCTAAGAATTACAGAGTTATTCCCTTTGTTCTTTTCCTTTCCGAGTATAACTTGTAAATACTGGTTGGTTTTAAAACAATTTCATACAATGGTCAAGCACAATGAGAGGAAGTGCAGTGCACAAGAACCATAACTCTATCTATAGGAATTACAGAGTTATTTCCCTTTGTTACTTTTCCTTGTCCAGAGTATAACTTGTAAACTACTGGTTGGATTTTAAAACAATTTCATACAATGGTCAACCACAATATGAGGAAGTGCAGTGCACAAGAACCATAACTCTATCTATAGGAATTACAGAGTTATTTCCCTTTGTTACTTTTCCTTGTTTTTCTTGTCCTGAACATAACTCGAATATTATACATGGTATATACTTGAACTTTAAAATGTAAACAGATGGCGACTAGGAGAAGTGCAGTGTCCAAGAACTGTTACCTTATATTTTTAAACTACTGTGACAAACAACCATTATTGACTCTCAACTTTAAATAAAAACTTTACTTACTTATTACTATCACAACCAATATACTATGTATACAGGTTCTTATCTATGCTCTGCCTGAAGTCTGGCTTCTCCTGCATTAAAGTATTTTACGGGGGTATTAATCACCTTCAGTGATAGCTCTAGTTTCAGTAGGAAATTCTTTGGAAAGATCATGAGTTTTAACCCTTTCCCTCATATAGACTCATTTTGACCCTTTCCCTCATATAGACTCATTTTGAAGCACTCAATAGGTACCACATAAAGCCTGATCTGCAGAAAACCACAGTTAAACCTACCAAATTTAATTACAAAATCCTCATTTCCAGACCACTGAGGAGCAGCAAACAGCATAAAACTGATCTGGTTTTATGTTGTTCGCGTAGGTCTTTTCATGGTTTCCTCTATGAGGGAAATGGTTAAATTCATCAAGTCAAGACAGTTACCGCCTCTAATTTATGCAGATATGGTACCATGATATAGTGACATGCAGGATACCAGATGTAGATAACCAAGATCAATAAAGGTTTCATTAACATGTATATCATGTGTATTTTTGCCCCAAAGAGTTGTTTATTATTTAATCAAATTACAGCAAAGTTATGGCTCCTGATGTTGTGAATATATAATAGTGGTAAAGCATTTGTGGCATGTGTAGCTCCAAAATTGACTTGAAACTTCATAAAGGTGTTCAAGAGCATCAAACCATCAAGTTAGATTATTCTTGACAGAATCTATTGTAAATTAGGGCCCCTTTTGAACCTTAAGGTTTGGGTGCAACTTAATTTTGTTTAAGTAATAAGCAGCAGAAAAAATATAGGCTCTATAGCTTGTTTTACATCCTGGTCTTTTTCTGCACCTGTTGGTTTAAGTTCAGTATAACTTGATAGGAGGTTTTAAAACCAGGAGAAGTTGTGAATAGTGTAAGCCCTGTCTGGTGATTTTACATATGCCTTTTTCCAGAGGTTAAATGTGAACCAAGCTTGTTATGGCTCTAATTGAGTTGATGAATTTTCAAATAAAAGAGAGCAGTTATTCTCCATGTGGTGCCAGTGTATCAGAAGACATGGTCCTTTTTTCATCCAGATTTTTTCTTGACTTTCTCAGAAGTAACTAGCTAGCATCCATTGAAACTATATTGGATGGGTCAGTGCCAAGAGGATATGCACACATGGTTTTAGTTTAATGATATTTTACATAGTTATGGGCCCTTGAGAGATGGGGGTGGAGAGCATCCATCATCGGAAACAGATATTCTTGTTGACTATGGTGCTGGCTATGACTGGTCTTCAGAGGTAGTCTAAGGTATGGACACTTTCTGTATTGTTTTTTCAATTTCAGGTTCATTGTCTCTCCTATTACCGGAGTAATCACCACTGCAGATGCGATTGATTATGAGGCCCAGTCTGTATACACATTCAGCATTATTGCGAAAGATGGGGGAGGCCAGGAAGGAGAGGTAGCCGTGACTGTATCTGTTCAAAACTCTATTGATGTTGGTCCAATATTCCCTCAGAATTACTCTGCTATGATCAATGAGGAAGAGACAAATCTCATGCCAAATATCGTGATAAAGGTAGGTGGAGTACTGTATGTTATCAGGATTCGCTCTGTCCCTAATGACCAAGTTATGGTGTTTATTGCTCATAGCAAACAGGCACTATGGTTCATTTGTAGCATTCATTGACAATAGATCTGCAGGTTAGGGATCTGACCCCAACTTTGAGTGAAAACCTTCCAAACGACATAGTACTGGTCCAGCCCAGAAATTGTCAAAAGGGATAGGTATAAGTTTAAAAACTTATTTCATAATTTACATAAAAGTTAAGTTTGAATTTATGATATTTCAGTCTGACATTGTTTCACTGCAGTAGATGACCTTCAGTGTATATATATTTTATTTGTTTAGGCCACTAACAGAGAATCAACTGGTACAATATCGTATTCAGTCGAGGGGGTGTTCCCTCCCACCATCCCAATCAGCAGATTTTCTGTTGATCCAGTCTCCGGAGCAGTGACCGTGAACAGTCCTATTGACTACAAGGAGACAATCAATGGAGTGTAAGACACTTTCAGTTCACTTATGTTACGTATTTTCATGCCCAAGCCACTAAATGGACAGGGCATATAGTTTTACCCATGTCTGTCAAATTGATTTTCTTTGTCTTGACCATAGCATTGTCATACATTGAGATATTTTGAAAAAGCCAAGTACATGTCATATGTTGGTTTCTCATGAATTGTGGAAAGGAACAAACAACCAGTAAGATATTTACTGCTTGTTTTTGTACTCTGCTTCGATTGTTAACAAAGCACATAACAGAAAACCATTTAGAATGATTAGTCCACAGAATATACTTTACGGTACATGAAATGTTGAAATTACTTATGTAGTTGACAAAATGGTCATAATCTTCAGATGTATTTTTATAAAGTTTCAATAACTATTTAGATTGTCCCAGACACTCGGGAGTTATGGCCCTTGCTAAATTGCTAAATGAACAGTGTCTGCTCTCTTACTCTAACAAACATGAACCAGTCTTGTCCATACTTTGCCACAATCTGAATGGGCACAATATCATAACCAGGATTGATAACCAGCCAAAATTTCTTGAACACTCTAGAGTTATAGCCCTTTAATTGTTTAAAAATTGCAAAGACAACAGTGTCTGCTCTCTAACACTGACATTTGTGACCAGATCTCTACCAAACTTTGTCACAATGTGTATTGGCACAGTATCTCAATCGAGTTTGAAAACCAGTCAGAATATCTCACTTCAGAGTTACGACCCTGGAATTGATCAAATGGCAGGATGGGCATATTTTGTGATAACCAGCATTCTTGTTAAATAGTTAATAAGCTTGTCATCATTTTGTTTTTACAGCATATTAAAATTATTCAAGACAAGTAGCTGTTCTTCATTCATGTTAACCCTTTACCTCATGAATATTCATGTACAAATCTAGGACTTGATGAATATTAATTAACTGAACATTCATTGGTATATGAAACATTGAAATTCAACTTGCTGTGCTGATTGTGTAGAATCTGAGCTCTAATATGATATAAGCAAACAGAGGAGACATTGATCAGACAGCTCCTTGAGTCCTCAGTTTGCCAGCACATCAAAAAAAGTCTGTATAAGGTAAAGGCTTAGTTATTATGAACAATGGTAGAAATTGGACAGAAATTAATGGTGTATCTTTGATCATTTATTTATTCATTTTTCATTTTGCAGAGTTATTGTGACCTTCAGAGCTACTTCTGGGAATCTTTTTGCCACCACATCTGTAACTATCAGCGTCACTGTAAGTACAGTATATCTGCAAAGTTATCTTAAATGGGTCTTTCCTATGTTTACAGTGATATATAAACTATGTTATCAGATTATCCAATAGTTGCACTACAATATAACATGGTAGTTGATTGATTGAGTTTACACAAAAGGACACTTGCATATGTTTGGGATACTGTTTGTGTTCAGTTGACCCGGTCATGAGAGAGTAATCCTTAAAAAGTAGACAAAGGCAGGGCTTAAATTCTGTCAGTAAACATTATGGTAATTATTTAGGAAATATAGTTTCGATTTGAGTGCTATATCACAGAATAATGCACAGTGGTAAGTTCAGATGTACAGTTATCTAATCACAAAAACCATAGGCCTAGGTTATTAATTACAAAGCATCTGATTGCAGCACCATGCATTATTCTACAATTTAGCATGGAAAGCAAAAGTCTATTTCCATTTTAACCCTTTCCCTCATAGAGGAAACCATGAAAAGACCTATGCGAACAGCATAAAACCAGATCAGCCTGCTCCTCAGTGGTCTTGTAATGAGGATTTTACAATTATATTTGGTAAGGTTTCAGTTTGGCTTTCTGCAGATCAGGCTTTATGTGGTACCTATTGAGCGTGTCAAAATGAGTCTATATGAGGGAAAGGGTTAACACATTTACTAGACTTTGCAATTTATAAATGGATATAAATATGTCAGTTTATTTTGTTACACTTCTGTATGATTTATTTTGGGAGTCATATGATGTAATAGAAATACGTCATCTTTGAAAAGTGCATATATCAGGAAATAGTATTCACCACAAGCCTTCTATGTTTTGAGGGGTAAGAGCGAAACTAGGCTAAGTACATATATTTATGTAAGCACTTGGCCTAGTTTTGTGCTCACCCCTTGGTTTATAAAGCATATTTTGTTGATCAGAGTAGAACTTTGGATAGATGTTGACAAGTGTTAAAATCCTCATTTCTGTGTGAAAGTCATACTTTTGCACAAAGTAAATGAAGCCCCCAAAAATCCATCCATAATACCAACAGGTCTTGTTTCTTTGATCTGATCTGGTTTTTTGCTGTTCGCATAGGTCTTCATGGTGTCCTCTATGAGGGAAAGGGTTAATGAGCTGTCTGATTTGGGTCTGCTGTGGTTGCCATGGCAACAAAATGTGTCCATATGAGGTAAAGGGTTAACATAACAAAAAAGGATGGTTCATCTTGAAACATTACTTTTGTCATCTGACTAAATGCTTATTTGCCTTTTTTAATATGGAATTAATAAGGACATGTATGTTTTTTATATGTGTAAAACATAAATATGCTTTATTTTTGCAGGATTTGAACAACTATCCTCCGGTGTTTGTAAACCCTCCCTTTCCAGACAATACATACAGAATGTCAGTCAGTGAGCTTACAGATCTTGGTGAGTCCATCTGTCTGTATGTTTTATAGGTGCATGGTTTGTCATGTTAAATAACTATTTACCCTTTCATATTCTCCACAATCATTTTTGTTTTCATTGAATAAAAAAAGTTTAGGTTTATTTGTTTTCTTTATGAATACTTGTTATTTCATTTTTTTGTCTTATACAGCCTTTTTTCTGCCTTTTTGAAATTCATCTGAATTGACCTGGATCCTTGAATAGCTACGTTTAAACTGCAGATTCTCTACAGTTACTATCGAGTGTCTCGGTGACATTGCTGTTGTAGTTTTTTTTTGATTTAGTCACAAAATCTTCCAAAAACATTGGCTTTCAGGCCAGCACAAGTGTTCATTTTAGGTTTATTTGTTTCTTTCATTAGTGTCTGTCCATACAATTCAACACTGATATTGTGGCTTTAGGTTTTCTTTAGTTTTACATGGTAGAGATTAGCAAGATTCAACAGTCAGACCAGATGTGTTTTCAACTTTGTGAACATATTTTGGGTGATTCCTCTCGCAAGGGTGTTTTTTTTTTACCCCTGTATGTCTCTATTCATCCCTTCCACACAAAATAAGACCAATTTTATGAAAACCACCATTTTTCAAAGGAGTTACGGCAATTGAAGCATGATGTATGATTTCAATGGAAAAATTTACCTACCTTCTTATTATATTTAAGGTTAATTTTTTTTAATTATTATTTTTTTTTTTTTAAATGTGGCAGTTTTTCGGTCAAAGCAACGTACAGATACCTTTGTACAGATGGTTGTATATTGTGTGACCATGCATCAGTAGATTAGTATTGATAGACATAATACTCGCATAATTAAAAACCAGATTCTTAGTCGATGATCATCTGTGAACAAGCTGCTTTAATAGAGGCTTAGAGCCCCAAAATATAAATGTAATTCTTCATACTGTATTGTGCCAAGGAAAAATTAAGCTTATTATATCCCCACTTCCCCTGGATAGGGGGACTACAAATTAATAGGAATCACTTTGTCCGTTGGTCTGTCTGTCCTGATTTTTTTTGTCTGGGCTCTAACTTAATAATGCCTTGCTGGATTTCCAAATGGTTTGGTACAAATGTTCACCATATTAAGATGGAGTGTCGTGAAAAAGAATCAGATTGCTCACTCAGAGGTCAAGGTCATACTTAGAGGTCAGCAATAGAAAATCAATGCCAATATGCTTGTCCAGGCTGTAACTTGACATAGGATTGCTGGATTTCCAAATAGATTGGTACTAATGTTTACCGTATTAAGATTGATTATTGCGCCAAAGAACCAGGTTGCTTGCTCAAAGGTCAAGGTTATACTTAGAAGTCAACAATAGAAAATCAGTGCCAGTATGCTTGTTTATGGTTGATTACTCATCATGTATTAATAGTTGCTTGTTTTCTTCCCATCATCTTCTTAAGATAAATTAAAGACCCTTATAATGTTCATTTCATAGAAGAATTATAAACTACCTCTAAAATGATCAAACTTATGTGACAAAGGTGTCAAAGGTTACAGGCTACTTTCTTCCTGCATGCCAAGACCATATTTTTGCAACAGACTTTGATGGGTATGTCAGCTGGTAAATAACATCAATATGTTAATGACTGACAAATAGCAGGGTAGTGGGGGTATTAATCACTTTAGTGATAGGTCTAGTTTATTACTTTCATATTTATGTTTTATTTTTTCCTTTTTCCAAATTTATTTTGTTGTTTTTATTCATAAATTGAAATGAGGTTTAATATTACAAAATATTACAAAATTAGTCCCCTAACTAGGTCAGAACTCTCACAAAATAGCTACTGCCATTGCTATAAAAATTTTATTATTTGCACTTTGTATGATAAAGAAAAATATTTTCACAGATCTATATATTGGTCTAGAGGGCTTTGGTTCGAGCCCCAGCCACCAACCATGGTTCTTTATATGAGATATTCTTATGGTGGATGGGAGTCTAATACTGGTCCTTCTGAAGAAAGATGCCCGCCTGATACAACGATCTCCAAGCAGGGTTTTCGTTTGTCCCTCATTAAAGCATCTCGGCTGAATGATAAGAGGGTCGTGGGTCAAGAATCTTCATCATGTACATTGATGTTGATTTTAAGAACAGAACTCATAAAATGAAGAAAAAATTTATATGCTATTGCAAAATTTTAACCCAAAATAATAGAATTATTAAGCTCAAGGCTTAGATTGCAGTATGTAAATTTTGTATCTAACTAAAAAAAAGCTATCATTTTCCTCCATAATTTATATCTCTCAGAATGCATCTCCATCACCCTAGAAAAAAACTTCTTTTTTTTTAGGAAGCATGCCTCCTTAGCACAGGCATCATCATAGTTTGAGCCCCTCACCCCACCCATGTTGAAAAATTCTGGATCTTGGCCTGCCCATGAAGAGCATTTCTTTGACAGACATTACTTTTAACATGGCCTTCATTTCCAGGTGAGGTTATCTTGACGCTATCGGTGACAGACGATGATGGACCCACAACAGATAATGGCATAGTCGCATTCCAGGTCCAGTCTGGAGGCAACGATGCCTTTGACATCAAGGAGAATTCTGGAGAAATCTTTGTCGCGAGTGACCTTCTGGACAAAGACCTACAGCCAGTTTACAACATGGTGGTTGGTATATCACTGAATATTTTGATTAACCATTTATTCATATAGACTCATTTAATACATTGGCAAACAGAGCAGACACAGGTCCCAGATCCTGAGAGGAGCTGTCTTATCAGGGCCTCCTCACTTGCTCATATAATATTGAAGTTCAGATTCTACACAGACTACACAGCTGATTTATATATCATCTAAATTTAAGACAATTAATATTCATAATTAAGTCATAAATATGTATATGAATATTCACAAGGTTAAGGGTTTAATAAAGTATGGAGCATTCCATATCTTTGGCAAAAGATTCATAAATAAAAGAGAAAGCAAAGTTTGCCTTTATAAACATAGAGGGGCTAGGAAGGAATCATTTTCAGCAAGGAATATTACATTTTGTTCCTTTTATTCCTTTACAAGATTTCAGTAAACCAGTTTTTTAGCTCACCTGAGCACAATGTGCTCATGGTGAGCTTTTGTGATCGCCTTTTGTCCGTCGTCCGTGCGTGCGTGCGTCCGTCCGTCGTCAACAATTTGCTTTAAACAACATCTCCTCATGAACCGCTGAAGGGATTTTGACCAAACTTCACAGGAATCATCCTTATGATGCCCTCTATCAAAGTTGTACAAATTATTCAGATTGGTTAAAAAAGTAGGTCACAGGAGCTAAAAACAGATTTTAAAAATGCAAACTTTGAAAATCTTCTTCTGCAAAACTGCAAGGCCTAGAGCTTAGATATTTGGTATGTAGCATCATCTTATGGGCCATTACCAAGATTGTACAAATTATAGCCCTACGGTGATAAATGCCCCCGCACCAGGGGTTACTTGTTTTACAAAGAGTTATATAGGAAAATCTTTAAAAATCTTCTTCTATGAATCCATTAGGCCTAAAGCTCAGATATTTGGTATGTAGCATCATCTAATGGTTCATTACCAAGATTGTTCAAATCATAGCCCTACGGTGATAAATGCCCCCGCACCAGGGGTCACTTGTTTTACATAGAGTTATATAGGAAAATCTTTAAAAATCTTCTTCTATGAATCCATAAGGCCTAGAGATTAGATATTTGGTATGTAGCATCATCTTATGGTTCATTACCAAGATTGTACAAATCATGACCCTATGGTGATAAATGCCCCCGCACCAGGGGTCACTTGTTTAACATAGAGTTATATAGGAAAATCTTTAAAAATCTTCTTCTATGAATCCATAAGGCCTAGAGATTAGATATTTGGTATGTAGCATCATCTTATGGTTCATTACCAAGATTGTACAAATCATGACCCTATGGTGATAAATGCCCCTGCACCATGGGTCACTTGTTTAACATAGAGTTATATAGGAAAATCTTTAAAAATCTTCTTCTATGAATCCATAAGGCCTAGAGCTTAGATATTTGGTATGTAGCATCATCTTATGGTTCATTACCAAGATTTTCAAAATGGTGGCCCTTTGGAGATAAATGACCCCGCACTAAGTCTTCTCCTCTGAAACCATAAGGCCCAGTGCTTATATATTTGGTGTGTAGTATTGTCAGGGCTAAAATGTTTAAGATTGAGTTATATCAGAATTCTTGTCTGTTTAAAAACCTTGTAATCAGTTGTAGCAATGGTACTCAGGTGAGCGTTTCAGGGCCATCATGGCCCTCTTGTTTAACTTACTCCAATCAAAATGTTGAAAAATCAACATATTTTTGATACTTTTCCACTTAAATTCAATTCAACTTTGTCAGAAATCACAGCAGTTTAGTATAAGACTAAACAACAACTGAAAAAGGAGGTGTAACTTTTTATCACCAAACCTGTCATATCTGTATCAGATCTTGGCTCGTGACAGAGGTAGCCCCGTCATGTCAGCTACGGCCAATGTCATTGTCACCCTCCTGGATGAAAACAACAAGGCTCCTGTCTTCACTGAACCCATCTACTTGTTCCAAATGAAAGAGAATGATAGTGAGTACTCATTTAACCCTTTCCTTCATATAGACTCATTTAACCCTTTCCTTCATATAGACTCATTTATCCCTTTCCTTCATATAGACTCATTTAACCCTTTCCTTCATATAGACTCATTTATCCCTTTCCTTCATATAGACTCATTTAACCCTTTCCTTCATATAGACTCATTTAATCCTTTCCTTCATATAGACTAATTTAACCCTTTCCTTCATATAGACTCATTTAACCCTTTCCCTCATATAGACTCATTTAACCCTTTCCTTCATATAGACTCATTTAACCCTTTCCTTCATATAGACTCATTTATCCCTTTCCCTCATATAGACTCATTTAACCCTTTCCTTCATATAGACTCATTTAACCCTTTCCTTCATATAGACTCATTTAACCCTTTCCTTCATATAGACTTATTTAACCCTTTCCTTCATATAGACTCATTTATCCCTTTCCCTCATATAGACTCATTTAACCCTTTCCTTCATATAGACTCATTTAACCCTTTCCTTCATATAGACTCATTTAACCCTTTTCCTCATATAGACTCATTTAACCCTTTCCTTCATATAGACTCATTTAACCCTTTTCCTCATATAGACTCATTTAACCCTTTCCTTCATATAGACTCATTTATCCCTTTCCCTCATATAGACTCATTTAACCCTTTCCTTCATATAGACTCATTTAACCCTTTCCCTCATATAGACTCATTTAACCCTTTCCCTCATATAGACTCATTTAACCCTTTCCCTCATATAGACTCATTTTGAGGCACTCAGTAGGTACCACATAAAGCCTGATCTGCAGAAAACCACAGTTAAACCTTACCAAATTTAATTATAAAGTCCTCATTTCCAGACCACTGAGGAGCAGCGAACAGCATAAAACCTGATCAGTCTGCGAGTTACTCGCAGGTCGATCTGGTTTCATGCTGTTCGCATAGGTCTTTTCATGGTTTCCTCTATGAGGGAAAGGGATAAACTTTCATTTCCTCTGTATTTTTAAGAAATTTGAAATTCCTCCGTATGAAACAAGAAAGCAGATATGCCATCCTTTTTATATGCCAAGATGAGTTGTATTATGTTATAATCCCATTTGTAGATCTGCTCGTCTGTCAGTCCATAAGCAGAACCTTGTTCTCTTACACTCCTGGAGGAATTTAATTTAAATTTACCCACAATACTTGCTTTATATGTGAAGTCTGATCTCGGTTATTCAAACATGCTCTATCAGAAGTCCTTCTCTGATCAAATCTTAGCTAACCTGATTTATTCAAACATTACATTACCCAGTAGTTAAGTTTGGCCAGTATACAGTTTAATCGCACATAGAATGACGAAACTTATTATAGTATGGCACTTTTGGTCCATCTCTCCATCCATATTCATGTGTTGAACTCATATAAAATGTATGCAAAGATATAATATGAAGATACTGGTCTAGATTGATTTTGGTTACAGTCTACTGCTTTATGGTAGAGTTAATTGAAAGTTCATTTCACATCATACAGCATGCAATGGTGTTCCCATTGCAATACTATCTGTTGTATATTGCCATGCCTTGCAATGCTCTAGGGTTTCTAGATCTCAGATTCATTTTAAAGACATCAGAAGTAAATTGGAAAGACATTTTTAAGTGTATACTAATTTATTTCACTTTTTTTTAACACCAATGAAGCTATTGGAACGTCAGTAGGCCAAGTGACTGCTACCGATCTGGACAATAACAGCCAGCTGCAATACTCTATTAGCAATACCACTATCACATTTGAGAAGAGAACTTCACCTGTCCAGGAATTTATTGATGCCTCTGTGAGTACCATTTTCATGTACTTAACTGTATCACATTAATTTTGATTAACTCATTATGTTTCATAACTGTATCATTTTTAGCCACATGTTTTTTTAGCTCAACTATTCGAAGAATATGAGAGCTATTGCATCACCCATGTAGCAGTGTCGGCAGCGGCTAACAGCTATTTGGTTAAAGTGTACTTTCCAAGATACTATCCAGCTTATATCTCAGTAACCATTCATGGTATTGACTTAAAAGTTTGTGAATAAGTTCAGGGGCATTAGACTCTAGAAAACTCTTGACTGAATTTAATACAAATTAAGGCCCCTTTTTAACCTAGAAAATTTGGTTAAAGTTTTGTATGCAAGCTACTTTCCAGCTTATATATCAATAACCATTCATGGTGCTGACTTGAAAGTTTATGAATATGTTCAGGGGCATCAGACAACAAAGTAGATAACTCTTGACTGAAATTTATACAAATTATGGCCTCTTTTAACTAAAAAAAAAATGGTTAAAATTTTGCATCCAAGGTACTTTCATGCTTATTTCTCAGTAACCAGGCATTGGATTGATTTTAATTTATGGATATCAAACTATCAAGGTATATAACTCTTGGTGGAATATATAATAATTATGGTGCCTTTTTAACTTAGAAATGTTAGTTAAAATTTTGCATGCAAGGTGATTTTATGCTTTTATCTCAGAAACTAAGCATGGGTTGTTTTAAACATCTGTAGGGCAATAATTGAAATAGATTTGATATACTCACAAGCATTTTGAATAGTCTCGTTGACTGCTTCTGTTATGAGAAATTTTGGTTTATAGATTGCATTTAGCTTGGTGTGATGCCATCTTTATGAAACTTGGTCAGAACATTTATTTGATGCGAGAGTGAGAATTAAAAGGTCATCTAGGGTTAAAAAAAAAAACAAGGTTACCATGTGAAATCTCAAATTTGTGTAAAAGTTTTCTTTAAGTCTATTAAATTTGATTATTGCTCATATCAGATCAAAAGCTCTAGAGTTGTGGCCAACAAACTATCAGAAGATTATATATATTTTTTACTATCTAGCATTTTCAGTAATGACATTAAGCAATATTGAATTGAGACATTATAGCTATATTCTCTCTGCCAAATTTGATTATATACCACACCATAAGGTCTAGAAAATATAAAAAAATGCCAATTTTACATCCTAGCCTCTCATTTATAAAGCAATGGTTATGAAACTTAAAGGCAATGTTGATGGCTATAATGGAAAGATCATGTTCATGGTCATGTTCCTAAATGTTTTATCCCTTTACCTCATACAGAATCATTTTGACACATTGACAAACAGAGTAGACCCAGATCAGACAGTTGCGTCTAGAAGCTGTCTGATCGGGGTACCCTCTTTAAACTATATTGCAGCTAAGACTCTCCACAGTATGAATACATTAATTTCATTTAGAGGTCTGTATATTGATATTAATAGATGATATATTTGCACATGAATATTAATGAGGTTACGGGTTAATTAGGATAATGAGAGGAAATAGATAATGTCAATCCTTGTTTGATAGGTTAAGCATTGGTACACAATTAATATCCTATTGCAAAAAAAAAAACAGGAATATGAAAAAATCTTATTTTTTCCCTGTGATAGCAAATCTTGGAAATGGACAAGTTCACTGGGATCATAAAAGTTGCTGGTACAATAAACTGGGATTTGTATGACCGGATAAGTTTCAAAGTGATTGTGGAGGATAAACTGACCAACCCTAAAGCTTCAGACAGGAGCACAGGCACAGGTAGGTTAATTGACTACAAATGTATAGTGACTGTACAGTCACTGCTGATTCAAGTATAACTAAACTTATACAGTGTAAGCTGTGTGAATGAAATTTATGACTTTGCAGGGAAGAAATAGAAGTTGTTTGTCCATCTGTCTTTTTCCTGTACCCAGACCAAAGGGGCTTTTTTATAAATCATTTTGTCCCTGTCCAGTCCCACCTAAAGCCATTTCCTTCAAGGAATGACAGTAGGGTATAGCTGTATGTAAGTATG
The DNA here is from genome assembly GCA_021229015.1 of Solen grandis. Lineage (NCBI taxonomy): Eukaryota > Metazoa > Mollusca > Bivalvia > Adapedonta > Solenidae > Solen > Solen grandis. The sequence goes on from CM037778.1 coordinate 30,372,465, forward strand.
GTGAACTTCAACAGCTCTTGTATGAATAGCTAGTTCCCTGTCAACGTAAGTCATCACAATTTGCTGTCACCCATGAGATGCTTCATTCAGCAGCCATAAAGTTAGCACTAATGAAATAATTATTTCATCTACAGAACTAAAGTGTAGATGTTATTTTATCTACAAAATTGAGTTTAGGAAAACCTTTAATCAAATACTTGGAATAATCTCATATTACATGTACCATAATCTCTAGGTTTGCTTTTTATCTGTATCTGAGCTTGTTAATTGATTTGTTATGTTAATTAAACATATAGTAAGCTGATTAATTTTATATTGATCTTTTACATACTTGAAATATAAATTGCAAAAATATGCTTTATGCATTACATTTGAGGGAATATATTGATTGCAATATTAGAATAAAGCAACATAAAATTATATCAATTTTGTTTTATTGCATATAAATTTACATCAAATATTTTATGGGATTTTAGTAATGAAATTTAAATAATGCATATAAATTTACATAGAATATTATATGTGTCATTTATAAGTGTAGTAATTGTGACATGTGCTATTGTAACATGATTGATGGTGCACCTTGCAGCATCTGTGGTGATAACAATCGAGGCCACCGTGGACCCCAGTATCTACTTCCCCCTTCCCTGGACCAAGAACAATCCCATCCTGCGCAAGACATACACAGAGACAAACCAGGTCAACTACCAGATAATGACCTTGGCTGCTACCGACCCTACCATCCCTGGGCCAGTACAGATCTACCGCAAGGCTATTGGCTCTGACCCTGCGGGCTACTTTTCCATCCAGAATGGTAAAGCTATATAACATTACAAAGGAACTAATTGTGTCAGCCTTTAATCATGTAACCTTACCATCTCTATGTGACCAGTATAACTAGAATAGTTTGCATGTTATTCAGCATTGAGACCTGTTCACTACACGGTAGATCAATTACTCTGCCTTCCTTAATATCATGGATGCTGATGTATATATTGTTTTAAACCAGGTAACCCAAATTTAGGACTTGAGAACAATGGTATAGTGACGCTGTTGTCCGGTTAATCCTCCACGTCATGATAGCATAGTCTGACACCTTAACCCTTTCCCTCGTAGAGGACACCATGAAAAGACTTATGCGAACAGCATAAAACCAGACCAGCCTGCGAGTAACTCGCAGGCTGATCACGTTTTATGTTGTTCGCTGCTCCTCAGTGGTCAGGAAATGAGGATTTTGTAATTAAATTTGGTAAGGTTTAACTGTGGTTTTCTGCAGATCAGGCTTTATGTGGTACCTATTGAGGGCATCAAAATGAGTCTATATGAGGGAAAGGGTTAATTAGCAAATAGACCAGACCCTTACCAGGGAGCTGGGTCTTCTCTGTTAGCTCATAAATACAATACTGTTGCTCAAATTCTACAAAATCTGCATGGAAGTTTTGTGAATTAATATTCATTAAGTCATGAATTTGTTTATGAATATTCATGAGGTCTATGCATACATGTCTTTTTAATTGAAGAAGGAATGCCATATTACCTCTTCACAATGGAAACTGATATGTTTTGGATCCTTTAGCTTTTTAAATTCGAAATTAAATAGCCAAATATAGATTTATTTGGGCATTGTATATACTGATATTTAATAACAAAACTGAGTTTAGTTAAACTACAGTCAGGTTACTTTGGTCAAACTCTTTAGACTAGAGGAATCAAAGCCCTCCCGGCACTTAGGGACTACTTGGAGGATAAACATGAAATAGCGAAAATTGAGTGTAGAGATCTATTGGATTCACTCCAGATAAGTGGTGAGGAAGCCTTCCAGCTGGCTTGCGGTAGGTTGGTGGTTCTACCTGGATGCCTCTGTGCATTCAGGGTCTTCCTCCACCTGTGATTAACTAGATGTCGCTATATGACTGAAATACTGTTGTAGCGACAGTAAACTAAAGAAATCAGTTAATCAACCAGACAATCAGACTTATATGCATTCATCATTTCTGGCACATGTTTGTAAAGATGTTTTCAGAAACAATAGCTTATATCACTTCAAAATATTTGGTCTCATCATGGTAAAATCTTCCCTTCCTCATAAACTATGACTGAAGTAAACTGGTATCTGGCAACAGTAGTGTAATCACACAAAGCAACATATGAACTTGTTTCTAAATGTTACAGTGTGACAGTTATATCCTTAGTTCTATTCATAAGTTCACCACCATACGACAATATGAAGCATGCTACTGTGAAGCTGTTATAGGTTAAGTCTTTGATGATTTAACCCTTTCCCTCATAGAGGAAACCATGAAAAGAACAACATAAAACCAGATCAGCCTGCGAGTAACTCGCAGGCTGATCACGTTTTATGCTATTCGCTGCTCCTCAGTGATCTGGAAATGAGGATTTTACAATTAAATTTGGTAAGGTTTAACTGTGGTTTTCTGCAGATCAGGCTTTATGTGGTACCTATTGAGTGCATCAAAATGAGTCTATATGAGGGAAAGGGTTAAGACATTGGGAAGATTGCCTTTCTATTTCAAAGTTAAGAAATGTTCTGGGAATCTTTTGGAAGGCTAAAACCTGTATTGTGCAAATACTTGTGAACTACTCTGGGCAAATTACATACTTTGGAGTGTCGAATGCAAAGCACTACTTTTTCTGAATATGTAAATCTTCATGCATGTTAATCTGGTTGCTGTTCTGTTTCAAAAAAAAATTGCACTGATATTTTGTTCATATGTAAATAGGACGTCCAGTACCAAAAACTGTAAAAGAAAGATATCTAAACAAAATATAACACATCAAGGTGATTGAAATGCCTTCTTCACACTCCTCCTGTGTTTGCATTGCATAGATATAATACTGAAAAGGAGTGATACAGTCAAATAGGCTGTAGAAAACTGACAATGCTTGCTTTTGTATGGTTAACTGTGAACCAACAAATGAACCCAACTCACATACGCCACATGTTACTTTTAGGTGCATTGCGTGTTTTAAAACCCCTGGATTATGAGACTTTACCGGGTGGTTTGAACCGTGAATTGTCAGTTGTTGTTTTGGCCATATCGCTTGATCAGCTCAGAACAAGCACTGCCACGGTGATCATCAATGTGCAGGATCTCAATGATAACGCACCAAAGTTCGAGAAGCAGGTATGTAATATTGTCTTATTAAAGATTAATTAATTTTGGATTGAAAATTGATGGTTTTGCTCAAGTTCAGCATGCAGTTTTAAATTATTGCAGATTGAACTTTACCAGCATAAGTTTTTGTTTTTAAATGTAGTGATTAGTAGCAAAATAATTCATTTATGTACTTATGTCAAAGTCCACCAAGAGTAAGATATGTCAGATCATATTAAGCTATCTAGAGCATCAGCATTGGTCATATTAAAATATCTAGAGCATCAGCTCTGATCATATGAATATCTAGAGCATCAGATATGGTCATATTTAGATATCAGATCTGGACGTTTCAGTGGGTTACATTTTAGTGTTTTTATGCAAATTTGGCTAAAATTTCAATAAAAAAGTAGTTTTAGTTAAACAGTCTGGTGAGGTATATATTTTTTTACATTTTCATAAAGCATTTATATCAGAAAATTGACCCTGAAAAAATAAAAAAAATCTGTCGAAAAAATTTTTATTTAGAAAAGTATATATAAAAATTCAGTTTTGGGATAGGTTTTGTATACAGTTTGGTCCAGGTGCAAATGAGATTTTATGCCCGTTTTGCATTTTTAATGCATATTGACAGTATTTTTATCTGTTATTTATAGAATACATTATAAGTTACAAATAGTGATAAAAATATTTTAAAAATGTCATTTTAATATGCTGTTACAGTATATGTATTTAGAAACGAAATCTTTCTTATTTTTTAATGTCATGTTTTTTCAACAAATTTTAGCAAATAGTGATGCTCTACCATAAGCTTGATCTCTAAAACAAGCATGGTGACCCCCTATTTTTATTTCATATATCTTTTAAAGTCTAAAGTACTTATTTGCAAATTTTTAGAAAAATCTGTCCGTTAGAAAAAACCTGCTCAAACACCTTTAGGCTATCTAGAGCATCAGATCTGGTCCTATTATGCTATCTAGAGCATCAGATCTGGTCATATGTCATACAATTTATCCAGGTAGCCAATGTTTACAGTATCCAATACATAACAGAGAGGTTATGGTTTCAATCCACAATGGTGATGAACAAAAATTTATAAAATGACATTTGAAATGAAAAACATTTTTAGCTCAACTATTCGAAGAATATGAGAGCTATTGCAGTCAACCTTGTGCCGGCGTCAACATTGCAGCTTTATGGTAAAAGTTTTGCATGCAAGTTACTATCAAACTTAAATCTCAATAACCATTCATTAAATCTCAATAACAATTCATGGTATTGACTTGAAAGTTTATGAATATGTTCTGGGACATCAGACAACCAAGGTAGATAATTCTTGACTTAATTTGATACCAATTATGGCCCCATTTAACTTAGAAAAAATTGGTTAAAGTTTTGCATGCAAAAAAAAATTGGTTTAAGTTTTTCATGCAGGCACAGTCCAGCATATATATCAATAACCATTCATGGTATTGACTTGAAGGTTTATGATTAAGGGCATCAGACAACCAAGGTAGATAATTCTTGACTGAATTTAATAAAAGTATCTCAGAAATCATTTATGGTATTGACTTAGATTATAGATAGATTTCATTTGATTTACCAACAAGCATTTCGAATAGTCAAGCGTTCTGTCTTATGGACAGCTCTTGTTTTAAGATTCTTTTTGTATAAGTGTCAATACCTTCCTGTGAACAGAGCTACACATTTGTGGTAGACGAGGACAAGAGGTATGCAACAGAGATTGGAAGTATTAAGGCCACTGACGCTGACTCAGCCAGTTATGGAGAGATCGAATACTATTTGAGTGGATCACAGTCACAAGACTTTAGTGTCTATAGTCGTAGCTCTGGATTGGTAAGATTTCTTATATCATTAATTTATGGTCCAAGCATCTGCTACATTTTAAGATAAACTCGTAAATAATGCTACTGGTAGCTCCCTGCTTACTGTGTAGCATATATATATGGTACTTCCAGGGGCCCATTTCACTAAACTTGATACGAAAAAAAAAAATTCATAAGCGTAAATTAACAGATGTAAAAAAGTATTTTTCCTGTGATTTTTTTCTATAAATAGAGTTGTGTTTGTATAATACAATGAAATGGTTCAACTTTCTCCATATGTTTTATTGTGCAACTAAGATATAATTCAGTACATGAAATAACTATATGTGCTGCACAAAAACCTTGGCCTTAAACCATGCTGTTCACGTGCACCTTATGCTGTACATAGGAATACATGAATATCATGGTTTATGACACTGAAATAGCTTCATAGCTGACTGTAAGCATACGGTTTCATATGGTTTAGAATACTGGTGTGGTATCATGCCACCTCACCTGTTTTCATTCTAATTTGCGTAATATCTGGTTTTATCATTTCTGTGATATTTTCCACAGGTGTATCTTAGTCCCATATACCTTTTTCTACTGATATTCCTTTATGAATTATGTAAATATGTGATTTGTAAAGGGATACCCTGGTACTGGTATTCTGGACTTAGCATCGTCATGTACATTTTAATATATAGATGTTTCATTACATCAGACCAATTTATCTTTGGTGGAGCTGTAATTTGGGAAAAAGCAAAATTGTTGCTTGGGCAAAATTTTACACTCCGATTAGCTGTTCATAATACATGTGAACTTTGTAATTCTTGGTCAAGATACAAATTCTTGGTATCTGTGTTATTTCAGCCTTTGTCCTACACAATCATTTTGTGTTTTGTTCCAGGGGGACTTTACAGCTATCCTGTATGTGTCTGAGGGTGTGGAACTTGACTTTGAGGAAAACCCAGAATATAATATCGAGCTGGTGGCAGAGGACAACCCCGCAGGGAGCAATAATGCTGATAATGTCCGTCTCCGCAATTCCGTTAGTGTAAGTGTAAACATCTTATCCTAGTCCATGTTAAACTGCAGTCAGTATTCATGACAACCCTTTCTCTTTATAGTTCATCAGATTTTTATACTCCCAACAAAAATGGGGGGGTGAGGGGCATATAGGTTTGCCTTTGTCCATCCATCCGTACTTACGCACATCAGTCAATCTGTCCCGCAACTTTATGACATGCATAACTCCGAAAGTGTTTGTACTACAGACTTGAAACTTCATGGATATATCAATCAGTACATGAACATGCACACCTGGGTATAGTACAGATGATCCTTGGGTCAACCTCTACCAAAGTTGCTAAAATTATTCCGATCCGTAAAAAAACGTGGCCGCCAGGGGCAGGGCTTATTTGCCTTATATGTATATAGAGAAACCTTTAAACAACATCTCTGAAACCACTGGACAGAATTTGATTAATCGTGGCAGGGATGATCCTTGGGTCAACCTTCACAAAAGTTGCTAAAATAAACTTGATACATTTAGAACTCTGGTTGCAATGGCAACAAAAAGAAAAAAAAAATGAAAACTTTAAAAATCATCTTCTTCAAAACTAATGGCCAGATTTTAAAATAAATTGGTACAGATGTTCCTTGGGTCAACCTATTTATCTCAGGTGAGCGATTTAGGGCCATCATGGGCCTCTTGTTTAAAAACATGGAATTTTATGCTTGTAATGCATGTAACTCTGAAAGTATTTGTGCTACAGACTTTAAACTTCATGGATATATTACTCAGGATATGACTTGCCGCCTTGGTGTTGGCCTTTGTTTTGGAAAATGCGACAGGTTGGGGCATCTGTGTCCTCTGGACAAATTTCTAGTTAACCAGATTTTTCAAAGATTAGATTGTCTGGGCAAGTGGGTGTGCATCACTTTGGTTTCCTGATGATAACTTTAGTTAAGAAGGAGATATCACAACCATATTTGGTCAGTACTTAGGTTGCATGAAGAGGAAGGTTGGGATCGTTTTCTCGGTAGGTGGGTTCAACGTCAAACTTAGAGAGGTCAAAGATCAAAAATGGAGTATTTTTGTCAGGACCATAACTTTGTTATCTATGAATGGCTTTTAAAAGTACTTGGCACAACTGTTCACCATCATGAGACGATGGGCAGAATGAAAGACCCAGTTTCCTGGCTCCAAGGTCAAGGTCACATTTAGAGGTCAAAATAATATATATAAAAAAATTCATATCCAGACCATTATTATACAAAGATGAAAGGTTACATACAAAACAAATTGGTACCTTAAGAATTCTTTAGATATTGCCCTTTATTGATTTTTTTACTTAACCTTATCCAAAAATGTTCCATTCTTCAAAACACATCATACACTGACAGCTATTGTTTTTTGAAAAACAAACATTCAGGGAGCATCACCTGTCTCCAACAGTTTCTGTTCACACTTTGTTTTCTCCTAGAGCACATCATTGTTAATCTTCTTTTTTCTTCTGAATATAAAATTTTCAGTGGCAAATGTCCCACGGTGGAGTTGCCTCCCTTTCCAAGTGAAAAAATATGGCTTCCTGTTCCATTTAAGTTTATGCATTCCAAAAAAGCAAGTTTTGTAGTAGAATTCTTACTTGTATATGAAAAATCTGGTTTTCGTAGCATTGCCATGTCTTTTCTCCAATTTATGTTTCTGGCAATTTGTTCTTACTTTAAAGAAGCGCATTATGTTCATACCAAAGTAGTAATAAATAAGATAACAAAAAAATGATGTTTTATTTATTTATTTGATAAAATGATAGTCAAATATGAATCTGGATAAGAAACAACTAAAAATTATAATGGCTTAACCCTTTCCCTCATAGAGAGAACCATGAAAAGACCTATGTGAACAACATAAAACCAGATCAGCCTGCGAGTAACTCGCAGGCGGATCAGGTTTTATGCTGTTCACTGCTCCTCAGTAGTCTGGAAATGAGGACTTTATAATTAAATTTGGTAAGGTTTAACTGTGGTTTTCTGCAGATCAGGCTTTATGTGGTACCTATTGAGTGCGTCAAAATGAGTCTATATGAGAGAAAGGGTTAATTCATTCATTAAAAAAAGATGAATGAACAAAGAAAATCAATACAGTCAAACCTATATTAAGTGGTCAGTTAGTGGAACAAAAACTGCTATATGAAGGTTAAACATTTAACCAAATGCTAGTTTGTTAATATGAAAACTGACTGCTAAATACAGGTGGCAGCTAATACAGGTGGCTTAGACAACAGAACCTTTTCTCGGGCTCCCATTGGCTAGGTATTTTGTGGGTTTACTGTTCCTCAACAAACAAATGTAGATTTGGGGCGTTATTGTGTTCACAGGTGCGCATACTTTTGAATGACCAAAACGACAACAGGCCTGTGTTCAGAGAAGAGCTTTATGAGTTTGATGTTGTTGGAACCAAGGATGTTAATGGAGAAGTGGGCTTAATCTTGGCAGATGATAAAGATAAAGGAGTAAATGGAGAAGTTGATTACTACATTCAGTCTTCTACAAATGACGGTATGTTGCAGTTTGCTTTTTCTTCCAGTATTGGCATGTGGCTTTCAAAGTGCCAAATTAAGATCTGACTATGATAAAGCTTTTTGGGTTGGACATGAGCCCCGTTTTAGGGCCTCTAGGTTGATAGCTATGGCTGGGTGCTCAGGTAGCTGATTCCATAAATTGATCTAAAGTACTGATAAATACTTTTCCTACTCACTGTTCCCGGTAGCCGTGTGGTTAGAGCATCAGCCCCTGATTCGGAAGACCGTGGGTTTGATCCCTGGCGGTTACATACCAAAAGCAAAAAAGAAATGGTACTGTTGTAGCCCCCTTGCTTTGTGCTCAGTATGTAAAGGTAGTTCCAGTATCAGGATAATGTGACTGGGTATGGTATCATGCTACTTGTCTACGGTGTGATGCTGCAGTGTGGCAGCACTATAATCTATCTCATGCAGACAAAAGTCGCCAAATAACTGAAATACTGACAGTGGGACGTTTAACCCAGTCAAACATAAAAAAGATATACTCTCTAATACATGTAAGGGGAGTCTAATACATGTACATAGAATAATAGTGAAAATGTCACAGTCTCATTACAGTTATATCGCCAACCAATGAGGATGTATACCATACAGATAATGATTGGCAAGCACTTTCTCTGTCAATATCACTTAAACATAGGTCTTTTAAAGTATATATTGATTGGATCACTAATCTGTCATTGAATAATCATTATTAAGCCCACAGAATTCCTTCATTTAGTTTCTAGAACATGATTCAATGAACTTAATTATGTTTCCACTTTCAATGTACTGTACTTTTATACAGACTCAACAGTGAAAAACAATGAGTCTATATCATATTCACCGTTAAACCTCCATTGTGACTAGATTTGCAGGCTGATCAGGCTTGCTATAGTTTGATTGGGAGAGTTAATACTGTAAAATCTGTCTAGGGTGAGAAATGTTTCCAGTCTGATCAAGCTTATTGGTGCTAAGCCATGGTGTAAGACAATGGGATGAGTGAAGTTTTTACAGGTAACCTTCAGTCAAGAATAGAGTTGTTGGCAATATCGAAAAAGTAAACGGTATGAAGTTTGCATGAAGTGGGAATAAACATAGGTATGGATTACTTGAAAAAAGACTAGACCATCTTAACCTTTTCCCTCATAGAGGATACCATGAAAAGACCTATGCGAACAGCATAAAACCAGATCAGCCTGCGAGTAACTCGCAGGCTGATCAGGTTTTATGCTGTTCGCTGCTCCTCAGTGGTCTGGAAATGAGGATTTTGTAATTAAATTTGGTAAGGTTTGAGTTTGACTTTCTGCAGATCAGGCTTTATGTGGTACCTATTAAGTGCGTCAAAATGAGTCTATATGAGGGAAAGGGTTAAATTAATATTATTTTGCAGGAGCCACATACTTTGGCATTAAGACACTGGATCAGAAAGGGGCCGGGTTTGGCGAGGTATTGAAGATTGGACTGATCTATGTCCGCAGCAGTCTAGAAGCCTTGTCTGACAGGAGTGTCTATGAACTGATCGTGACAGCTCAAGATAAAGGCATTGATATTCAGTTAACTGGGACAACAACTGTCCGCATTACTGTCAGCAAAGGCGTCCAGGACCCAAAACCCAAATGGGATGTTGGTCTTCCTTCCAGAGTCACTATTTTTGAGGTATTCTTTCAACATAATTTTAGAATTTTAGTTGTAGGTTATTTTTCTGCTTATTTTCAGATTTGTAAACATTAATGATGTTAGTGTCATATACAAAGTCCATAACTCTGGCATCAGTATAGTTGGAGTTATCCCCCTTTTTAACATTTTTTTGCTGGATTTTGTCTGGAAGTCTCTAGTTAATTTCTGATTTTCCCAACTTTCCATTTTTTTGCCTTATTTTGTAAAGATAGTTTTCACACAAAAACTACAACAATAATAGGAAAATATCCACAAGTAAAAAAACTTGTACCAATATAAAATGTACCAATATGTAACTTAAGGTATGGATATGGAAGTTAATAGGGGTATTTCTCTTTGATGTATAGACCTTTGATGCATAAATAGATATATATATTAAATTGAGTTCTTAAATTTCAGCACACCTGTCCAATTTTCTTTGCTGTAAAAATAAAAGCCTGGCCTGACCCTTTGTTGAGGAATTCCTTGCAATTTATGGCTAGATCAACATCTCACAGTGACAAACAAACCCACTTGTTCTTTTTTATGTGAATCAAGCCAGCAATTGATCACATGTCCTCCTAATGTAGCTATTCAATAACCTTAAATGAATGAATGACTTTGAATATGTATTTGTAAACATTGGAAAGATCCTTTATAAATATTTTGTTGTAAAAAAACCTTTATTCTTTTTTCCAAATAGAATGATCCAATTGGAACATTTGTTGCGAATATCACTGCCCGCCCAGCCAACGACACCTCTGACATCATCTACAGCTTTATTAAAGGTGGCGATGCCACTGGGGACTTTGCTACCTTCAACATTGATCCTGTGTCAGGCAGAATCACAACGGCGAAAGAACTTGATTATGAACAGAAGCCTATCTACAGTGTAAGTATGCTCCTTTATAAACAATGGCGCTTTGAGAGATTCAACCACTGGGTTTTGATAGACACTCTTTTCTGAGTTGGGAAGTAATGTTCTATGAGGATATATGTGGAGTCTTTAAAGAATTATTTTTCTTCAGAAAATGATACTGTTTGAATTACATTATGGGACTAAAAGAAGAAATGCAGTGAAAAGGATTTTTTTGTAAAAAAAAATGAAAATAAAATTATATGATAGATAATATCAAATACTAGTTGCTAAAGTTCATAAACTAGAGCTATGATTGACTTGGAGTAACCTTGAAACCTCCTCCAAGACAGCATACACACTTTGAACCTCAACTTTACTTGGTATAGCATAACTGTACTGGGTATAGTATATACTGTCACCACCAAAGCTATTCTCCAAAAGTGCTGTACTGATATAGTATAATGTACTGTACTGGGTATAGTATATATTGTCACAACCAAAACTATTCTGTGCTGGGTAAAGTATATACCCTCACCACCAAAACATTCTGCAATCATATAGTATATACTGTCACCACAAAAATGTGCTGCTGTACTGTACTGGGTACAGTATATACCCTCATCACCAATACATCCTGTAAAAACTGTGCTGTACTGGTTATTGTCTATACTGTTACCCAAAAACTGTGCTGTACTGGTTATTGTCTATACTGTTACCCCAAAAACTGTGCTGTACTGGTTATTGTCTATACTGTTATCCCAAAAACTGTGCTGTACTGGTTATTGTCTATACTGTTACCCCAAAAACTGTGCTGTACTGGTTATTGTCTATACTGTTACCCCAAAAACTGTGCTGTACTGGTTATTGTCTATACTGTTACCCCAAAAACTGTGCTGTACGTTGGATAGCTTACAGAATTATTTCCTGTAATTCCTAGGAAGATAGTTATTAACAAAGGGCTCATAAATCAACACAGTAGTCTTCAATGTTTCAAAACCCATTGTCACTGAGGACCAATTACACATCACAGCAAACACATTAAAATTAACAAAGGAATAATTTTTCTGTACATGCATGTAAATTAACTGCATGAGTAGATACATATTCTGCTTTTGTGAAGTGATCAAGGGAGTTAATATTGCAATTGATAATGACAAGCAGTAGTTAAAAATAGATTTATTATAATTATGTGTGCGCTTGAATGATTTATATATACTCATACCTTAGATAGAACATGTATCATTGCAAAGCATGAAAATATTAATCCAGGCTGTTAGTCATGTTAATGTTTATCAATTTAAGTTCTGAAATTTCTGTTAATCGCTGAAAATTTACCTATATAAAAAGCAGCTTTGACTAAAATTTAAGGCTCTTTAAAAAATGTATCAAATTTGATACCTTCAATTAAATTACTTGAGCCTATTTCTGAACCTTTTTGTTTTTCATTTATATGCAGGCATACCTTAAAATCATCATTTTTCATTGACATTAAATTTTGTTGATTTTGTTTAGTGGGTGTATTTTTTCATGAATTCAAGATCTATAGAACGTAACATCAGCAAAAATATAAATGATTTTACAATATTTAAATTTTTTTTTTTTTTGACAGGAGTCAGTGTACTTATAATACTAGAACTATAATGCTCTGTGTTGCATGTGTATATATGATATATTTATATTGATCAGGAGGGAAATCAGATGGGCTGGTCTGAGAGCGTAAGTTGTGCTTCCTCAAGGGAGCCGTGTCGTAATCTGCATTATCTGTTTGTCAACTCTTCTTTAAATTCTACAAGGCTGGTTAGCCATTAGTGACTGATGGAATAGTAGAAAGTGCTAGAAACTTGTAGTGAGCATGCATGAGATTGTCCTTCCAAAATAATGTTGCTAGAATCCTTCAGAATTATTACTTGTTTCATATAGCTATGTATGATACTTTTAATGGTGTTTACTTTTTACTGCATGAATAGCATACAGCATAGTTAATAGCATGATTACATAATCTGAAGCATCTTGAAAATTATAGTTACTCAAATGTATTGAAAGTTAGAGAACAGTATTTAGCTGGTAAGAGATGGCATTACTCCAGCCTTACACTGGCTTCATAGGGCACTTGTTCTTGATATCACTACACTAAGGTGGTAATAGGTTTGAAGAAAAGATTTAAATCTTAATTGGATTTATTAAATAACAATAATATTAAAATTGCAGACATTATTTGAGGATTTTTACATAAAGTTTTCAAACATAAATATTTAAGTAAAGAAGTACAGAAAAGGCAACACATTGATTATATTGAGAAATACTGGATGTTAAACAGATAGTATTTTACTCTGATACCTAATGGCTAACCATTGCCTGTTTGTTCTGGGTTGTATTTTGTTTGTGCAATGTGTGCAGGTAGCTCCCTGCTTCAGCCAGGGTAGTTGCACAATTCCTATGCTTTCACTTGTCTACTGTTGTTACCTTCAATGTTGTTGTTTTTAATATACAGGTCTTACTATAGATAAAATCTTTGAATGTGTATACATGTATAATTACAGTATGTCAACTAATTTTTGTTATATAAACGCATAATCAGCAGTAATTGACACTGGTTTGTAATATTGTGATGTGTATTTTGTGATCAGCAGTTATCAAAGTTGATATTTTAATCCGAATACTCCTTATATTTATCTATAATAGTATTGTATCCGTCTTTTTATATCATTCCTGAAAGCAAAATTATGATCTCAAGATCAAAAAGTATTCTCAAAGAGCCAAAGAATCATTTCATCTAAACAGTAAACATATGTTAAATAATAAAGGTATGCTGTTCTTTTAAAGAACATGAAATACCTGTATAGGACTTATAGCTTCTCACTTGGGTTGCAGTAGGTCAATGGTTCTCCCTGGATGCCTCCGTGCATTTGCTCTTCCTCCACCTGTGATTAGCTGGACCTCGCTATTTGCTGAAATACTGTCAAAGCGACGGTAAACTCAAATAGTCAAGTAAAGTCATTTGAGCATGTCTTACACTTGACTTTACTCCACACTCATATAAATAAATCATGAAGACAATTAGACCATGTGGCTTAATCCATATGTATCTATATGTGCACACGACAGCAGTCTTATCAAGTTTCAAAAGTTGTAACCTACCATAACATTATTACGTCATGAAAGCTCCAGTGTATATCCCAGTTGAGTGTTGTTTGCCATGTGGTCATCTTGTAAGCCAGCCCTCGGTACCTTGGGTCATGTTAATTGTAGTGCCAATCGATCACTGGTCAGTGACCTGCTGTGGTCAGTCCAGTCTGAACACAGAAACTAGTGCTTTTGTATTGCTAAATACTTGTTTTTAAACTGGTCCCAGTGGCCTAGTGGTTAGAGTATAATATTATGCCCTATGACCAGGTGGTTGTGGGTTCGATCCCTGTCAGACATACCAAAGTAATAAAAAGTTTTATTGACCTATCATTCAGTATAAGCAAATATCTAGGACTGGTTGGTCTGGGAAAATGTGATTAATTGACAGGCCTGTTGTACTGGCTTGTATGATGTGATAGGTTTAATGTGAGCAGTTAACCTGGTCATGAAAAGAAAATTATCCCTCAACATTGGGGTAAATCACTACACAAGCTGGGGAAGGTCTATGGGATGGCTGTTAGTGAGGTCATTGTTGATTTTTAGCTCGACTATTTCGAAGAATATGAGAGCTATTGTAGTCGCCCTTGCGTCGGCGTCGGCGTTGCAGCTTTTGGTTAAAGTTTTGCATGCAAGTTACTATCAACCTTATATCTCAATAACCATTTATGGTATTGACTTGAAAGTTTATAAATATGTTTAGGGGCATCAGACAACAAAGGTAGATAACTCGTGACTGAATTTAATATAAATTATGGCCCCTTTTTAACTTAGAAATTTTGGTTAAAGTTTTGCATGCAATAGAAAATTTGGTTAAAGTTTTGCGTGCAAGCTACTATCTAGTTTGTTTCTCAATAACCATTCATGGTATTGACTTGAAAATTTTTACTTTAGGGGAATATGTTGCAAATTATTGCCCCTTTTTAACTTAGAAATTTTGGTTAAATTTTGCATGCAAGTTACTTTCATGCTAATATCTCAGATCAGGCATGCAATTGATTTTAAACATCTTTAATATGTTTAGGAGTATCATACTATCAAGGTAGATAACTTTTGATGGAATATATTACAAATTATGACCCCTTTTTTAACTTAGAAATTTTGGTTAAATTTTGTATGCAAGGTACTTTCATGCTTATATCTCAGACTCCAGGCATGGGATTGATTTGAAACATCTTTAATATGTTTAGGGGTATCAGACTATCAAGGTATATCATTTTTGACTATTTTTATGTACAGGGTATGTGAAGGGCAAGAATTGAAATAGATTTCATTTGATTTACCAACAAGCATTTTGAATATTCGAGCGTGCTGTCCTCTGACAGCTCTTGTTATTGGTTGTGGTGAGGGATTGATTAAGGAACAAGTTCAGACAATACTTCTTGTGTGTTCAAAGGTTACACCAGCACTAAGCACCTGTGAGTGTCTTGAAAAACTGTCTCCCCATGTGGGAATCATACCAGTAATCCTAGGAGCCTTATACATTGAAGCCTACCTCCGGACAAGGTGTCATAGCTTGTCATGTACTGTGTTATGCACATAGTTGTTATAACTATAAATTGATGTTATAAAATTAAAAAACAAAAAAAATGTCATTTACCAATGGTAAGTTTATTGGGGGGGGGGGGGGGGGGCACATGTATACATTTAACTATTTTGAACTTCTCTCAAGATATTTTGGTTCTTCAAAAGGGAATATTTTTCCACTTAGAATTTATGCAGGTGTGAAACTCATTTTCAAGCTTCTACTTACAGTGTGCAGTATAACTAGAATATGTTCAGTATTAATCATGCATTGTTTGAGGAGTCAACCTCAGGATGGTTTTCCTGTCTTTCTACTTGAAGTCTGTCTGCTTCGTTTCTTCATTAGAGCTAGAAAGTGTACAACAGGTTTTGCTTCGCATTTAGCTTGCTCCTAAAAGAGAAAGGCATTTGTTTTTTAATAAATAAATATATATTCATTATAACATCATCACCTTTATTATAGTTTTATTTACATAAAAAAAGTATGATATTGATAAATAGCAGCATTCAATGATAGCTCCTTATAGACTAAGTTTATTTCTTTTGAAAGTGCTGCCTTTGTGAGTTAATACCCTGTTTTAACCCTTACCATGTTAAATTCTTAATTAGACTTGTCCTTTCTTCATTTGGGACTGTACCATTAGTTATTTATGGGGGTGCTTGCTTAAAATTTATTGACTGAATATTGAACAGTGCAGACCATGATCAGACTGCACAGATGTACAGGCTGATCTTGGTCTACTTATGCACTGGTCACAGACGGTTACTATTTTAGACTTAAGGGCCATCTGCCAGTGAGCCATTTGTCCAAATTAAGGGGCCACAGAGGGCCCCTTAACCATTGGCTAACAACTGGAATGGCCTTCTTAATGTCCATAACCAAAGTTTGGACAATTTGATAAAGGGC
>CM037778.1:30389144-30439144 GCA_021229015.1 Solen grandis
ATAAATAAATAAAAAATGTTGCAGTTCTGTCATGAACTATACCCGCTACGAGAACATTGGGGACAATATAACGCGGCGCAAAATTACAACAATTTGATGCGGAGGAAAACTAAATCGCGGTTTGAGCATAACTGTCAGCCTTCACTTTTGGATACACAAAAATAATGACAACAAAAATGAATTTTGTGGGTTTTATTTCTCATTGTAGATGAATCGCTTTGCCAACGGGAGCTACGTTTACAAGTGCCAGAGGTGTGAAAAGGTTGGTAGAAAGTGGCAGATACTAGACCATGCCCTCAAAGCCCATGTACCAGTGGAGAAGGTGCCATTCTTCTGCCAACTGTGTAAGTTCCGTTGCCAGGATCTGCCGACATTACTGGACCATACCAGTAAGTACAAGCGGCACACTGAGATAGTCCAGCGACAAGGTCCTTGTGATCTGCAGAAGGTGCTTTTGAAGTCCTTAGACCCGATCTACGTTGGTGATGAGTGGGCCGTTGCAGTCGGACAAGAGGCGCTTCCAGCACGAGGCGAGGATCCCCTGGGCCCAGATGCGGACTCCCGTTTACGAGCGTGGATCCTGGGTGAGGACAAGCATGTGACAACTCCTCCAGAGCTGAACTCGGTATTCTCCACCCGCCAAGCCCTGCCTACGCAAGTTGCAGTGCCAGTCTTTGCTGAAATGCCAACTAACGTACGGCACAAGATCAGTCCAGCTCTAGCAGACACAGCCAGTCCATTGCCCACAGTAGACCTTGGTACGAGTGTTACGCCTGTGACCCTCCAACTTCCCCAGATGCAATCATTCTCCAGCATACTGGACCTGATGACGATCCCCCAGATGTCCCAATCTCCAACAAAGACTCAGGCTGCATCTCAACCCGCCGTCGTGGCCCAACCTTCGCCGGTTTTTCATTTTACAGCTACTAAGGTTGGGGCGGGTGACGCCCATTCAGTTGTCCATCCTGATGTCCCAACTGCCAGCAGCCTGTCTCGGTTTAAGAGGAAAGTTCCCTCAGTGTCTTCGACGCCTTTGCAGGATGAGCACATAGAGGAGGCCATCTTACCAGGGCCAGCTGACACTGCTGATCCGCTGTTCCATGGAGAGGACAACGCGTCCAAGAAGTCCAAGTATTCGGACGAGTTTGGGGACCGGATGGAAAAGGCAATGAGGGAATGCACCTCCCAAATTGTCTCGGCAGTTGCAGAAAACACGAAGTCGATAAAAGCCCTGCAATCCGCCGTGGACCTGATGCGTAATGAGATTTACAGGATCGAGCGAAAGGTTACCACCATCTCCAACAGCATGCCATCTACGGACTGGACAGGCAGACCAGACAAGGCCATCAAGTCAGTTGTTACCAAACCTAAGAAGAAATAGACAATGCTACATATTAAATAGAAACAGTTGTGAAATTATAATTCAATGTTAAAACTTTTAAAGACATTTAAAATTTAATTCTAGACAGTTATCTACATTAATATTCCTTTACATGGTGCCAAAGATGAACTTTGCTTTCAAGTATTTGAAGGCGGCAGGAGCTCGCCTTGAAAAGGAGGGGGTGTTGATGGGCCCCAGAGCTTTGACTTTGTGTGTTCTTAGATTTAATAGAGTGCAATACATTTGAAGTATGAACTATAGACAATACAATGCATGTTTGCATTACCCCACCCGCTATTACATTTTTGCACTCTTATCTTGTGTATTATCGTATCTACCAAATTTAAACCTTATAATTATATGCAGTAATATGAAGAGCAAAAACATTTAAACTTACTGTATTGATATATTTGTACTGACAATCATTTGGTGCCGCCGATTTTCACATTTAAACCTTGTTTACTGTTAAACTTTATCATTACGTCAGCCATTTTGGTGTTTACATTTTGTACTTCCGTTTCTACTAGAGGTCAGATAGTACACACAGGAATTTTCCCACGGTTATTGATTTTTGTATCTCAGTGTTAAAGTTTGTAAACTGGCTCGTCTATACACTATTTCTGACTCATCTTATATTTTTAGCCATAGGTGTTACTATTTTTAGCTCGGGCGATCGAAAATAGTATCAAAATGATCGATCAACTTCGATCGTATTTTTGATCGAGCAGTTGATCGATGGCTTTCGACCCATTCTTCGATCTCTTTCGATATGATTTTCAATCGATACGTGCACTTTTAGTATAAAAGGCTGTGATTCTCGTCTGATCGAGGATTCAGAATTTTGGCATTGGTGAATGCAGCCGTATTATACAAAAGTCCATTGTTAACATCGATACACATAAAAGAGTAAAGTACGTTGCTGCGGGAACATTTGAATTATTATTGGCGGCTGTTTAAAGCAGTATTTGATATTTTAACAACGTTAAAGATATTTTTACAGTAACATTGTTTTTTAAAGATCTACATTTAAATGAGTGACATATTAAATAATAACGCATTATTTAATAACATTAAGAGATATTTATATAACTTGTTCATATTGAAGGCTGACGTAATCGTGTATACTACTCCGGCTCATAAATTTATGTATATTTCGGCGGCATACAGTACTGAGGGAAATTTAACGGTTTTACGAATACACCTTAATCGGTCATAAATAAATCGTAAACTGTTCACTTGTCGTTGCTGCTGAATTTCAACCACATTATCTACGGCTAAGAATATTTACCCGTCGCACCCTAGCCCCCAACAATATCGTGCAATAGGTATGTGACATTATCCCAACATCGGGTCAAGCAGTACTGGAACTACCCTTATAAATTATGCTGAGTGCCAAGCAAGGGAGCTATACCAGTACCATTTTTAATGATTTTGGTATGTCATGCTGGGAATTGAACCCACAACCTTCTGCTCCAGAGGCAGACTCTCTAACAACTCAGCCACTGGGGACGGGGATTATATACAATGTATTGAGTTTGAGCTGGAAAAAAAAAAGAAAAAAAAAAAGAGTGACAAGAGGCCCTGAAGACGCCTGAGGAAAACTGCCTTCACTGCCTGTACAAAATACTATATTATAGCATAATTGTACTGAATACAAAATCTATGTGATAATTACAGTTCCACAAACCAAACAATTCCTGTTGTCAAAATTTGAAGACAAAATTGAATGAGAGATTATGGCTATAAACAAATGTCATAAAACTTCAAAATGATTGCTTAAGAAATGAAGATGCTAGAGTGTAAACAGTGAAAACTGGCATTTTTATTAATTAAAAGGCCATAACTCCTGACCTAATTATCCAATATCAGCTTTAGTCTACCTTGGCCAAGAGATTATGGCTATAAAAATGACCTTTAAGTTTGAAAATGATTGCTTAAGAAATGAAGATGCTAGAGTGCAAACAAAGTAAAATCTGGCATTTTTTTAATATTAAAAGGGCCACAACTCCTGACCTACCTAATTGGCCGATACCAGCATAATTAAACTTGGCCAAGAGACTATGATTTTAAATATTGTCATAAAGTTTGAAGAAGATTGCATAAGAAATGAAGAAGTGAAATCTGCCTTTTTTCATATATTAACAAGAGCTGTCAGAGGACAACATGCTCGACTATTTAAAATGCTTGTTGTTAAATCAAGTGAAATCTATTTCAATTCTTGCCCTTTATATACCCTGTATATACAATAATAGTCAAAAATGATATACCTTGATAGTCTGATACCCCTAAATAGGTTCATGAAGTCTAAAATCAATCCCATGCCTAGTTACTGAGACATAAGTTTAATATCACTGTGCATGCAAAACTTTAACCAGTATCCAAATTAGAAAAGGGCCATAATTTATATAAAATTCAGCCCAAGAGTTATCTTCCTTGGTTTTCTGATGCCCCTGAACACAAAACCTAACTTTCTAGTCAATACCATAAATAATTTCTTAAGATATAAGCTGGATAGTAGCTTGCATGCAAAACTTTAACCAAAAGGTCTAAGTCAAAAAGTGGCCTTAATCTGCATCATATTCAGTCAAAAACTATCTGTCATTATAGTATGATACCATTGAACATATTAATGAAGTTTCAAATCAAACCCATGCCTGGTTACTGAAATATAAGCATGAAATTCCTTGCATGCAAAACTTTAACCAAAATTTCTAAAAAGAGGCCATAACTTGTAATATATTCTATCAAGCGTTATCTTCCTTGATAGTATAATGATACCCCTAAACATATTAAAGATGTTTCAAATCAATCCCATGCCTGGACTCTGGATATAGCATGAAAGTACCTTGCATGCAAAACTTTCACCAAAATTTTAAGTTAAAAAGGGGCCATAACTTGTAATATATTCTATCAAGAGTTATCTACCTTGATAGCATGATACCCCTAATCGTATTAAAGATGTTTCAAATCAATTGCATACCTGGATACTGAGATATAAGCATAAAAGTATCTTGCATGCAAAACTTTAACAAAAATTTCTAAGTTGAAAATGGGGCCATAATTTGCAATATATTCCTTCAAGAGTTATCTATGCCCCTAAACATATTCATAAACTTTCAAGTCAATACCATAAATAGTTATTGAGATATAAGGTTGATAGTAACTTGAATGCAAAACTTTAACCAAAAGCTGCAATGCCAACGCCGACACAATAGCTACTCATATTCTTCGAATAGTCGAGCTAAAAAGGGGGATAATTTGGCCAAAACCCATGACAGAGTTATTCCTCCTCTTGCCTACAGGTTGGAGTGGTGGTCAAATACAAGTATTCCAGGTTTCAAAACAATACCTTAAGGGTTTTAGTGAAAAAGTTAGGTGGTACGGAAAACTTAAACAAGATTCTAAATAAAAACAAGAGGGCCATATGGCCCTAGATCACTCACCAGAGTACATCATCTTTTCTAAAGCAATTCAAGTTGTTTCTATCAGGAAACTAAACGACCCTTTTGGGGCCTCATTTTTAAAGGGATCAAGTTTATTTTCGCAATTATGGTAGACATTCATGAGGTGACCATTTCTTCAAAATGAAATTAAGTTCTGACCACTGGTTTTGTAGAAAAAGAATTTTAAAATTGTCTATATAGAGTATAAAAGGAAATTAGGCAACCCCCTAGGGGCCTCATTTTTCAAGGGTTCATCTTCATTTTAGCAAGTCTGGTAAACTTTCATGAGGTGACTATTTGTGCCAAATGACATTAAATTCTGACCAATTGTTTCACAGAAGAAGAGTTTTGAAATTTTCTATATAGAGTATATTAGGAAATTAGCTGATCCCCTAGGGGCCTCATTTTCAAGGGGTCAACTTTATTTTAGCAATTATGGTAGATAATCATGAGGTGACCATTTCTGCCAAAGGAAATTAAATTCTGATCATTAGCTTCTTAGAAGAAGAATTTTGAAATTTTCTATATAGAGTATATACAGAAATTTGGCAACCCCCTAAGGGCCTTGTTTTTCAAGGGATCAACTTTGTTTGTTGGGTTTAAATATCCCACCGACAGTATTTCAGTCATCTGGAGACGATGTCTACTTGAGACAGATATAGTTCTGCCACACTGCAGTATCACGCTGTAGACATGCGGCATGATACCACACCCAGTCACATCCTGACTACTGGCCAACCAGTCCTGCAACTACCCATATATGCTGAGCACTAAGCAAGGGAGCTATAACAGTACCATTTTTTACTACTTTGGTATGTCGCGGCCGTGGATCGAACCCACGACCTCCTGAACCCGAGGCGGATGCTCTAACCACTCATCCACTGGGGACGGTGGGATCAACTTTGTTCAGCGATTGTGGTTTATGAGGTGAAAGAGAAAGGTGCCAAAGAAAATTAAATTCTGACCATTGGCTTCATAGCTCTGGTGAGCTAAAAAGGGGCATAATTTGGTCAAAATCCAAGACAGAGTTATCCCCTCTTGCTTACAGGTTGGGGTGGTGGTCATTTAAAGTATTCCAAGTTTCAAAACAATACCTAAAGTGAGGTGGTACAAAAAACTTATCCATTACGGCGACAACAACGCCAACGCTTGAGTGAGTAGAATAGCACTCCTTTTTCTTAGAATAGTCGAGCTAAAAAGGTAACAAATATATGAAAACAACATGAAATTGGTACTAACTTAGTCTATGATCTAGACAAAAGGTCAATGTCATGACACAGCCTCTTTATCAATAAGACTTCACCTTGTCCTGTGTTTTTAAGAGTAACAAGTAAGATTGTATGCCTGAGACTGCAAGGTGTCTTTTGAAGAAGAAAACACAACGGTATAAACTTACCACTGCCTTGATGACCATGGTGAAAGAAGCGTAGTTGCTGTAGTCCCTAGTTTCTGCACTTATTATAAATCTGTAATAACCTGATTTCGCATCATTTTCACTCCGGACTTTAAAAAGGGGGTCACAGGGCTGAAAAGGAAGATATTTCAAGGTGCAATATCACAGAAATAACTCTAGAACAAATACCATAATCACTCTAAGTATTGGGACAGAAAAATTAAAGAACATTTTTTTTGTACCCATACACAGAGTCATAAAAAATAATTTTTCAAAAAGTGTCACAATACATAGGTACATGTCCTTTGTTCTGGCCAGTTGGAATAGTGAATTTTCCAAGACTTGAAGATTAAACAGAAATTAATTTTTATTCTGACTTAATTTATATAAACACATAGTTATTTATACAGTCAAACCCCGGCTATTCGATATCCCGGGGAGAAGCTTTTATTTCGAGTAAGGCATGTATTTGAATAACCCAAATCACGTCGGTCGCTGAGACAAAAACCTCCCACCCACTTTTTTCATGCAGTGAACATTATGATGTACACTTTTTAAAATTTGATTAAGAAATGTAAATGAAAACGACTATAGATAATTAATTTTTATTTCACAACTTTCATCTTCTTACGCATAAATGATTTCGATACATAGATAATCAATGCATACGTCAATAACAAAGATACATGTACATTTATCAGGTCTCACTAAATCACAAGCGACTACACGTGCCCAATATAAATGCCATCTTGAAAACAGCAATGGATAATTAATATTTAATTTACCAACATTCATTTTTTCAATTTTAATTTTACTTTCTTTTTTTATATCAATGAAGACGCAAGTACATTGTGCCAAGGAAGGTCTTAAAATAATTCATGGAATTGAAAGGAATTAAAACTTCCGATTTATAGTCAATGACCACTACTACTGGACCGTAGTGGCATTAGCAATACATTGTAGTTAAAAGCTGATCTTACTCTGATTATTTGGCTTCCTGTTTCAAGATGTTCGCATACTGCATCCACAATATTGTTGTCTACTCCATCAGGATCATATACTAATATATCCTTATAGATGTCAAATGGGAGAGGATCCGTAATTATCTGCAACAGAAAAAGGAACATTCAAAGAGAGAGAGAAGGGGGAGGAAAGAGAATATCTTCATGTATTGTTTTAAATACCTTAAATAACAACAACACTGTGACGTCTTAACGTAATTACCACTTTCTTGAAACAAGACTTCCCATCAAATACTAAACTTAAATACCATTGACAACATGAAATATTCTTTAAATCTTGAGCTGTGAAATTAAACAAGAGAGCAATGGTGTCCCTATATCGCTCACCTGAGTACCACTGCTCTATAAGCAACCTTATATAGTATTATGGACCATAACTTCCATACAAGGCATAATAATCCTTGGTTTATTATCATTATGTATACATCTAGAGCTCCACAGAGCAGTGCCAATGCTTGTCTGTCAAAAAAGGAGGGGGTGGGGGCATATTCATGTGATAAAGGGGTGTATCTCTAAAAATATTGATCACTGAGTTATGCACATAACTCCAAAAATATTGCTTTCAGAAAAATGCCCCTTTGCCTTATAACTGCGCCATGTCATGATTATCAAGTATTCCAAGTTTCGTGTTGATACCATTCATATTTTTTAAGATATTCTACTTTATAAGAAATTTTGACCAAAATTCTAAGTTAAAAAGGGGCATAACTCCAAAAATATAGCTTTCAGAATAATGCCCCATTGCCTTACAACTGTACCTTGTCATGATTATCAAGTATTCTAAGTTTTGTGTTGATACATTTCATAGTTTTCAAAACATTCTACTAAATAAGCAATTTTGACCAAAGTTCTAAGTTTAAAAGGGGCATAACTCCGAAAATATAGCTTTCAGAATAATGACCCTTGTGTTACAACTGGGCCTTGTCATAATTATTAAGTATTCCAGGTTTGGTATTGATACCTTTAAAAGTATTTGAGTAATGGGCTATGTAAAAGTTTTTGCATGACACCGACGACGACACCGATGACCCAGCCATCATAATAGCTCGACTATTTCTTAGAAACAGACCAGCTAAAAAATGTATCAGCAAATATCGTTCATTAAGTACTTAGAAAGATCCATACAATATATGCAGATGTAGTTGATGCCTCATCCATTCACTCACACAACTTTCAACTAAACTTCCATCTACGGCTAGTTCAGACTTCAGATTCTTAAAGATATCTAGAGTTATACATACCTCATCTATCATCAAGTTGTAGGTACCAGTTTCATTTCCAGTTCGATTGAATACTGGTACATTGTCATTCAAATCTTTAATGACCAATTTAGTTGAGAATGTTGTCTAAAAAATATAATAAGAACTATATTAAATAAGTCAGAAGATGATTACAATACCATGAAAATAAGAGCAAACAACTTTATAAGATCATCTGTTTAGGGCCTGTTATGTTTCATCTCGGTGACTTTGTCTACAGCAGATTGTGGCATAGTGGCATGATACAACAACTATTTTCATCCCTATAGTTTGAGTCATGGCTGGGGATCAACCATTTTAATCCCTATAAATGTAGTTTGAGTCATAGCTGGGGATCAACCATTTTCATCCCTATAGTTTGAGTCATGGCTGGGGATCAACCATTTTCATCCCTATAGTTTGAGTCATGGCTGGGGATCAACCATTTTCATCCCTATAGTTTGAGTCATGGCTGGGGATCAACCATTTTCATCCCTATAGTTTGAGTCATGGCTGGGGATCAACCATTTTCATCCCTATAGTTCGAGTCATAGTTGGGGATCAACCATTTCATCCCTATAGTTTGAGTCATGGCTGGGGATCAACCATTTTCATCCCTATAAATGTAGTTTGAGTCATGGCTGGGGATCAACCATTTCATCCCTATACATGTAGTTTGAATCATAGCTGGGGATCAACCATTTTCATCCCTATAGTTTGAGTCATGGCTGGGGATCAACCATTTTCATCATTATAGTTTGAGTCATGGCTGGGGATCAACCATTTTCATCCCTATACATGTAGTTTGAGTCATGGCTGGGGATCAACCATTTTCATCCCTATAGTTCGAGTCATAGTTGGGGATCAACCATTTCATCCCTATAGTTTGAGTCATGGCTGGGGATCAACCATTTTCATCCCTATAAATGTAGTTTGAGTCATGGCTGGGGATCAACCATTTTCATCCCTATAGTTTGAGTCATAGTTGGGGATCAACCATTTTCATCCCTATAGTTTGAGTCATGGCTGGGGATCAACCATTTTCATCCCTATAGTTTGAATCATGGCTGGGGATCAACCATTTTCATCCCTATAGTTTGAGTCATAGTTGGGGATCAACAATTTTCATCCCTATACATGTGGCTTGAGTCATGGCTGGGGATCAACCATTTTCAACCCTATAGTTTGAGTCATAGTTGGGGATCAATATGATGTCCTCCTGGTTATGGTTCAGACCATCTTACCTCTCAACCACTTGAATCAGTTTACAGTTTGAACACAAACAATTATATAAAAGTGATTTGATGTCCATCTTAGAGAGCCTAAAGTCCTGTATTATGCAACAAAATAATGAGTTATTTTTTTACTCATCAAATACAATGTAGTATACACATGAAATTTCTATGCTAGCAGTAATTCCCGACAGTATAATTAGTACATCTCTTTGTATAGCAGAAAAACATTTCTCTTGTCATTTAAATATACACACAGTTCTCATATTGCTACTAGCAAGAAAATATTTTCTTTTTGCAGACTCTTTTATTTAATGTTTATTTATATGGATAACTTAATATGAGCATTGATAAATTGATCATTTGAAAAAAAAAGTCAAAATCAAAAACTGTCTCAATCAATGATGAGTCCCAATACAGAAAAAGCAAACTTATTTTGCAGAAGTAACTCACAACACAAGTTTAACTGCTAAGTTGAGAGTTTGTTTGTTTGTTGGGTTTAACGTCCCAGTCATTCAGTCATTTTGAAACTATATTTACTTGAGACAGATCGATATAGTGCTGCAACACTGCAGTATCATGCCATAGACCAACCAGTCCAGAACTACCATATGCTGAGCGCCAAGCAAGGGAGCTATACCAGTACCTTTTTTTTATGACTTTGGTGTGTTGCAGTCAAGGATTAAACCTCCCGTTCCCAAAGCAGACGTTCTAAACATTTGACCATCAGAGATAGTTTATTTAGGAGTTGACACTCACAGGCAATCATTTGAATAAACATGTACATCCTTTTCTTTAGTTTTAAATGATTATTTTACATCCAATAGACAAAAAACTGTAGTGCAGAGATGTTTGTGTCTGTTTGGTCCTCAGTCTGAGAGGAGACCAGAGTACCTGTAGGAAACCTGTATGTCAATACAGGTGACCATATAGCCTTTCAAACACAGCACTGGATCAAGCAAGGATTGAACCCATGTTACATTTGTGTAATACGAGGAACTAGCTGCCACACCTCTGGTTTATACTAATATCAAATGGCTACAGATTACATGTATAGGGACATTCTTACTGCAATGAGACACTATGAAATTTGACCAAAGATGATTATATCAAATTAGTTGCAAATTCAAATAAGTGAACATAATACACCGAACAAACATAATACAAGCTATGACAAAAAGTTTAGTTTAGGAGTGAAAGGTATACAAAGATAACTTACACTAAGTTTTGATAATTTATTTACACAGTTGATTGCCACAGCTTTAGCATTCCCATCATCTTGATTCTACAAAAAAGAAAAGAACACTATATACTCACATTCTATCCCCTTTATCATAAGAGTCACACTTTATCTGTTTATTCTGAATCCCCATATAAATTGCAAATTATAGATACTTTGATTGTATCTAAAACTTGAAAAACAAAACTGTTAAGCACTGCTTGGTCTCAGTTTTGTCAACACATATTGATAATATGACTGTATCAAACCATATCAATCCTAAACAGAACCAGAGTCTAAGTTATATACAGGTTACAGAATGCTTAAGGTAAAGCCCCTGTAAAGGTTCTACTACATTTCGGACCTCATGGCCTTTCACTGAGATAACCAAGGTTTTCCAATGTTTCATTAGGGTACCTTGGTTATTTTGGTAGAGGTTAACTTAAGTGGTCCAATATGTAGCGAAACCATTACAGGGGCTTTACCTTAAGGAAGTTTTCGTTACATATAACCCTTTACCCCATGAATTTCATGTACAAATTTATGACTTGATAAATACTAATTGAAGGAAATGTCTGATCTAAGAACCCTCTGTTTGTTAAATGCATCAAAATGAATCTTTATAAGGTATAGGGCAAACCTATGTGATAAAATGTTATATCAATAATGCATAGTTTACAAATCATTTTCCTGATAAGTCAGAAAAAATCTCAATAACAATAGATACCCAAATATAAATTATGGTGGCATATTTCTGCCAGCCACTTATCCACTTAGCTATGTTGAAACTTTTCTGAAAAATTGTCACATAATCAGTTATTATCTGGCAAATAGAAAATTTTCAGTTATTCACTTAGGTATCTTAAAAGGACTAAATTGTCTGCTAGAGCCCATTACTGCCAAACACATATTCCCTTAGGTTAACTGGATATCATGCTTTTTTCCAGATAATTATGTGAAAACAAGAAAGTCAGTAGAACTGACAGATGCTCCCTGAAGAACGTCATTGTTACAAATAAGGCCTTGGTCAATGGGTGGGAGGATATGTTGAAATCCCCATTCCTAAATCATATCTATTCTCCTCATCAGATGAGATGATTTACCAACTCTAATTTGGAGACTTAGTAACAGTTTACTATTTAATATGATAATACGTGTTACTCATCAGATCTTTCATTGATTTTTTTTAAGTTTTTATACTACTAAAAATTAAGTCATACATTTCAATGTGTGCTCATATCAATGAGGTTAACCAACACTCTTGACATATGACTGGATATTTGAAATAGTGTATAATGGCCTAAACAACAATTAGCTGACATGATTATGATTGACATTACTAGCATATTGAATTTTGTGGGGTTTTGTTTAAATGATATCTCCTGTTAAATTAGGCAAATGACATGAATATTAGTCAACAACATGGTAGTAGGGGCCATAACTCTCTTAAAAATTGAAGAACCAGGTCACGTCGACGATATGCGTATCTACTCTTGGTAATAAAGCTTCCCATAAAGTTTCATTGAATTCAAGCCATTAGTTCCTGAGAAATAGCCCGGACAAGAATCATGCAACATGAACTATAGGCCAAAAAGTCAAGGGGCCATAACTCTTAAAATTGAGAACCAGGTCACGCGACGATATGCGTATCTACTCTTGGTAATAAAGCTTCCCATAAAGTTTCATTGAATTCAAGCCATTAGTTCCTGAGAAATAGCCCGGACAAGAATCATGCAACATGAACTATAGGCCAAAAAGTCAAGGGGCCATAACTCTGTGAAAAATTGAGGAACCAGGTCACGCCGACGATATGCGTATCTACTCTTGGTAATAAAGCTTCCCATAAAGTTTCATTGAATTCAAGCCATTAGTTCCTGAGAAATAGCCCGGACAAGAATCATGCAACATGAACTATAGGCCAAAAAGTCAAGGGGCCATAACTCTGTGAAAAATTGAGGAACCAGGTCACGTCGATGATATGCGTATCTACTCTTGGTAATAAAGCTTCCCATAAAGTTTTGTTGAATTCAAGCCATTAGTTCCTGAGAAATAGCCCGGACAAGAATCATGAAGTACTAAGGCCAAAAGTCAATGGGCCATAACTCTGTGAAAAATTGAGGAACCAGGTCACGCCGACGATATGCATATCTACTCTTGGTGATAAAGCTTCCCATTAAATTTCGTTGAATTCAAGCCATTAATTCCTGAGAAATAGCCCGGACAAGAATCATGCAATATGAACTATAGGCCAAAAAGTCAAGGGGCCTTAACTCTGTGAAAAATTTAGGAATCGGGTCATGCTGACGATATGCGCATCTCCTCTTGGTAATAAAGCTTCCCATAAAGTTTCGTTGAATTCAAGCCATTAGTTCCTGAGAAATAGCCTGGACAAGAATCATGCAATATGTACTATAGGCCGAAAAGTCAATGGGCCATAACTCTGTGAAAAATTTAGGAATCAGGTCATGCTGACGATATGCGCATCTCCTCTTGGTAATAAAGCTTCCCATAAAGTTTCATTGAATTCAAGCCGTTAGTTCCTGAGAAATAGTCCGGACAAGGAAAGTGTGACGGACGAACGGACGGACGGACGAACGGACGGACGAAGCGGCGACTATATGCATCACCTTCAGTGAGCATAAAAATGCTTGTTATCCACATAATTTAACTGACTAACTTGAAAAAATGCAAGATATCCTGTTATCTTAAGTGAATATATGGCTGAACAGGTGACAATTTTTCAGTAAAGTTTCGACATAGCTAAGTGGAGAAATATGCCGCCATAATAAATGTATATAAAACTTTTCTATTACTGGAAGTGTTTTTGATACACTTTATAAGTTCATATCCAAAGGATTCCTAAATTGTATCACTGCTGAGTCATATTATGACTTCGTATTAAAGAACAATGCAACCACTTTGTCCTGCTCCAGTTAGTCTAAGAGTCCAATAAATCCTATGTCCTGACCCCACTTGGCTACAAGAATTTTTGAGAATTTGTTAGACACTGAGTTTTTGCATTTCTTTTTCATATCAATGTAATTGCAGTAGGTGTATAAATCAGACTTACTGATAATTAATCTATTTTTAAAAATTCATCTCTTTTTTTTTTGCTGTTTTTTTATCAATGTTCACCAACAAGCAAAGAATTCTGACCAACTGTTCAGAAGAATGAATATAATAAGAGAAACAAGATAAGTGGTCTGATGATGATAGACCAAGCACGACTCCTACTTCAAAAGTTTGGACATTTTCACTAAATCAGAGGCCAGAACTATTCTTGGTTCACAACTACACATCAAGGTGAATGTATGTGTCAGGTACCATTGATCTAGAATAAAAACTTTTGGAGTCATTATATGAACCCTAGGTGCACAACATTCTTGAGAAATTTTATGGCTCTAACACAATATAGGTTTGGAGACATGCACAATAGAAAATGCAATATACCACAGTATCAGATTTTCATCAAAGTTTGGGACATTATCATGGGAAGTCTGCCCAGGCTCAATGAAATGGAAAGTGTTAACATTCCTGAAAAGAATAATGACTGTTACTCAAATTGAAAAATAATAGTAGATAATCTGAACATTCCCAAATCTTTCCCAAATCTTAAACAGAATCCTTTGAGATTACAAGAGGCAGTATCAGATGATGTTTTGAAGTCAGGAGTCCTAAGAGTTACTGTAAATACGGTGCCTACCTCAAAATCCAGATTTCCAGTTTTGAGCTTCACATTAGTATAATTCCTGCCTTGAGGTTCGATTAATATGTAGCTCCCCCCATCCTGCAGCTGAATGCTAAGGTCACCAGGTTTATCATCAGTACAAAACAATAAGGCCACATTAGCTGTAATCATTTACAATTATTTGGTTAGTTTACTGATATTTTTGATAATGTACAATTGCAATAACTAGCACGATCATTTGACACAGAAAAAGAAACCTAATATAAAGCTAATCAAGCAGTATTTACAATGTCTTTATAATCTAAAATGTACTCATGAATGGGAAAGATAAATTGCTAAAAGTCTTGTTAGATTCAATTTATCAAGAGCTATTTATCAGCGTATAATTGATTCCTCTTATTGTTAATTGTGACTATGTGACCAGTATCGACACTGAAAATGTGTTATGCATTCTAACTCACATCTAGACTTAGCCTTTTGTTCACATTTTCTTAACCCTTTCCCTCATATAGACTCAATTTGACGCACTCAATAGGTACCACATAAAGCCTGATCTGCAGAAAACCACAGTTAAACCTTACCAAATTTAATTACAAAATCCTCATTTCCAGACCACTGAGGAGCAGCGAAAGGCATTAAACCTGATCAGCCTGCGAGTTACTCGCAGGCTGATCTGTTTTATGCTGTTCGCATAGGTCTTTTCATGGTATCCTCTATGAGGGAAAGGGTTAAACTTAGCGAGTCAGGCATGCTCAAACAAAAATTTAGTGGAGACTGTTTTATTTGACAACAATAAAAGATAATATTGAATATGAAAGTTGAATGACATATGCTTATTTTGACACAAATTCTTGAAATAAGTTTTCATTAAAACATTACTTTTTTTCATTATTCTGTGATTTAATTGCACATGAATTCAAATTTAAAAGATACTGCTCTTTCTTATCCTTGAGATTAAACAATGGACTTGATTACAAAATTAAGTATTTTCTTTGGTTGAGTCAATTATAAGGATCAGGCAAAGAAATTCTCACATTTAACAGAACACAGTGTGCATACATGTGTATTTTTCTCAGCAGTTGAACAGCACTGTAAAGAGAAGCTAAAGAGCATTAAAATTTTGGTTTCGGTGATACAGCAGTAATCACTGGTACTGTACTTACGGTCTAGTGTGTCTTCTCTAACATTTGCCAGTGAATTTGTAACAAGCAACACCCCATCTTCCAGAAAACTTGGTTTGGCACCTGAAAATAAACAGGCAATTACAGTGAATTGATATCCTCCACCAAAAAGGAAATTCCATTGCAAGAAAGTTTGCAAAATATACCTATCCAATCCTGCAATATGGTTCATGGAGGATAATGCATTGTGCATTTTTTCAGACATATATTCGGACATATATTCAGACATATTGGACATATATTTCCAATATCCATATAATTTCAACACTAGAAATGTGTCCATACAGTAAAGACAGGCTCACAACATCTTGGAGATACACATATGCCTGACATTGAACATAGTTTCAATAATTCAAGGGCCATAACCATGACCATTTAGGCAAAACAGCAAAGAAAACATCAGGCATCTGATTTTGAGTGTTGATGATTTATCTTCTAATTTAAGAGTGTGGCTTTTACAGATTTTATTGAAGTTATTCAAGGGCCATAACTCTGCACATACTGAGGAAAACAGCAAAAACAAGAGGGCGAAGATGGCCCTTAAGTTGCTCACGTGAGAAACATCATTATCATTGCCTGCACTGCTTAAGAATTAAAGATATTATGGTGTAAAAACAGCAAATATGTGTGCTGTTCTGATTATTTAAGAGCCTAAAATTTATCCTTATTAGTTAAATATCAGCCATAATCTAACTCAACTGAGATATTGTTGCCATTATCATAGTGTTCAAGTTAAATGATGATTAATTATTAATTGCAGAGTTTAAACAAAGTAAAAATTTGGCATTTTTTAAATCTCCTGACTGAATTGGCCATAATCAAACTTGGCTGAGGGATTATGGCCATAAACTTTGTCATGAAGATGATTGCTTAAAACAATAATGGATGTAACAGTGCAAAGTAAAATCTGGCATTTTTTTTCACATTAAAAGGGGCATAACTCCTGACTTAATTTGTCAATATCGAACTTCCTGAGACTTTATGGCTATAAAAATTGTCCTGAAGTTTGAGCTGATTGCTTCAAAAATACAAATGCTAGAATGTAAACAAAGTGAATCCTGGCCAGCATATTTTTTTACATTAAAAGGGACATATCTCCTGACCGTACTGGCCAAGATCAGCCACAATCAAACGTGGCCAAAGATTATGTTTGTTTGTTTGTTGGGTTTAACGTCCCACCGACAGTATTTCAGTCTACTTGAGACAGATATAGTGCTGCCACACTGCAGTATCACGCTGTAGACATGTGGCATGATACCACACCAAGTCACATTATCCTGACACCAGGCTAACCAGCCCTGGAACTACCCTTATATGCTGAGCGCCAAGCAAAGGAGCTATAACAATATGATTTTTTACGACTTTGGTATGTGGCGGCCAGCGAAAGATTATGAATATTAATAACATTTTCACAAGTTTTGAAGATGATTGCTTCAAAAATTAAAATGTTGAGAGTGTAAACAAAGTGAAATCTGTCTTTGTTTATATCAAAAGGGGCATTACTCCTAACCTTATTGGTCAATATCAGCCAAAATTAAACTTGGCCAAGAGATTATGACTATAAACATTGTCATGAAGTCTGAAGATGATTGCTTAAGAAATGGGGATGCTGAGTGTAATCCAAATAATTGTGGACAATGGACAGACAACAGACATTCATGCAATGATCCTAATAGCTCATCCTGAGCACAATGTCGTGTGCTCATGTGAACTAAAAAACAACCTACGGTGTCCATCTGCATGCTGATGAACATTTCAGTAATGTTTTATGACTGGATCATACAGTGTTGGAGATATATATTTTTTAACTTATTCATGAACCATAACTCTATACATAGTGAGCAAATCATATTAGGACAAAAGCATGGAACATGGAAATCATATAATTTTTGAAAGTATGCGCAACACAGCAGTAGCCTTTAAAGGTGAACTGCAAAGAATTTTTTTATTTTTCTAAAATCCCTACTATATCCCCTTCATTTGAGTCGGATGGTCATTTTTTCCCAATAAAATCACTTATCATGAATGTTAAATGCTGTTATTGCAAGTTGTTCAGCAGTTCATATATTTTTCAATCACATGACCCTAATACATCATTGATAAGACAAATTGGATTTTATGTTATCCCTCCCTGTCTTAATTTCAAAAGACAGAAATAATTTTACACATGATATTTATTTGTTTAGTATAGTAATTACAAAACTTACTAAAACATGTTATATATTTCTTTAGTCAATTAAAAAAAAATTCTTTAAATTAATTAAAACATATGCTATATATTTATTTGGTCTAGTAATTACAAAACTCAAGATAAACTGTCAATTCTGGAATTAGTAGACATCAAAACAGCTCATTCACAGATGGTCCTTCACTAGAATTTGATTTTTAATTATGTTTTCCCATGCAATGTGACCAAAAAGTCTTCACCAACACTAAAGTGGAAGAGTAGAAAACAAAAATCTGTTATTTCTTACCAATGAAACATTGAAAATACTCACAAACAAAAGCCAGAAGGCTTATCATGCAAAGGATTCCAAGGTTTGTCCCCACCATTTTCCTCTGACCTGAAAGAAGTTAATTAAGTGGCTTATAGAAATAAAATTCTGGCATATATGTAGACTAGACACTTAGCATAACATCTGGAACATTAGTATTTTTCAACCCCACTTTGCCGAATATCACAAGCAAGTTCAGAACAATTGCTATTTTTCACTATGGCAAACTGGCAAATAATATCACCTCCATTTAAGGATTATGGATATAATTTTTACTTTGCAAAACAAATTTAACCGAACATATATCTCTGGTGAGTAAGTTAATATATGGAGGAAGAAAATGTGAAAGTTTCAGTTTGAAACAACATATTTTGGAACAGTTACATGTAAGTGTTGGAACCAGCTAAACTACTGTAAACAATTGCATGATCATATCAGCTCATTTGTGAGGTAATATATAAAAGAAAAAACAAAAAAGATCAATATACAAACAACATTTAATACTCACAGTGTTTATAATTTAATTAATTTACATTTAGTGTGTATGTAATACTGGTTTATAAAAATTCAGTTTACCAATCTGGTTCGAATTCCATCAACAATACTTAAGCTAAGCATGTTAAGTCATACTTCAATTCTTAAACTAGGTACACAAACATTCCACAATTACTATTTCATGAAATATTCAAGTGCATGATTTCAAGTTGAAATGATTATTATAACCTTAATAACAAACAATAATTGGTAAATGAAAATATTTTGGTATTTATATTATAGAGAAACAAGATTATGGATTTTCGCCCTAAAGTATTTAAGTATTACTTAATTAGCGCTAAGAATTGTTGATGGAATTTGACCCTAATCATTTACTAAAATATCTGCTACTAAATACAAAGTACTGGTCCAACCCATGCTGAAAGTGTCGAAACGTAGGCTGTCCCAAATTATGTAACTGAAATAAATATTGACTAATGTCACACACCCTAAGATTCTGCATCATGGTTTTGATGATGAAACTTCAATTATTGAAAGATCAACAGCTTCCAAGTGATGGACAGTTCTGATCGACTCATGTTTAAGTGAGTGCCAAATTATATGAAGGAATTCTGTTATATAATACAGATTTTTCTTTCATTACAAACTATAATAGTGGCAACAATTAATATCACAGTGCGCCCTACTTTATTAGTAATGGTATTGCAAGTAAAGGGTAGAATTTGTCCAACTCAGATCCGTCCTGCTATGGGTTGTTTCGTAAACAGGTTCTCTAAAACCACTAAATTTAAGTATATATACACTGAATTGAAGTACGGCTTAATTAGATACATCAACAAAAGAAGAAAAAACAAGTTATTACCTTTTGGAGCAATCGAATAGTTCCACCTTTAACAATGTCGAAATTATTCTAATATTCAATGCGCCATGAGAAAAACGGATAATAAGAACGAAAACACCCAGACCTGCTTCAGTACACAGTTTGTCTACACATGTACCGAAACCGGTTTTACAACTTTAAAAATAGCGCATTTCTCAGGTGTATCGGAAAGTCCCGCCCCTTATTCTTTACGCAAATTACCTAGCCAAAAGTATAGAAACATAAATTTAACGAACTTAAATAATTGACTTTAGATCCCATTTCATGTTTATAACATTTTATAGATAAGTACTGACTAAAATATGAATTTTAAAGTTGTATAGAGTATAAGGACGAAAGTAATTTCTTTGATATATCTCATGTTTATCCTTATCGCCATTCATTTTCCGTCCATTTCATTTCTTACAATATACAAACCCTTACAGGTATATGCAAATGTTCACGTGCTCATTGAACCATGGGTTTAACTTGTTTTCAATCTAAACCGGTCTGTGCTAAAAATAGGCAAGGCTTGGACACATTTTGTGTAGAGGACTTTTCGTCAGGGCTGCTGGGCGTCAAACTTTCTAAGATAATCTTCTGCAGGAACTGCCCGTGAAATTAAGCAGAACTGGAGTTAAATTAGCGGTACAGGTAATTTTCTTAATCTATCTCTCCATTTTATAAGAATGACAGAACTAACTTTACAACCGCAGGGCGTGTTTTGGTTGTACTATCGATATCATATATTTTAAGACATTAAAATAATCATATTTGCATGTAGAAGCTTAATTTACTAAAGTTCGTGTTTTTTGTTACCTGAATAGTGATTAATGATACGTTAATCAGGGACTCTACATGTTATATAGAGTCCCTTAGTTAATTAAGAGCCTTCTTAGCTAATTGTAAAAGATTACAATAAATAGCATCAATAGAAAAGGATTTTGGTTTTGCACATGCAACTTTTTTCATCTTTCTATAGACATAGATACTTTTCATTATGTACAGTGTAGATCTGTTCTGTATATTACATTTTTCACTCCGTTTATGAACGTTTTAAGAACATAGTATTATGATTTAACCCTGTTCCTTAGGATTCATATCATTTTAAAGTTTAGTTTTTGCACATTATGATGGTTTCCATACCATATTGTCTGCATGGATTCAATGTCGCAGTGTCTGTTATATTCTTAATAAAATTGTTCAAACTTGTTATATTATTGTTCTTATTATTCTTTTATACAATAAAACGCCTACATTATACATAGTAGAAAAATTCCCCTTTTAGCTTAATTGTTCGCCCACTTCTTCCCCCCTCCTATGGGCCTGGACCCTTTTCCCCTGACCCCACAAAGTGAAAAAAAAAATTGTTCCTTAACTCAGCTAAATTAATTTCAAAAGTGCTTTGATCTCTTCTACAATATCTCAAGTTTCTTGAAAGAATAAACCATTCCCTACCAGTTTGCAGAAAAGTTGCAAGGTATTCTGTCTTAGCACACATTTTCTCCTCACAATATCAGCAGATACTCTGCTACTTTTTTTTTCACAAATTTAGGAAAAAACAATACTAAATTCACAGAAAGGGGTACCGTAGTGATCCTTTCACAGTCACCGATTAGGTTAATCATATTATACAGGCCCAGATCCTGAATTTATCAACTTGTGTGTGTTTGGGGGGGGGGGGGGGGGGGGTGGTCCAACATCTATTGTAAAAAAAATGTTTCTTATATGATGGAGATGCATTCTGATGGGTATCTTGGAAAAAAAATGAAATTTCTTTTTTAAGAATGTATTACTGTTAGTTGAAGAGCATCCATAAATGAGCAAAAATTACTATCAACAGCTTTGAAACTGGGGCTAGTAGGGTCAAGTTCTGTAATATTTTTTCTCTCTGACCATATTATACATGTATATGTATACAGTTCTTTTTTTTTTCACTTTGGGGGCAAAGTGGTCTGGGCCCCTATTGGTGGGGGGGGGGGGGGGAGAGTGCACAAACAAGCTAAAAGGGGAATTTTTCTACTATGAATAATGTAGGCGTTTTATTGTATTTTATTAGCTCTTATTTAAGGTTTATGCCCTGTATTTCACTTCCGGTTAATGTATAAAATTATGCCCCGTAGTATCCATCAAAGCCATACATATAACTTCACAATAAAATCATTTAAAATGTCAAACCATGGAAATCTTGAAGGCAAATTGACATGACATATGACAGAAATTCTTTTATTACCTTCCCTTTATACTTTTGTTCTCATGAGTTATCTCCCCTGAAAACTACAAAAAAGTGATTTTCTTCATTTTCCTACGATAAAGATAAGATGTGTTCAAAGAATCATATAATGTATCTTAAATTTTTTTTTAAATTTTTTTAAGTTAATTAAATTTTTTTTAATAAATTTAATTAATATGGGTATTAGGGGGGTTATACCTTAATGGTGTTATATAGCATAATAGAGTAATAAGAACAATGATATAACATGTTTGAACAGTTTTATTATAACAATTAAAAAAGACACTACAACAGTAAGTTCATGCACACAATATAGTCTGTAAACTCATAATCATGGAGGGGGGAAATGAAAAACACTGGGGTGAAAAAAAAAAATATTCAAGGCAGGGGGAATGCTGCCTATATTCTCCGAATATTTTGACCTCCCAAAAAACACTGGTATCGCTCAAGGGATTTTTTTCTCTGTATTTTGAGAATATGATTATACCTCCTTGTTTGTATAACCATATTGGTGTGGCAATATTAACTTTGAATCGGGTATAAATGACGCCAAGAGCCCCACTGAATACTGTACACAGCTATGAAGTTGTTTTAGCCTAGGGCAATATACTATGCTTTTCACATGTACCTTATACTGTATGAATATGTGACTATTGTGCCAGATATGAGTCAACAGCGTCTTCCTTCTGAGCGTTCATATAAATGCCACACAACATAAATTCGAAAGATAAATTGGATAACTCTCAAATATAAATAATAGGACCTGTGTAGTTTAAATGGGGACACAAAAAGGATTTCGTTGCTTTTAATGTGGCTGTGAGGCTAATCAAGGTTCCTCCAGGAACCCACCATACCAAACGGTGTTTCCAAGAAAATCAGAATTGTTAATATTTTTAGATTTATCCAATTTCAATGGATTCGCCATAAATTCTTGAAAACTCTGCAATTTTATTTATTTTCAAACACAAATAGCACAACTACTGGATGGTTACTGAATAACCTCATTACTCTGTATACATAGTGTTGTTTCGTAAAGGTGCCAAATCAGACACAAAAATCAGCTTGTTCTTTTAGTAATTATAGATAATAACATTAAAATAAAACTTGGACATTGGGTTTTGGTTAATATCTGTGACATTCAGTTATTGTTTACTCAGTAAAACTGAATGTATCTGATTCACAGTCTCTGTGACATTGCCAGGTGACAGCAAATTCTCTACCAGCAGGTGATCTCGAAAATAGTAGGGACCTGGTGACTGTTAAGGTGGCAAACCTCGTTTCAGAAAGGGGTTCGAAATGGGGATCTCCACTACTGAGCACAAAAATTAACCCAAGTCATTTTCAAAGAAATATAGCCTAAAAAATTATATGACTTAAGCAAGCTGGGAATGGGGTTGGAATGAGTCCCCAGTGCTCTCCCCCTGGTGTATCCAATCCTATTGCGTCACATCCTCAGCAAGGTGAAATGGCAGCCTGAGACTGCCGGCCCCCGTATATCCAGTGACTCCATAAAATGTCATTTTCATATTTTCATTATGTGCCACATATATATATATATATATATATAGATGCTTTATAAATATTAGAAAGATCTGATAATAGTTTTTAAAACTTTGCAATTATATAATTATATGCATGTGTGTAAAATTGAATACATCATTGTATCTTAGGAGATACACAACTTGTTGAGAAACCACTGCCCAACTTAGGGTCCATTTTGCTACCATTATTGTGTCACCAGCTTTAAGCAGAGGCAACATATAGGATTGCTTCTCTATCCGCCTGTCTGTCACACTTCTTTAATTTTAGCAGGTGTCATGTGTTCCAAGGAACATCTTTTGTGATATTTTATTTTTCAGTTGATCTAAATGATTGAAAATATTATATGAAAAATATTGAGATATCTTTCAGAATATTTACTGGTAAATATAAATGTATATGCATCTATTTGATGTAAAATTTGTCAAGTTTTGATGTAAAATATAGAGATCAAAGTGCACAGTGTGCTGAGAGACTGTCAGCAGGATTAACATGAAATAGCTATACATGTACATGTAATTCTAATTTTGGTGATTCCAGGAACAATTTTAGCACTGATGAGTAGGGATTATGTTTTTTTTTGTCTGAGAACCATGTACTTTTCCAGTTTCAGAGGTCTGCCCAATCCTGCACCATGTGGCAGCTACTGCCCTGGACTGCCCTCCTCATCCTCATTGCTTGTGGACAAACCCTTGGACAAGGTACCTTATCTCATTCAGTCAGTCTTACATCAACCTTTACCTTTCTGTTTCATTGAATACCATTAACACTTTCCCTCATAGAGGACACCATGAAAAGACCTATGCGAACAGCATAAAACCAGATCAGCCTGCGAGTAACTCGCCTATGGATTTCCCCTAATAAAGAAGGAAAAAAACCCTGTATTTGGTCAGCCTGCACTTTACTATCAGGCAGATCTGGCTTAATACAATACTGATTGCAAAGGTGTTTGAAGGGTAATTAATCCTTAAAGTTAAAGGGATAAGAGGTACACTATTGCCCATATTAATTACTTGCCTAATTTAGTCAAAATATATATACAATTAATCAATATACATTAATGTCATAGATAGAGGTACAGTTCCATAGTAGCTTGTAACATGAGTGGCAGACATGTGTGATGGTAGTGTGGTAATAATGATTGTAATGTTTGATAGGTGTGTCGCATTTACAGTAAAAATTGGAAATATGTGATGCGAGGATTTATGGCAGAGGTTGTGATAGAGTGTCACATTTATGGCAGAGGTGTATGATAGAGTGTCACATTTATGGCAGAGGTGTGTGATAGGAGTGTCACATTTATGGCAGAGGTGTGTGATAGGAGTGTCACATTTATGGCAGAGGTGTGTGATAGAGTGTCACATTTATGGCAGAAATGTGTGATAGCAGTGTCTTATGTATTTGGTCACATATAACAGAAGTGTCTTTTTTATGACAAACGTTTTGATAGAAGTAGTGAATGGATTGGCACATTTAAGGAAAAAGTTTTGATAGTAGTGTCAAATTTATTACAGATGTGTATGATATAAGCATCACATCTCATTTGTTGCAAAGTCATAATGGACTTAATTTTTTTCATGAAAATTAATATCTGCTGTAAAATAAAAGTCAAATGCATTGAAAATGTTGATCAAATTATAAATGCAATTAACCCTTTCCCTCATAGAGGACACCATGAAAAGACATATGCGAACAGCATAAAACCAGATCAGCCTGCGAGTAACTCGCAGGCTGATCAGGTTTTATGCTGTTCGCTGCTCCTCAGTGGTCTGGAAATGAGGATTTTGTAATTATATTTGGTAAGGTTTAACTGTGGTTTTCTGCAGATCAGGCTTTATGTGATACCTACTGAGGGCGTCAAAATGAGTATATATGAGGGAAAGGGTTAAGTATTTTGGATGGATGTTAAAATACTTTCATTTTTTAGATTGATTTTGCATTGACGAGTTTTCCTAAAGACAGTCTGTAATCAGAAATAATTTGAATTTGACAAACTGTCATAGAATCATAATTGTTTATTTACTATGTCATCAATTTATGGACTTATGATTTGTTAATGGAAACATACAAAATGTCAATGGAAAATTGACGAAATATGCGGAATGTGTTAATTTATTTATTTTTGAAAACAATTGAAGGATCTTTCTTTCATATCAATGCATTGTAGTAATGTTGTCATCAGCGAGTATGTACAGATTGGATCTTGTTACAAATCTGTAGCACACACTTTGCTTTTCTGTCCAAAGAATATACTCTGCTTTTGAAAGAGTAATGGGCCTTTAAAATATGACTTTCTATGACAACTAGTATGATAACTTTGTTTGACCGTCCCTGGTGGCAGAGTGGTTAGAGTGTCTGCCTTGGGAGTGGGAGGTTGTGGGTTCAATCCCCAGCCGCGTCATACCAAAGTCGAAAAAAATGGTACTGGTACTCAGCATATAAGGGTAGTTGCAGGACTGATTAGCCCGGTGTCGGGATAATGTGACTTGGTGTGGTATCATGCCACATGTCTACAGCGTGATACTGCAGTGTGGCAGCACTATATCTGTCTCAGGTAGGCATCGTCTCAAAATGACTGAAATACTGTCGGTGGGACACTAAACCCAACAAACTTTGTTTGATAGTAGTTTCATGTATTTGAGAGATGTAATTAATTGCAACTTTTTTCTTATAATTTCAGCTGAAAATGAGATCGTGTGGGTAAATTATCTGAATGAGCTGAGGATCAACGAAAGCTTGGAATTTGGTAATTTTGACATTCACCTGTTTTGTACACATTATGAAAACAGCCATTATATTTCATGGTCTGTTATGTGTGACTGAAGCCAGTTTCAGGGGCACTGTTGATGAAAAATCATGACTGATATCAATTTATGCATTAGATGGCTTTGCAACTACATGGCAGCATTTAACTTATTAAAAAGAACTTGGGCCATGATTTGATCCATCTTATACAATAAACTTTGTTTCATGCCTGCTTGCCAGTGTTTCATTGGTCAAATTCATTTGCTTGTGCCAAGAATTTTTAATTTTATGTTGATTTTAATAAATTATAAACAAAATGAAAGGAGATATGTCACAAACACCAACAACAGGTAGTGGTAAACCAAATTTAATCACCAACTAGTTTTGGTCTTTCAGTAGACCCCATAAGTAGTTTATGAATTAATATATATAAATCCATTTATAGCTAACAATTTTTCACATTTTGATGCATTTCTTTGGTCCAGTTGGGCTATTTGTTTATCTCAACTCACACAGATGCAAAAATTGATTTATTTAATGCTCTTCGGTTGATTATAGGGGAATATCAATTAATTAAAAATGGTAATTTCACTGTTTGAAACAGTGAATATTACCATTTTCATAATTTTCACTCTGGAACTTGAACCCGACCCTACGTTATACAGTAAACTGATTGGAGGGTTAATTGTGCTGGGTTTTATGCAAGAAATTACGTCATAAATAACATCACGCTCACGAGGTAATCCCACCAATTTTGACATCTTTTGTGCATAACACAGCTAATTTCTGGCCTTTAAAGCATTAAATAAAAAGAAAAAAATGTTTTGGTGAAAAATCAATGTATAATTTCATTTGTAAACATAGAAAGTTGCAGTTTCACTTGTGGCTTTGCATGAGGCTCATGCACTTGATGACTGAGAATGTTTGTTAAGTGTTTTCTCTTCAAAAAGATTCGTATACTTATTAACGTTAAACTTGGAACATGTACAGAGGAACACATTTGGTTTTTTGGTGTTTTTTTTCAAGGTATACTTGTGGGTACACTGGAAGCTAAATTTGTGGATAACTCACCAGACCCTATTGAGTATGGCTTCAACAACAAACCAACTGGAGATAATTCTGTCAGTGAGTTCAGCGAATACTTTAGGATTAATAGCAGCACTGGAGAGATGTTCACATATAACAACAAGCTGGACTATGAGGTCGGTGGCATTTTTAGCCTACCCATTCAAAGCATAGGGCTGCTAATGAAAGAATACTAATGCATTCAGTAACTGGCGATTGACCATTTGATCATTGCCTATTTACAAAATAGTTACGACTTGACTGAATATTTATAATTCAAAGACAGTGCATAAGGATATCATTTCCTGTTATTTTAAATCATTATAAACAAAACAGTTGCGGTTCTATTGGTTTTTTTATGTTTTTTTAATAGAATTGTGAAAATAAAATATGATTTCTTTTGGGGAAGGGGTCCGTTTACCAGACCCGTGGATAGGCAGAAAAAAGACTATGTATATATATTTATATATATGCAATGTATGTAAGTGTAAAGGAATATCTACCTATTTATGTAAGTTATGTACATGTTTCTTCTGTGTTCACAGTTTAAAGACAGCAGGAGGATATACATATACGTGATCGCCAGAAATGCAAACAACCCTGCAGAGGTAATCATTGTTAGCTCCTTATCTCATGTCATATAGATGTATTCTGATGCAATGGCAAACAGAGCAGTCCTAGCTCATACAATAGCATAGTTAAGCTTGCCTAACAATGAATATTCCACTGTTTTACCCCAAGATACAGTTTAGATGGGGGCTATCACAACCGGGGAATCCGGTCTGGCGTCAGT
This sequence comes from Solen grandis, assembly GCA_021229015.1. Taxonomy (NCBI): domain Eukaryota; kingdom Metazoa; phylum Mollusca; class Bivalvia; order Adapedonta; family Solenidae; genus Solen; species Solen grandis. The sequence continues at coordinate 30,417,166 of CM037778.1, forward strand.
CAGTCAGACAATCTGTTGTCAAGATTTGTCCACTATTTTTCTGCTACCTTTGGTCAGATTTTCATTATATTTCTATATTGGTATGACTGGTTTGGTTAACTGTTTTATTAACTGTTTGTCACACTTATGTGAAATGTACTAATTATATTCAGTGCACTAGGAGCAGAAGGTAGTGGGTTTGATCTCTGGCAGTGACATACCAAAATTGTAAAAAATGGTACTGGTATAGCTGCCTTGCTTGGCACTCAGCATATAAGGGTAGTTCCAGGACTGATTGGACCAGTGTCAGGATAATGTGTGTGGTATCATGCCACATCTATGGCGTGATACTGCAGTGTGGCAGCACTGTGCCTCAAGTAGACATCTCCATATTATTGAAATACTGTTGTTAAGATGATACACCCACCATACAAACAAACAATGTACCCATGCATTACCAGACCAAATGAAATGTAATAGATATCTGTCCAAAATTTTATTACATTTTAAACAAAATAATAAGTAAAAAAATCCCAAATAAACGAAAACCTTATAATTAATCATTTGATCTTTACTTCTCATTGAGTTTTAAAAAAAAAAAAAAATATAAAGGTAATTACATACTTTTTTTCTTGAATTTATATCAAAAGTACATGAAAATGTTCTAAGTAACTTTTTTCATCAGAACAAAGAAACATTCATGTTGTTTTTTTAAAAACGTTTCTCCCACTTGAGGTCTTTTTTATGATTAATCTGCTGTATTTCAGTTTTCCAGGCGTACATCTGTAGTTTTAGTTGACAATACAAATGATGAGACGCCCAAATTTATGAATGACTCACTCACAACAGAAGTTACAGAGGTATGTACTTGTCTATTGGATTGTCTGTCTTTATATATAGTCTCCTTTTCACTTTAACATACTGACTGTGAGAAATAGAAAAATATCAAACAAACTCTGTGCAGGAACAAATAACTGGACCAAATTACAGTGCATTTTCTTTCAATATGGAATATGGGGTTTCTGTGGAAGGTTCATCATTTTATCACATCAAACATATTTTTTTACCATTTCAGAACGAACAATTTCCGCCTGGGGGCAAAGTGTTGCTGAGAAATATCTATGTCTTTGACCCGGATGCGGTGCTAGACGCTGGACTGAAAAACCCTCTTGTTGAAATCCAGTACTGTATTATTGCTGGGGTAATACTTCCTTTTATATATATACAGATTAGCATTGGTAGGGTGTACAAACTGTTTCATAAAATGTGAATTATTTACATTTAAGAAATCTAAATTGCTGCTTTTTTCCTTTTTACTGATTAATGTCAGATCTTCACTGACAGTACTATCTTTTGGTCATTTTCTTGATGAAGTAAAATTTATGCTGACTGCTATTTTTTAGTACTTTTTTTTTTAATGAAGGTTATGATTTTACTAACAGTTGAAAGTGCTTCATAATGAAAGCTGTGTATGAAGAGTTGAGTTTTTTGCAGTGATCCTTAACCCTTTCCCTCATATAGACTCATTTTCAAGCCCTCAATAGGTACCACATAAAGCCTGATCTGCAGAAAACCACAGTTAAACCTTACCAAATTTAATTACAAAATCCTCATTTCCAGACCACTGAGGAGCAGCGAACAGCATAAAATCTGATCAGCCTGCAAGTTACTCGCAGGCCGATCTGGTTTTATGTTGTTCGCATAGGTCTTTTCATGGTTTCCCTTTATGAGGGAAAGGGTTAATGAATCCGAGCTTCAACTTAGCCTAGTTTTGCTCTCATCCCTTAATATACCAGTAGACTTGACTTTTTGATGCATTGACAAACAGAGCAGACCCAGAACAAACAGCTGTCTGGACATGTTTGCTGATATAATATTGTAACACAGATTCTAGACAGTCTGCATGACAAAAGGAACTTTGTTGTTTCATATACTAATTAAATTTCCGAAAATTATTATTCACCAAGTCATAGTTTTCCACATGAATATTCATGAGGTAAAGGTTAAACCAATGGCATTTATTCAGAGGCTTGTTTTGCATACTAAGTTAACTGAGAAAAAATTGATAGATTGAAATTCAAATACTATGAAAGAGATAACTCCTTTATTTTTTCTCATTGAAAACAGCAAAGAGAAAATTGCAATGATGCGTTTGAACTTAGCCAGTATTCAACCAGAACCAGTGTAACTTGGAATGGCGATTTTCTCATCAAGAAATCAGTGGACTTTGAAAGGGCATCCAAGATTCAAGTGCAGCTGCGTGCACGGGTTTGTAGCTTATTTTGTACATACTTTTCTTGCCTGAATCTTAGTATGACTCCCCTCCTCACCACTGTGAGTTTGAATGCTGGTCTGGTCACTGCATTTTTCTTTTACATCCTTTACAAACCTGAAACAGGTAAAAAAAAAAGGAGTTCTCAAGAACGGACAAATGTATAGCATATTTGAATGGGTAAATTTTTTCTCTCTTCAAAACCTGACACTTTTTTAGAGAAGGAAATCAGAAATTATTTAATTTTAGAAGAAAAAAAACCCACAAAACTGATGCATTTAATTTGAATGGACTCATTCAGTAGACTTATAATTGTTATTTGATATTTGGGTTTCAAAAGCATTTATATTTGTTTTTTCAAAGTTTCAATTTTCTAGAGGTATAGGTGGTTTTGAATTTTATTTAGAGAAATCAATAAAGAACTTAATCAGCATATATCAGATATTTAAATTGAATAACATTACTTCAGAGAGTTTAAATGTTTATTTTTATTATTCATGTTCATGACCCATATAGAGAACATTAGTGTAAACAATTAAAACTAATATTCTATATTAAATCAAATTGCATCAATGCTTTACTGCACTACACAACTGTAACTTTAAAAAAATGTATATTTAACCATTGTCAAAGTTAATCTTTATGGTACAGTTATAACCTTGAAATGCTTTCATACACCTCAGTAGTGCAACTGTGTCCACAAATAGAGGTTGATATGCTGAAAAACAGTGACAATCGAAAAAAAATGTTAAGGTTCAACCACCACCTGTAATTGGCTGGACATTGCCAAAGGACAAAAATTGAAACTCTGTTGCCATGATGGTTTGTAAAAATAGCACAAAAAATGCTTGTTTTTATTGTGTGTTTTGTTGAATGTTTTGTGTTACAGGATGGTAACGATAAAAACAATGTGAATACAGACATTGTTGTTAACATCAAGGATGCCCAGGATCAACCTCCCAAATGGATCTTGTTACCCACCAACAACAAGGCAAGAGATGAGATGCCTCCAGTAAGTGTGCTTTCTCTGATATAATTTGCAAGTTTGGGATACATTTTTTTCTAAAGTATGTTTTGGGGATACTAGAAATATCAGTTTTGTTTCATAAAAATCAAGGGACTTAGTTCTTTTATGTAAACTAGGACAAACCATGATCAAATGGTAACCCAGTGTTGCTGTTATAGAATCTGTAAATTAGTTTAAATATATCAGGCTTGAATTGAAACATACTTACTTAGCAGTTCTTTTAAGAAATACTTATATGCTTAAGGACAAATTTCATCATTCTTGTTTGTCAAATATTTAATCTCTTAACAATGGTGTTAGTTGATAATATAATGATTTATGTCAACTTATTCGTGTAGTTGAAAATTTTATGAACTAGGAATGCTGGATTTCATTTCTGCCATATTTATACAAATAGTATTAATTCATGCTAAGTACTGTTGATGGAATTAAAGCTGTAACCAGTGGAAAGATCAGGGGGTAGGGATAAACTTTTGACTCAGTGGGTTATTTACTCCCTCGGTGTATAATGCTGAAAATCAAACCTCAAAGGATTTGCTGTACAAATTAGTGAGCTAATTGTCAGATGCTAGAAACCTTAATCAATCTATTATCTTTAAACACCACAAATAGGAAATAATGATGAAAACAAAAATCTTTTTCTCTGAGAGCATGTGAATATCTGTAATAGCATACATGAAAAATTCTGTCTTTAGTTCAATTAATTGTAGCAGCTCATTCACAGTTGAGTGGTAGAAATAAAAACATTTTTTTCTGTTCTCCCTTGTTAATGTTTCACAATTGGCACACAGATATTATTTCATTATACCTTACTAGATTTCAAAAGTTATAATTGTTGCTTAATTTACTGAGGAGTTTCTTTATTAGGTCAATGCAAAAATAAATCTAGACTTAAAAAATTAACTTGAAATGCAAGGGGGGCAGTTTTGCTGTTTAGATCAGGTGTTGAACTGATGTCATATATATCATGCTTGTGAAAACACTATGCACACAGTTGTTTTCATAACAGGTAAGTTTGCACAGATGAATTTGATTTTAATGTCAAAGGCCAAACTGAGTTGTAATTTTTCTTTGGAAAATCTAGTGTTTCTAATTCATAAAAATAATGTAATAATATATACAGATGAACTGGATGAAGGAAAACGCCTAAAAGCTATTGATTATGAGGATACATGTAAATGTGATGAAACAGCATTTATATTTTCTTAGGAATTAAATTTGCATTCAAATTGTTATTGTACTGTTTCATATCATCCCCATGTCAGGTCTCAAATCCTGAACTCTGCTAGGCAGTGAAGTGTGAAGTGATACCTCATTTGTAATAGTACAAATTCCACAACCTAGCTGTTATGATTACTGAACACTAGGTACAAATGATTCTGAAGTCCATAGCAAACTTGGTTGTCTTCTGATACTTAACTATGGATATATTTGCAAAAAAATAAAATGTGTCCCAAGCAACTGCAAACTACCTATATAGCTATAAGCATGTTTGTGATTTCAGTATAAACTTACTGTATTTCTAGATGGGGTTACAAATCCAAACACAAGCTGAGGACCAAGATACAGGGAAGAGACCTATTTATTACACAATCCCTGAAGGTAAGAACACTTACAGATCCTGATACACATCTGTAGATTTAGCCCTCTACCTTAGAATGGCAAGGCAGTCAGGTGTTGATAAGAATATTATTATTATACCTTAAAGTTTTCTACTCTGGCGTAAATACATCCCCACAAACAAAGTTTGAGTGGTGGTATGTAGGAATCAGTCTATTAGTTTGTTTGTCAGGATGTTTGTCCATACGTGGCAGCAATGGTGTTGATAAAGATTTTCATTCATGTCCATTTCTCCATAACCATCATACTTAGAATACTTGTTTTCTTTCGAAAAAGAACCCATTTCAAAAGGACAGGTAACTCTAAAAATAATTTTGGCGAAGTCATTGCCCTCTTTTATGCCCCAGATGGATAGATTGGGGCATATTTTTTTTTTGTCTGTCTGATTGTTTGTCTGTCTGTCAAAAAACTATAACCTTGACCATAACACAGAAGTCCTTCCACCTACAGCCTCCAATCTTAACAGGTGCAGGTCATACTCCCTGCAAACTTGGATTTCAAGGTTACCCATTTCAAAAGAGCAGATAACCCTAAAAATTGTTATATTGGATTAAATCTATCTTTTCTTGACATAATTATTCTTCTGCAATTTTCTTGTGTCAAAATGAAAACTATGCCTGTAGTGCAATTCACAGTGTAACTTAAATTATATTTTGAATAATCAGATCTTCAAGCCTTTAAGTATTTAATATACACTTTGTGTTTCAGGTCAACGTGTATCTGGTGTCAATGTGAGTAAGATTTTCTCCATTGATCCCCTCTCCGGAGTCGTTACCAACAAGGTAACCTTTGACCTTGAGGACACAACTTATTTCAGGAACTATGAGGCCAAGGAAGTTAGGGATGAATGGAAACTGCAGCTGAGGGTAAGATTCGTTTCTGTGTATTTAAGTAACATAAAGTTGGTGTAAACTAGTGATTCTACAGACATTTACTCCTTCAACTTCTTTATTTTGCACTATGGATATATAGTGCAGTGTATTTTATGTCCCCACTTCACTTAGTAAAATGGGGTTAATATAGGGGTCACTGTAAAAAGTAAACTGCAGACAAGTGCAGATAACTGTTAAAGATTTTGCAAGAATTATAGCCCTTCCTCTAAAGATATATAAGTAGGTATTAATCACATCCATTGATAGTTATAGTTTTAAGTACATCACTGATTCAGCTAAAATTTTGCATATGCATTAACCCTTTCCCTCATACAGACTCATTTTGACACACTCAATTGGTACCACATAAAGCCTGATCTGCAGAAAATAACAGTTAAACCTTACCAAATTTAATTACAATATCCTCATTTCCAGACCACTGAGGAGCAGCGAACAGCATAAAACCTGATCAGCCTGCGAGTTACTCGCAGGCTGATCTGGTTTTATGCTGTTCGCATAGGTCTTTTCATGGTTTCCTCTATGAGGAAAAGGGTTAAGAATGACATGTAGATGTGTGTGAAATGCAGGCAGGTGTGACAGCGCTGTCCACAGATTTCTTTTCTTTATTGACATCATAATTGCTGTGACTGCCAAACGTTGACAGTTTCTTGGTTAAGATGCATTGATCAATCCCTTTCGTGTTGAAGAGGGGTGAAAAATTTACCTTTTGCCACCAGGAAATAAATTTGGGTATTGACTTTGGTACGAATGAAATTAAGGACAATAGTGATCATGTTATATTTATGAAATTTGACTACAAAATGAAAATTGAAAAACAAATATGTATATAAATTACAAATATGGAACTGGAACTATTCTTAGAATATTAAAAAAAATTGGAAGTAGCAAAATTTTGATTTATTTTTAGTTAAAAAAGAGTAAAAGTCTTGACTGAAAAAAGTTTGAACAAACTAAAAAAAAAAAGGCTGATTTGTATTTCAGGCATGTGAAATAATCTCCTCTGATCCGATAATGATTGTTGGGGAAACCATCCAGGAATGTATCAATGGAGATATCTTCATTTCCATTGAGGACATCAATGACAATAGACCAACATTCAACGCCTTTAACTATGAATATACAATTTTTGAGGACTATCCGAATGGCAGGATTCTTGAAGAGCCAGAAATAATCATCACTGATAAAGATACGGTAAGTCTACGTAAGAGTCAAAATTAAAACTTAAACATCAGAGTCAGTATTACTGGCAAAGGCAAGTTAAAGACCTCTCTTTTGCCAGTAGCAGTGTCCATTGGTGTGTAGACCTTGGCCATCTTGTTTTTAGGTGTACATGAACAATGTATGTGAGTGTCAGTCTGTAACATTTTCATTTTTTACTCTTTTTTTATGCCCCGCCAACTGCGTTGGGGGGCACATAAATTTTCGGTTTGTCTGTCCGTCTGTCCGTCACACATCAGGTTTATCTTTGCGTTTAAGTTTTTTTTTCTATGAAGATGACTTCACATCTTTATAAAACTAGGTTCACATGTACATCATGGCATGATCTATTTAATATTTATGAAAAGTTATTGCTGTGACCATTAATTCATGGTTGGATGAACATGGTAAAATTGATTGTTCTTCCTCAGGTTTACCTTTGCATTTAAGCTTTTTTAGCTCACCTGAGCAAAGCTCAGGGTGAGCTATTGTGATCCCGTGAGTGTCCGTTGTCTGTCGTGCGGTGTGCGTTGTGCGGCGTCAACAATTTTAGCATTTCCACTCTATCACCTTTATTTCTTTAGCAATCATCTTCAAACATTAAGACAATGTTTATGACCATAATGTCTCGATTGAGTTTGATTATGGCTGAGATCGGTCAATAAAGGCAGGAGTTATGCTCCTTTTAATATTAAAAAAATGCCAGATTTCATGTTGTTTACACTCTAGCATCTTCATCTTTTGAGCAAACATCTTTAAACTTTATGGAAATGCTTATGACTATAATGTCTCGATTGAGTTCGATTATGGCTGAGATGAGTCGATTAGGTCAGGAGTTATGCCCCTTTTAATATAAAAAAATGCCAGATTTCACTTTGTTTACAGTCTAGCATCTTCATCTTTTGAGCAAACATCTTCAAACTTTATGGCAATGTTTATGACCATAATGTCTTGATTGAGTTTGAATATGGCTGAGATCGGTCAATAAGGTCAGGAGTTAAGCCCCTTTTAATATAAAAATATGCCAGATTTCTCTTTGATTACAGTCTAGCATCTTCATCTTTTGAGCAATCATCTTCAATCTTTATGACAATGTTTATGACCATAATGTCTTGATTGAGTCCGATTATGCCCCTTTTAATATTAAAAAATGCCAGATTTCACTTTGTTTACACTCTAGCATCTTCATTTTTTTAGCAATCATTTTCAAACTTTATGACAATGTTTATGACCTTAATGTCTCAATTGAGGTTGATTATGGCTTAGATCAGTCAATTAGGTCAGGAGTTATGCCCCTTTTAATATTAAAAAAAATGCCAATTTTCACGATGTTTACACTCTAGTATTTTCATCTTTTGAGCAATCATCTTCAATCTTTTAATATTAAAAAAATGCCATATTTCACTTTGTTTACACTCTAGCATCTTCATCTTTTGAGCAAACATCTTCAAACTTTATGGCAATGTTTATGGCCATAATGTCTTGATTGAGTTTGAATATGGCTGAGATCGGTCAATTAGGTCAGGAGTTAAGCCCCTTTTAATATAAAAAATGCCAGATTTCACTTTGTTTACACTCTAGCATCTTCATTTTTTTAGCAATCATTTTCAAACTTTATGACAATGTTTATGACCTTAATGTCTCAATTGAGGTTGATTATGGCTTAGATCAGTCAATTAGGTCAGGAGTTATGCCCCTTTTAATATTAAAAAAATGCCAATTTTCACGATGTTTACACTCTAGTATTTTCATCTTTTGAGCAATCATCTTCAATCTTTTAATATTAAAAAAATGCCATATTTCACTTTGTTTACACTCTAGCATCTTCATCTTTTGAGCAAACATCTTCAAACTTTATGGCAATGTTTATGACCATAATGTCTTGATTGAGTTTGAATATGGCTGAGATCGGTCAATTAGGTCAGGAGTTAAGCCCCTTTTAATATAAAAAATGCCAGATTTCACTTTAATTACACTCTAGCATCTTCATTTTTTTAGCAATCATCTTCAAACTTTATGACATTGTTAATAACAATGATGTCTTAATTGAGTTCAACTGTGGCTAAGATTGGCCAATTAGGTCAGGAGTTATGCCCCTTTTAATACAAAAAATGCAAGATTTCACTTTGTTTACTCTTTACCATCTTCATTTTTTTTAAACAATCTTTTTTAAACTTTAAGACAATGTTTATGTCCATAATCTCACGATCGGGTTCAATTATAACTGATAGTGACTGGTTAATTTAGGAGTAATGCCCTTTTCACCATAAAAAAAGCCAGATTTCACTTTGTTTACACTCTAGCATCTTTATTTCTTAAGCAATCATCTTTCTCAGGTGAGCGATCAAGGGCCATCTGGGCCCTCTTGTTTCTATGAAGATGACTTCAAATCATGATGAAACTTGGGTACACATATACATCTTGATATGATCTTTTTAATATGTATGAGAATTCATGCTGTGACCTATATTTCATGGTTGGATGAACATGCTGAAATAAATTGATCTTCCTCGGGTTTACCTTTGCTTTTAAGTGTTTTTTTTCTATCAAGATGATTTCACATCCTGATGAAACTAGGTACACATGTACATCATTATATGATCTATCTTATGTTTATGCAAATTTATTGCTGTGACCATTATTACTTGGTTGGATGAACATGCTGAAATTGATTGTTCTTCTTGTTCTTCTTGCATTTAAGCTTTTTTTCCATGAAGATGACCTCACATCTTAAAGAAACTAGGTACACATGTATATCATGATATGATTTTTGTAATATTCATGCGAAAAGTTATTGCTGTGACCTATATTTCATGGTTGGATGAACATGGTAAAATTGATTGTTCTGCATTTGTTTTTAAACTTTGCAATGAAGATGACTTAACATCTTCCTGAAACATCATGACATACATGTACATCATGATATGGATTATTTTCTGGTAGTATTTATTTAATTTTATGGCTGTGACTTGGTAAAATTGGTTATTCTGCCACAGGTTTACCTCTGTGTTTAAGCTACTTTTTCTGTAAAGGTAACTTCACATCATCATGACACTTTGTACAAATGTACATCATTATATAAACTTTAAAAAATACAAGCAAAAATTTGGTTCTGACCATATCCTGGCAGGGCATTAGTTTCTCACAGACACATTTTCTCGTTTTTTGTTAAATTTAAAACCACCAGAAATCAAACTCTGAGAAGTGAAGTGTGTTACCATTATGCTACCCAGGCAACCCTTTACTTCAAACAGTGCATCAAGGGTGCCTGGATAACATAGTGGTAACATGCTTCGCTTCTCACTGATGCATCCCAGGTTCACTTCCTGGTCATGTATGTGAGAGGGTACAGTGGTTGCCTGTCCATATGTAAATATGCAATCGGTGTTCCCTGTTTTTGTAGTGGAAACTTGTGTCCTACCTTTTCCCATGGTTGGTAGATAACTAGGTTATAGTCACAGTTTATTTTAGAGTTCACTGTCTTATCTTGCTCTCTATAAATTAAGACTTCTAATACAAAGGTCAAAGAGATACAAGAGGGCATCAAATTAAATCTCAGTTTGCAGGCTTTGTCAGGTCCATGTGTCTTAAAGATATTTATACATGTACAAAACTGTCTAATTCCCTCTACCTGGCATGCTGTAAGTTGATTGTTCTAGGTGGATGTCCCTGTGCAGACAGGGCCTTCCTCTGATGGTAATTAGCGAGATGTCATTACATGGCTGACATACTAACACCCACACAACAACTATCAAACACCTAGAAGAGGTATGAGCACTGTACAAAAGACCAATTGCTGAGTACTGTTACACTTGCACATGATTCCTGCACTATTTCAGCCTTACCTTTCATTCATTCATTCATTTGGTCATATTTCGGTGGAAAACTGATCAAACAGTGTTAATTAGAGAAGCTAGAAATGAACTATAAATACAACACATGACAACAACAATGAACATTTTTAGGACACATGCTATTTATGAGACTTGAGTTTATAACCTATCCTGCCAATATCTTTTCACTCAGATGTCTGTATTTTGCCATGTAGGATACCTTCAACAAGTACATCAGTGAATTTGTACAGCCCAGTGCAGAATTTGGTGTATTGGGAAACAACAGAATTCCAGCCATTTTCATCAAGGACACATCACTCATTGATTATGATGAAGGCCCGCGAGTGTATTTTCTTCAGGTGTGTATGAAATATATTGCTTCGAAAAATCGTTTAGATGATAATCAGTTTAAGAATATGATTTAGAATAAGTGTATTTTGAAAACTGTTAAGCCATTGATTTTTTTTTTAAGCTCACCAGAGCACAACATGCTCAAGGTGAGCTATTAGGATCACCCTGTGTCTGTTGTGTGTCGTGCGTCATCAACAATTTGCTTTAAACAACATCTCCTCTGAAACAGCTGGACATAATTTGATCAGATTTGGCAGGGATGATCCTTGGGAGAACCTTCACAAAGCTGCTAAAACAAACTTGATCCATGCAGAACTCTGGTTGCTATGGCAACCAGTAGACTTTTATTTTATAAACTTCAAAAATTTTAGCCTCTGAAAACAATGGTCAGAATTTGATTACCTTTGGCACAAATGGTCACCTAAAAGTGGTCTTCCATAATTGCTAAAATGAAGTTGATCCCTTGAAAAATGAGGCCCCTAGGGGGTCAGCTAGTTTCCTTATATACTCTATATAGGAAGTTAATTAGGAAGTTTGAGGGGGCGGGGTATACTGGAATCAGCCTGTCAGTCATGCGGTCTGTCTGCAAAATCTTGTCCAGTGAACTCCTCCTTCACTTTCAGTCCAATTCACCTGATACTTGGCATAAATGTTCATCAGGAGCAGTAGATATGCAAGACACAAATTTCATGTTTGTTTGCACAAGGATTACAGAGTTATTGCCCCTGAATCAACTTGAAAAGTCTTGTCCGGTGAACTCCTCCTTCAGTTTCAGTCTAATTCCCTAATACTTGGCATAAATTTTCATCAGGAGCAGTAGATGTGTAAGACACAAATTTCACGTGCGTTCGGGCAAAGATTACTGCCCCTGATTCGACTCAAAATAGCCTGCGATGCAAGTTTCTTCTACATTTCTAAACCAATTCAGTTCAAATTTTGTGTGTGCATTGATACTCAGAGAGGTGCATGACATAAATTTCGCTTGAGTTATCTCAAGGATCACAGAGTAATTGCCCCTGATTAGACTCTTAATATTTTGTGACGTGAACTACTTCTTCATTTCTTAACTGATTCAATTCAAATTTTGTGCGTGCATTGATAATCAGGTGGAGAGGTGCATGACTTAAATTGGTTATTTCTGTTTTTCTTGTCTGGAACATTACTCAAATATTATACAAGGTATTGACTTGAAACTTAAAATATAGACCAGATTGAGATTAGGAGAAGTGCAGTGTCCAAGAACTTTTAACTGTACGTGGTCCCATTTTTAGCTCACATGAGCACAACGTGCTCAAGGTGAGCTTTTCTGATCGCCTTTTGTCCGGCGTCCGTCGTCCGTCGTCCGTGCGTCCGTGCGTGCGTGCGTCCGGCGTCAACAATTGCTTCAAACAACATCTCCTCCTAAACGGCTTGGCCAATTTGAAAAATATTTTGCAGGAGTGTTCCTTGGATGAAGCTCTTCTAAAGTTGTATAAATGGTTCTGGTCCATTGCATAATTAGGTCACAGGAGCTAAAAATAGATTTTAAAAATGCAAACTTTGAAAATCTTCTTCTGCAAAACTGCAAGGCCTAGAGCTTAGATATTTGGTATGTAGCATCATCTTATGGGCCACTACCAAGATTGTATAAATCATAGCCCTATGGTGATAAATGACCCCGAACCAGGGGTTTTTTACATAGAGTTATATAGAAAAATTAAAAAATCTTCTTCTAACCAAGGCCTAGAGCTTAGATATTTGGTATGTAGCATCATCTTATGGGCCACTACCAAGATTGTACAAATCATAGCCCTATGGTGATAAATGACCCCGCACCAGGGGTCACTTGTTTTACACAGAGTTATATAGGAAAATCTTAAAAAATCTTCTTCTATGAATCCATAAGGCCTAGAGCTTAGATATTTGGTATGTAGCATCATCTTATGGGCCACTACCAAGATTGTACAAATCATAGCCCAATGGTGATAAATGACCCCACACCAGGGGTCACTTGTTTAACATAGAGTTAAATAGGAAAATCTTAAAAAATCTTCTTCTATGAATCAATAAGGCCTAGAGCTAAGATTTTTGGTATGTAGTAGCATCTAATGGTTCATTACAAAGATTTTCAAAGTCTTGGCCCTACGGTGATAAATGACCTGCGCCCGAAACCGGCCCATTGCTTAGATATTTGGTGTGTAGTATTGTCAGGGGTAAAATGTTTTAGATTAAGTTATATCAGAATCCTTGTCTGTTTAAAAACCTTGACATCAGTTGAAGCAATGGTACTCAGGTGAGCGATTCAGGGCCATCATGGCCCTCTTGTTTAAATTATCTCCCTTTGTTAAATTTCTTTTTTTCTTGTCCTGAACATTGAGCATTGGTGATCTAATCAAACAGTAGTGGGGGCATGGGTAATCTAATCAAACAGTAGTGGGGGCATGGGTAATCGAATCAAACAGTATCCATGCCCCAATACTGTTTGATTAGATCACCCATGCCCCACTACTGTTTGATTAGATTACCCATGCCCCCACTACTGTTTGATTAAATTACCCATGCCCCCACTACTGTTTGATTAAATTACCCATGCCCCAACTTTTGTTTGATTAGTTAACCCATGCCCCCACTACTGTTTGATTAAATTACCCATGCCCCAACTATTGTTTGATAAGATGACCTATGCCCCTACTACTGTTTGATTAAATTACCCATGCACCCACTGCTGTTTGATTAGATTACTCATGCCCCCACTGCTGTTTGATTAGATAACCCATGCCCCCACTACTGTTTGATTAGATTACCCATGCCCCCACTACTGTTTGATTAGATTACCCATGCCCCCACTACTGTTTGATTACTATGCTCCCACTGCTGTTTGATTAGATTACCCATGCCCCCACTACTGTTTGATTACATATGCCCCCCCCCCCCCACTACTGTTTGATTAGATTACCCATGCCCCCTCTACTTTTTTATTACTTATCCCCCCCCCCCACTTCTGTTTGATTAGATTACTCATGCCCCAACTACTGTCTGATTACATATGCCCCCTACTGTTTGGTTAGATTACCCATGCCCCCACTACTTTTTAATTTCATGTGCCCCCTTCCCCATTACTGTTTGATTAGATTACCCATGCCCCCACTACTGATTGATTACCCATGCTCCAACTACTGTTTGTATTCCTGTATATTACAGTTGAGGACAGTGGATATTGAGGACAACAGTCTATTTAGCATCGCAAACATAACAATATATGTGTTGGACACCAATGATAACCGGCCAGTCTTCCCAGAGCGATCATATGAGGCCTATGTTCTAGAAAATGCTCCAGAGGGTGAAAGTATCATTCGCATCACAGTAAGTACCTGCCTTCATTTTCAGTAATCATCTAGGTCTTCCTGTTTTGACAGGAGACATTTTATAACAGGAATTAACAGGAACAGGAAATGACTTATTCCTTTATTACTAAGTGATACTTAAATACTTGGGAGCAAATTTCATTATTCTTGTTCCTCTAATGAAAAAAAAACAACAACAAATATTTCATTCCTTGACAAATGATTTTAGTTTTTGAGGCAATGTTTTATTTCATTTTAGTAATGTACTTAAATATTTCATAGAATGCATTTTACCTCATTTAAGAATTTACATATTACTTTGTGCAAAGAAACTGTTGTAAATAAGTAAAAAGTTGAATAAAGTATTAAAACAAAATGTCAATACTTTTTCTGGAGCCGTCGTGGCCAAGCGGTTACAGTCATGGACTACAAATCTCTCAGCTCCTCACCTCTATGGGTTCGAATCCCAGTAGGGACTTCGGATTTTTCATGTGAGGAAGCCTTCCAGCTGGCTTGCGGTAGGTCGGTGGTTCTACCCGGGTACCTCTGTGTACTCGGGGGTCTTCCTCCACCTGTAATTAGCTGGACTTCGCTGTATGATTGAAATACTATCTCGGCGATGGTAAACTCCAGTACAACAACAACAATACTTCTACTCATAAGTTCACTAGTTATTATTTATTTTTTTGTTTACCAACTGAGCATATGGTGCTGCACCATACAGTGTGTGTCAAAATGAAATAACTTATTTGTTGATAATTAAGTTTGATTGACAGCTGGTCATTTGGTTAATTGGAATGATTGACAGCAGTCAGTTATCAGTGTTGTATAACTATGTTTATATCTCATTACAGTGACATATGTTTTCCAAGAACATGTGTTTAAATCTCTATCTGATTTGGCTAATTTCAGGCATCTGATATTGACTCATTCAATTTTGGCACAGCTGGGATCCAGTATCAGTTGAGCGGAACCACAGGCATCAGTCGTAATTTGTAAGTTTTGGTATTTTTAGTGCTCAAGCTTAAAGCATGTATATATGCATTAAATTAGCTGTTGAATTAGGCTGTTAGGCTGATAAACCCAATCGACAGCCAGTGTAGGGCGAGGTAATCTATAGATGTCCTTTTAGTGTAAACACAGGCTGATAAACCTAATCAACACAGTTAATACAGGACTGAGGCATTGTATAAATGTCCATAGTGTAAAGACAGTCTGATAAACCAAATTAACACAGCCAATACAGGACTGAGTGTAAAGACAGGCTGATAAATGTTGAATGTTGAAACCATTGTGTACAGCATCTTTACAGTCTTTTTGGGGTTCAACAAAGCCTAATAATTCTTAAACAATCTAAGGTCATAATATACCAATTTTTTTGCTTTCCTTAATACTCTGTACTAACTCTGGTACTCTATGTCGATATTATAAAAAATATTATATTTACTGCACATTTTACATGAATGAATTAATGCCTTAGGTATGAAAACATGCATTTATGTTAAAATGCATGAATAGTTATTCAGTTGTTTTCTTATTATCTTGCAATTGAAATTAATTGATTTCATTTGAATATAGTCTAACTCTCCACAAAATCATTGAAAATGACTGCCTCAAGGCAATGAGTGGTTTTACAGTATTCCCTAGACCCTTGTTATTTGCATGTATGAAACTATCGGCCCCCTGTGTGATTAAGCATATTTGGTCCACAGATAGATACCAGGTTCATGTTATGTTGCAATACTATTTTGAAAGCTTGAATGTTTTACACCAGGTTTGAAATGAACCCCCAGACAGGTGTGGTTACCGTAGCTTCATGTGGCCCTCCAGGGCCGGGCGAACACCCGTGTCTAGACTATGACATCCTGCCGCGTGTGTATGACTTAACAGTCACAGCCAAAGATGATAATTTCAATGGAAAGTCGGAAAGCGTGAATCTACGAATCAATATCCTTGATGTGAATGACAACAAGCCGATTGTGCCAAATTATGAGCAGTCCATCTTGGAGGATGAAAGATCATTTACCCCACCCCTCCGTGTCGAGGTACAGTATTTCACACCATTTTCTTCTCATTTATCACATTAGAAACCATCTTAATCCAATGTTTAAGTAATGAAAGGCTAAAAAATAAGCTGTAAAATTAGAAATTGAAGAAAAATAGCATGTAGATGAGTAAGTCTATTTTAGTAATTCAAATATTCTTAAGAATATTAAGCCAATTCTTAAACAGCCTTTACAATATAAAAAAAATGTATATGCCCCCAAAATCTTTGATTGGGGACATATTGTTTTTGCCTTTTTTTTTTTGTTGGTTTGTTGGATGGTCAGCAACTTTAACATTGGCCATTACTTGAAAACTATATAAGGTATTGACTTGAAACTTCATATGAATAGAATGTGGCAAGGAGAAGTGCATTGACTAAGAACCATAACTCTATCTGGCCCAATTTTGGAAATATCTCACCTTTTTAGCTCACCTAAACAATGTTCAGGGTGTGCTTTTGTGATACTTAGAGTGTCCAGCACCCATTGTGCGTGGTCAACAATTTAGTGTTTACACTCTAGCATCTTCATTTCTTAAGCAATCATCTTCAAACTTTAAAGAAATGTTCATGACTATAATATCTCGATTGATTTCGATTATGGCTGAGATCGGCCAATTAGGTCAGGAGAATGCCCCTTTTAATATAAAAAAAGCCAGATTTAACTTTGTTTACACTTTAGCATCTTCATTTTTTTTTTCATCTTGGTTGTCACAATGGCGGTTCGGTGTATGTATGTGCGTGCGTGTGTCCGTCCGTCTGGATTTGGTCTTGTCCGGGCTGTCATCATGGATGGAAGGATTCTCAAATAATTTGGCACAAATGTTAAGCTCAGTGAGATGGAGTGTCATGCACAAGAACCAGATTCATAGCTCAAAGGTCAAGGTCATACTTAAAAGTCAAATGTAAAAAAAAATGGACTAAAACAGCTTATCCAGACCATTACTCTTTCATAATTGGGGGGGATCCTCAAATAACTTGACACAAATGTCAAACTAAGTGAAATGTTGAGTCATGCACAAGAACCAGAATCATAGTTCAAGGTCATATTTTGAGGTCAAAGGTAAAAAATTAGTTCATTTTTGCATGTCCGTGCTGTTACTTCCTCATGGATTGAGGGATTCTCAAATAATATGACACAAAGGTGAAGCTAAGTGAGACAATGTGTTGTGCACAATGTCCAAGTTATACATAGAGTTCAAAGGTCATGGAGTTTGATTTGCTTGTCCAGGTTGTAACTTAGACATGGATTGCAGCATCTTCAAACAGCTTGGCAGTTATGTTAACCTCAATGAGGCCTAGTGTCATGCAGAAGAGTTTGGTCCCTAGCTCAAAGGTCTAGGTCACACTATGAGGTCAAAAGTCATGGAGTTGGATTTGCTTTTCTGGGCTGTAACTTAGACATGGATCACAGGGTTTTCAAATATCTTTGTAGTTATGTTAACCTCAATTAGACTTAGAGTTAGGCACAATAGTTTTTTCCCTAGCTCAAAGATCAAGGTCACACCTAAAATGTCATGGAGTTGGATTTGCTCGTCTGGGCTGTAACTTAGACATGAATTTTTAAATAACTTGGCACTAATGTTAACCTCAATGAGATGGAGAGTAAAGTGCAAGAGTTAGGTCCGCAGCTCCAAGGTCAAGGTGGCACATAGAGATCAAATGACATTTGCTTGTCTGGGATGTAACTTAGACATTGATGGCAGGGTTTCCAAATAAACTTGCAGTTATGTTTACCTCAATTGGACAGATTGTCATGTACAAGAGTTGTGACCCTAGCTCAAAGGTCAAGGTCATACTTAGAGGTCAAAGTTCATTTGCTTGTCTGTAACCTAGACATGGATAGAAGGATTTTCAAATGAGTTGGCAGTAATGTTTGCCTAAATGATCAGAAGTTTTAAGCACAAGAGTTGGTCCATAGTTTCTAGGTCAATGTCATGAAGGTCATCACACTGGATTTGCATTTTTGGGCTGTTCTTTTTCTCTGGATCAGAGGATTCTCAAATGATTTGGCAGTAAGTTTTGCCTCAATGAGATGATGTATCACACAAAAGAGTTGGGTTCCTAGCTCCATGGTCAGGGTCACATTAGAGGTGAAAGGGGCACCTTAGGCTGCAGGCTCGACATGTTGCCCTTGGGCAATCAGCTTCAAACTTAATGACAATGTTAATGACCATAATCACTCGATCGAGTTCAATTATGGTTGAGGTCAGTGGAATAGGTCAGGAGTTATGCCCCTTTTAATATAAAAAAAAATGCCAAATTTAACATTTTTTACACTCTAGCATCTTCATTTTTGAACAATCATCTTCAAATTTTATGACAATGTTTATGACCATAATATTTCGATCAAGTTTGATTATGACTGATATTGGCCAATAAGGTCAAGAGAAGTGCCTCTTTTAATATAAAAAAAATGCCAGTTTTCATCTTGTTTATACTCTAGTGTCTTTACTTCTTGAACAATCATCTTCAAACTTAATGACAATATTTATGACCATAATCTCTTGGTAAAGTTTGATTGTGGCAGGTATTTGTTCATTAGATCTGGAGTTTTGGCCCTTTATTTATTAAGAAATGCAAAATTTCATTTTTTGTATACTCTAGCATCTTCATTTCTTATTCATCTTCAAATTTTACAACAATGTTTCTGGTCATAATCTCTCAGCTACATGTAAGTTTGATTATGACTTACATTAGCCCATTAGGTCAGGAGTAATGGCCCTTTAATTGTCCACAACTTAAGTGTTTACATTCTATAAGCCATAATTTTTTTCCATTCTTCCTTAGACTAAGTCTTGATAATTTCTCATTCGAGTTTGATCATGGTGGGGCAGGGTCAAAAAATAGGTCACTAGGTCAAATTTTGGTTAAATCTTGTTAAACCTCACATTTTTCTAGAACACAAATCATCTATGAAATTGTTTTAAATATAGATATAATTAAATCTAATGCAAGTTAAATATCACTTGACAGTGTCATTCGAGAGATATTGTTGACCTATAGACTTTTGGTTTAAATGGTTGCACATCAATGACATCTTGAAGAATCTTAGCTTTAAAGTACAGCTGTGCACATGCAAGTTGATGTATATTTTTATTGATCATTTAGTATCTATAATCTGTTCAAATTATTTGACATATTTACAAAGTAGTCAGAGCTCCACATCTCTTTCTTATGCAATAAAGATTGTGAATTTTTATTTTTTTGAAAATGAATGTAGTCTATTTTTAGCTTGTCTGTTTTTCAAAGAAAAAATGTCAAGATACTGTCAACACTGTGTTATTGTGAAAAACTTCAACCATGGCCATAACTTCTAAACTATTAAACAGTCTGTCATCAAACTTGATCACCATCACAAGGGCTATATTCTCATCAAGGGCAATTACTCTTAGGTCCATTTTGTCCTAATTTATCTTCCCTTTAAAAAAAAAAACAAACAGACGGGCGTTGACATACACATTTGATGCTCTTGTTTTAATTAAACCCTATCATTTGGTGATTAACCATTATGATCCTGTGATATGGCTCAGCAAACAGATGTGACCCTTGTCCATACAGCATTGTAGCTCAGAGTTTACACAGTCTGGTATTCTCTCCACAGAATAAACACATTGTTTCAAATTCTTTTCAAAGTTCAGTAAATTTATACAGTGTATTCATCAAGTCATGAATAATTACATAATTGGTAGGTTTAACAACAAATAACAACTATTTTTGTACCATGGTAGTGTTTTATTGGAGAACATAATATGAGAACTGCAGTATATGTAATTTTTGGCATGAATGACTTATAACCTAACCTGTGATTACAGGGCACCGATGTGGACCAGGGTACCGTGCTGACTTACTCAATCTTGAGTCAGACCCCAGGCACATTCTGGCAGATCGACAGTGTCACAGGAGAGATAACAGTGAACAAGCTTAACAATACAGGCATCAAATACAACGAAGGAGATGCAGGAAAGTCAGTCTCACTTTAATAATTATTAACCATATTTAACTGTTAAGATTCAGTTTATATCAAATTCATTATAGAATAAAAATATTCAATTTAAGTTTACAGTTGGGGGTGGGTGCACAGTGTTCATGTGAATATTAACAAATTAAAAACATGTCTGGAAGAATTAACTATTCAAAATGTTGATTTCAAGAAGATTAAGTTGATAATAAGTTTTTAACAACACAAAAGAAAGAAAAAGGGTAATTTGGTGTTAATATTGCACTCTGAACCAATCCTGGTGGCCGTGTGGTTAGAGAGTGTACCTCAGAATCAGGAGGTCATGAGTTCAATCCCTGGCAGCAACATATCAAATTTGTTAAAAAAAAAATGGTGCTGGTATAGCTCCCTTGTAGTTCCAGGACTATTTTAATATGTTGTCCATTGAAAGCCAGAAGGGGCTATCAGCATACGTAAAAAGAAGGCTGATAGCCCCTTCTGGCTTTCAATGGATGATTTTTTTTTTGTATGTCAGATATAATATTAGAAGCATGATTTGAAAAGCATTGCCCTAATCTCACATGAATGATTATAATGATAATACTGTTTGCATTGATACATATGTTACAGATTCAGCTTGTTACTTTAGACTGGTTCACTACTAAACACAACTTGCACAAGTGCTAGTGTTGTTCTCTCCTTATATCATTATTCAAACACCCTTGGTGTTCATTTTGTTTGTAATAGTGTCTTCCTTGTCATTGTTTAACCCTTTCCTTTATAAATAGACACATTTTGATGCATAGACAAACATAGCAGACCCAGATCAGAAAGCTCCTTTAACCCTTTCCCTCATAGAGGACACCATGAAAAGACCTATGCGAACAGCATAAAACCAGATCAGCCTGCGAGTAACTCGCAGGCTGATCAGGTTTTATGCTGTTCGCTGCTCCTCAGTGGTATGGAAATGAGGATTTTGTAATTAAATTTGGTAAGGTTTAAGTATGGTTTTCTGCAGATCAGGCTTTATGTGGTACCTATTGAGGGCGTAAAAATAAGTCTCTATGAGGGAAAGGGTTAAGGAGCTTCTTCATTGTCTGCATGGCAAAGAATAATCTGTTAATGCATATACAATTTAAAGTTTAGTCAATTACATGTAATATCCTTCAAGTCATAAATTGGATCATGAATATTCATGAGGTAAAGGGTTAATTAAATGTTGGCCATAGTTTTATGATCCCTCAGTTTCAACTTGTCTGAGCAGTTGTTGTTTCTTGGGTTCCTTTCATTGTCACAAATTTCTTGTCATATGTTTGGCACACAGATATTCATTCATACATGTATGGGCTTTTGGCCTGTACCTTCTATGTGACCTTTTGTCAAGGTCAAAAACTTCTATGAAAAAGAGGGAAAAAAACTTTAATATTGGTCTTACTTTGTTATTTCTACTTGCATTATCTTATTTATAACATGGGTCTTTTACATCAACATTTAACCTCA
>CM037778.1:30439244-30489244 GCA_021229015.1 Solen grandis
GCGGTTTCAGAGGAGATGTCGTTTAAAGCAAATTGTTGACGACGGACGACGGACGACTGACGACGCACGACGCACGACGCACGACGACGGACGCCGGACGAAGGGCGATCACAAAAGCTCACCTTGAGCACTTTGTGCTCAGGTGAGCTAAAAACTACCTACTTATCCAATTATTCAATTATGGGCAGCACAACTTCAAACCAACATTTTTGATCAATCTGGCTTGAGTAGCTGCCACAATGACAAGATTCACTGCTATCATCCCTGGGAATGAATTAGACACACATGCTGCTGAGTGACAAAAGAAGCTCAATGGTATTCCAAGTAACAAAAATCTGCAATTTCTTAAAATGACATTCATTTATTCATGTTATGAATATATCTAATATACAAAACCTTGATAACAATTTTCGTTCATAAAAGTCAAATAAATATTTGTTATAGTATCACAATATTTTCATTCCTCACATCACCTTGTCTTGTATTGAGACTAATTGTATGATGCCTAATGTAATGAATTTATCAAAATCATATCCCTTCCAACAATGAATTGCACTTCATTGTTTATTTCTTATAGCAACCTGGAACATTTGCATTAAAGAAAATCAAATTTCTGAGTTTCTTAATAGCATATTTCTTTGCTTCTGTAGCACATTGAAAACCTTCACGAAAGATGTTTATACTTATACTCTACACTAAATATGTGGTTAATTTTACATGGAAGAAAAAAACAACAACAATATATGAAGCATGATTACTTGCTAGAAACCATTAAATATAAAACTGAAGTACTAGGATTGAGCTGTAACAAGGTATTGATAGAATTTGAAAACTACAATAAAATACAGGAATAAAATTTGATAATAAAGACTTCAACAGGAAGTTATCACAAAGGTAGACTCTACTCCACAAGTGATTTAGTGTGGGCCTTAGTGCATGTCCATACAGAGTGTATAAGCTTGGTAAACCCTGTGTCTTTAGGTTTTTCCAGGCCCCTCATCAATCTTCTCTTCATCACAGACACAAACTCTTTGTTGCTAAGCTGTCCATCATCTGCAACAGACAAAAGCTGCATCAACCAGAAAGTCCTTGCAAAATTAGCAACAAAATTTGCCAGAACAAGTTACAGAAACCTAAATTCAATAAAATGTCTTAAGGAGAGAGAGAGAGAGAGAGATTTCTTGATCTGCCTGTTGTACAACCAGGTTTTGCTTATTACTTAACTCTCTTGCATATACCTAATCACAGCTCTACAGCAGTTCTAATTACCAAGGCAATTAAGTTAACTGAAAATGTTTTCACTTTATAAATAATCATTTGTAACAGACGTCTGGATTTTCTTTCAAATAAGACAAGTAATAACATCAAACTTAAATGGCAATGAATAATGGAAACTCTACCATTTTCGTCGAAGAGTGTGAAGACAACATTAACCACATGGTTGGTCAAGTTGACATGTGCTACTGTTCTCGCTACATGCTTCAAGGTCTCTGAAAACAGGAAAAGAGTGGTATACAGCCCAAACTTTCACATACAATTTGTACATGTATCATCTTAGACCTGTCAGTCAGTGATATGTTTTTGTATAGATTATCATGTATAATTCATATTAACTCTTCACCTCATAAAAATTACGAATACTTATGTACAAATTTATGACTTGTCATGCAGACTGTGTAGAATCCGTGCTTCAATATTGTATGAGCAAACAGAGGAGACCCTGATCAGACTGTGTAGAATATGAGCTACAATATTGTATGAGCAAACCCTTATCAGTCTGTGTAGAATCTGAGCTTCAATATTGTATGAGCCAACAGAGGAGACCCTGATCAGACTGTGTAGAATCTGAGCTTCAATGTTGTATGAGCAAACCCTTATCAGTCTGTGTAGAATATGAGCTACAATATTGTATGAGCCAACAGAGGAGACCCATATCAGACTGTAGAATCTGAGCTACAATATTGTGTGAGCAAACAGGAGACGCTGATCAGACTGTGTAGAATATGAGCTACAATATTGTATGAGCAAACAGAGGAGACTCTGATCAGACTGTGTAGAATATGAGCTACAATATTGTATGAGCAGAGGAGACCCTTATCAGACTGTGTAGAATCTGAGCTACAATATTGTATGAGCAAACAGAGGAGACCCTTATCAGACTGTGTAGAATCTGAGCTACAATATTGTATGAGCAAACAGAGGAGACCCTGATCAGACTGTGTAGAATATGAGCTACAATACTGTATGAGCAAACAGAGGAGACCCTGATCAGACTGTGTAGAATCTGAGCTTCAATATTGTATGAGCAATCCCTTATCAGTCTGTGTAGAATCTGAGCTTCAATATTGTATGAGCCAACAGAGGAGACCCAGATCAGACTGTGTAGAATCTGAGCTTCAATATTGTATGAGCCAACAGAGGAGACCCAGATCAGACTGTGTAGAATCTGAGCTACAATATTGTGTGAGCAAACAGAGGAGACCCTGATCAGACTGTGTAGAATCTGAGCTACAATATTGTATGAGCAAACAGAGGAGACCCTGATCAGTCTGTGTAGAATCTGAGCTACAATATTGTATGAGCAAACAGAGGAGACCCTGTGATCAGTCTGTGTAAAAACTGAGCTTCAATATTGTATGAGAAAACAGAGGAGACCCTTATCAGACTGTGTAGAATCTGAGCTACAATATTGTATGAGCCAACAGAGGAGACCCTGATCAGACTGTGTAGAATCTGAGCTTCAATACTGTAAGAGCAAACAGTGGAGAACCTGATCAGACTGTGTAGAATCTGAGCTTCAATATTGTATTAACAAACAGAGGAGAACCTGATCAGACGGTGTAGAATCTGAGCTTCAATATTGTATGAGCAAACAGAGGAGACCCTGATCAGACTGTGTAGAATCGGAGCTACAATATTGTATGAGCAAACAGAGGAGACCCTGATCAGACTGTGTAGAATCGCAGCTTCAATATTGTATTAGCAAACAGAGGAGACCCTGATCAGACGGTGTAGAATCTGAGCTTCAATATTGTATGAGCAAACAGAGGAGACCCTGATCAGACTGTGTAGAATCGGAGCTACAATATTGTATGAGCAAACAGAGGAGACCCTGATCAGACTGTGTAGAATCGGAGCTACAATATTGTATGAGCAAACAGAGGAGACCCTGATCAGACTGTGTAGAATTCGAGCTTCAATATTGTATGAGCAAACAGAGGAGACCCTGATCAGACAGTTGCTATCATGGCTTGCTGATCTGGGTCTGCTC
Organism: Solen grandis; assembly: GCA_021229015.1. NCBI lineage: Eukaryota > Metazoa > Mollusca > Bivalvia > Adapedonta > Solenidae > Solen > Solen grandis. Next base: position 30,442,516 of record CM037778.1, read on the forward strand.
TGTTTGCCAGTTTGTCAACATGAGTCTATATGAAGGAAAAGATAAACACTGCAAAAAAAATCATCATCTTATTTTATGAGTGAAATGTGCCAATTCTGAAGTACATGTACCAATATACAAATATGAGGATACATGTCGTAGAAAGTATGAGGTCTACAAAAGGAACTATTTTCTAAATATATTAAATCAACTGTAATAAGTCCCAAATGAAAGGAGTAAAAGCAACAGCTATCACTGCGGGTAATGAATACCCCTGTATTGTGCTTGGACATACCATACAAATACAGTGTCTGTTGCCATGACAATAGGACAAAGCAATGAACAATATTTCAGTAAATTACATGTATACATTTCTGATTTCAAGAAGTTAGAGAGTTACAGGTTTGAAAATATTTGATAAATTGCAATTAATGTGACCTTTATCATGTGCCGCAATAAGTTTTAACATTACTTATTTCCTTGGCAACCAATAGCTGATAAAATACAAACAACCAATAGCTAAACAAGAGGGCCAAGATGGCCCTTGATCGCTCACCTGAGAAAGATGATTGCTTAAGAAATAAAGATGCTAGAGTGTAAAAGTGAAATCTGGCTTTTTTATGGTGAAAAAGGCATAACTCCTAAATTAACTAGTCAATTATCAGTTCTAATTGAACCCGATTAAATTTAAAAAAGAAAAACTTTTAACTCAATTGAGACATTATGGTCATAAGCATTGCCATAAAGTTTGAAGATGATTGCTCATAAGATGAAGATGCTAGAGTGTAAACAAAGTGAAATCTAGCATTTTTTTTATATTAAAAGGGTCTTAACTCCTGACCTAATTGACCAATCTCAGCCATAATCAAACTCAATTGAGACATTATGGTCATAAACATTGTCATAAAGTTTGAAGATGATTGCTCAAAAGATGAAGATGCTAGAGTGTAAACAAAGTGAAATCTGGCATTTTTTTAAATTAAAAGGGGCTTAACTCCTGACCTAATTGACCCATCTCAGCCATAATCAAACTTAATCGAGACATTATGGTCATAAACATTGTCATAAAGTTTGAAGATGATTGCTCAAAAGATGAAGATGCTAGAGTGTAAACAACATGAAATCTGGCATTTTTTTTATATTAAAAGGGGCTTAACTCCTGACCTAATTGACGGATCTCAGCCATAATCAAACTTAATCGAGACATTATGGTCATAAACATTGCCATAAAGTTTGAAGATGATTGCTCAAAAGATGAGATGCTAGAGTGTAAACAACGTGAAATATGGCATTTTTGGAATATTAAAAAGGGGCATAACTCCTACCTAATTGACGATCTCAGCCATAATCAAACACAATCGAGATATTATGGTCATAAACATTGTCTTAAAGTTTGAAGATGATTGCTTAAGAAATAAAAGTGATAGAGTGTAAACACTAAAAATTGTTGACGCCGCACGACGCACGATGGACGACGGATGCTCATGGGATCACAATAGCTCACCCTGAGCTTTGCTCAGGTGAGCTAAAAAATACTGAAAGAAAGAAGCCAAAACTTTCTACAAAATCAAACAAGAGCTGTTAGAGGACAGCACGCTCGACTATTCAAAATGCTTGTTGGTAAATCAAAAGAAATCTATTTCAATACTTGCCCTTCACATACCCTGTACATAATAATAGTCAAAAATGATATACTTTGATAGTCTGATACCCCTTAATATTTTTATGATGTCTAAAATCAATCCCATGCCTAGTTACTGAGACATAAGCACAATAACACTGTGCATGCAAAACTTTAACCAAAAATCCAAGTTAGAAAAGGGCCATAATTTGCATCAGTCCAAAAGTTATCCTCCTTAGTTTTCTGATGCCCTTGAAGACACTCTTTAACTTTCTAGTCAATTCCACAAGCAATTTCTGAGATATAAGCTGGATAGTAGCTTGAATGCAAAAATTTTACCAAAATTCTAAGTTAAAAGGGGGTCATAATTTTTAATACATTCCATCAAGTGTTATCTTCCTTTTATAGTATGATACCCCTAAACATATTAAAGATGTTTCAAATCAATTCCATGCCTGGACTCTGAGATATAAGCATGAAAGTACCTTGCATGCAAAACTTTAACCAAAATTTTTCAGTTAAACAAGAGTGCCAGTGATGCCACAATACACGCCGCCACAAAATATAAAGACCAAGAGGGGTCTTTTAATTATTGCTTTTAACACTTCTGTAAGCATAAGCTCATAATAAAGTCTGTAAGACCAATTAATTTAGCTGAACAGAGATAGAACCCTAAAAATGCTTCCAATATGACAGTAGGTCAAATAGCAGTATCAATATGAATCCTTTTTTCTTTCTCCGCATAACTCTTGCAAAAATCACTGTACCAGAAAATCCCTGCTTTATGCACTTTTACCTGTTTAGAAACTTGAGTTGTGTTTTCAAGAGACCATGTTTAGAAAGGCATAACTATTGCCAATATTGATGTACATCAAAATCTCTGCTTTGTGCATATCTTCACAGTGTAGTAATGACATTGCCCAAGTTTTGAAAAGATTAGGTCAGAAACATACAAGAAATTGCATTCACAAAGCTGAAATATCAATCAGCTAAAGAGACTAAGTTTCAAGGGACAAAAATCTTGCAAAAATTAATGAACCGGAAAATTGCCACTTCATGCACATCTACCCATTATAGTAATGACATTGACCAAGTTTTGAAAAGATTCGTTCAGAAACGTAGGAGGAGTTGAGTTCAAAAGGCTGCAATATCAATCAGCCACAGAGACTAAGTTTCAAGGGACACAAATCTTGTAAAAATCAATGGACCGGAAAATTGCCACTTCATGCACATCTATCCATTATAGTAATGACATTGACCAAGTTTTGAAAAGATTTCTTTCAGAAATGTAGGAGGAGTTGCGTTCAAAAGGCTGCAATATCAATCAGCTACAGAGACTAAGTTTCAAGGGACACAAACCTTGTAAAAATCAATGGACCGGAAAATCGCCACTACATGCACATCTACCCATTATAGTAATGACATTGACCAAGTTTTGAAAAGATTCATTCAGAAATGTAGGAGGAGTTGCGTTCACAAGATATGGACGTACGGACGTACATATGTACGGACGGACAGACGAAGAAGATGACGCCAATATACGACCGCCTCCGGCGGCGTATAAAAAGGGGCCATAACTTGTTATATATTCTATCAAAAGTTATCTACCTCAATAGTATGATACTCCTAAACATATTAAAGATGTTTCAAATCAGTCCCATGCCTGGATACTGAGATATTAGCATGAAAGTACCTTGCATGCAAAACTTTAACCAAAATTTCTAAGTTAAAAAGGGGCAATAATTTGTAACATATTCCATCAAGAGTTATCTACCATGAAAGTATGATACCCCTAAACATAATTAAGATGTTTCAAATCATTGCATGCCTGGATACTGAGATATAAGCATGAGAGTATCTTGCATGCAAAACTTTAACCAAAATATCAAAGTCAAAAAGGGGCCATAATTTGTAACATATTCCATCAAGAGTTATCTACCTTGGTTGTCTGATGCCCCTAAACATATTTATAAACTTTTAAGTCAATACCATGAATGGTTATTGAGATACAAACTAGATAGTAGCTTGCACGCAAAACTTTAACCAAATTTTCTATTGCATGCAAAACTTTAACCAAAATTTTTAAGTTAAAAAGGGGCCATAATTCATATTAAATTCAGTCAAGAGTTATCTACCTTGGTTGTCTGATACCCCTGAACATATTTATAAACTTTCAAGTCAATACCATAAATGGTTATTGAGATATAAGGTTGATAGTAACTTGCACGAAAAACTTTAACCAAAAGCTGCAACGCCAACGCCAACGCCAATGCCAGGGCGACTACAATAGCTCTCATATTCTTCAAATAGTCGAGCTAAAAATGCATGTTTTGTTCATTACTTCAAGCAATTTCATCAGAAGCACAAGTCTCTGTGCAGTGATGAACAACTGCTCATTATGTAATTAGGACTTGTTAATGAAGCAGACTGGGACAATGGCACTAATTTATTTCCTTTCAGAGACTAACTTAAATATTGCCATTAATGAAATTCTCAGAGACATAAATGAAAAGTGTCAATTTTGCTGCAGCGCCATCCGTGTAAAGCCCCATGAGTGAAGTAATTCTCAATTTAGCAATGATTAATGCACTGTTCTGCTTCAGGTAATCAAGTCATTAAGATTGATTGATATATTATTCCTGCCACTTCATTTCGCTTCTCGTATTCCTAATGCAGGCCATGTCATTCTGTTTAAAATGTGTTGTACACGCATGAAAAATTAAAGATGATTGTCAGCTAAATTTTCATAGCATTGAGATATTTATTTCTTCTATTTTTTTTTAAATTGGTGCATAAATAAACAACTAATGTAGCAACAGAAATGAAGACATTGAGGAGGAAGAGGTTAACAACAGACCTTGATCAATGGAGACCCCAGCCAGATGGTAGAAACTGAGGGCAGTGTCTACGTCAGCAATATTCTGTAGGAACCTCCAGAAACTCTCGTACTCTTCAAACGAAATTCCCTGTAAAACACACACACACAAGAGTATAGAATAAAACATAGAAAATATCTGGATCAATGATTGTTTTTTTATATAATCTCATATATTTATATAATCTCATATATCTTTATAATCTCATATATAATTTGGTTAATTATTCATTCGGGAAGATAGCCAATATGATGTTAGCTTCGTTCTAGGATGGAGACATGCTCGCCCTTTGAAATGATACCAACCAATATGAGTGCATAACAATCAAAATTGTTTGAAATGATACAGGGGCATGATGCCTTTTGTCCCCAAATATCCTTAACAGATTTTTTAATATATGTTTAGCAGATACTGATAAAAAATGGAAATAATTGAAAGACAACTAGAAATGTGTCCATAGGACACAGATGTCCCCACAACCACTTTTTTGTTGAAATGATAGTTTGTCAAGAACATTCGTCCAGTCTGACAAGAATTTCATACTTAAGGTTACAGTGACTATGACCTTTGACATGGTGACCTCAAAATCAATAGAGTTCATCTACTGGTCATGGCCAATGTCCCTACCAGTTTTCACAAACCCAGGTCCTGTGGCTCTACAGTTAATGATCAGACAAGGATTTCATACCAATGTACAGTGACCTTGACCTTTGACCTCAAAATCAAAAGAGTACACAAACCCAGGTCCTGTGGTTCTCCAAGTAACGATCAGACAAGGATTTCATACTAATGTACACAGTGACCATGACCTTTGACCTAAGTGACCTCAAAATCAATAGGGTTCATCTACTGGTCATGGCCAATGTTCCTATCAGGTTTTACAAAACCAGGCCCTGCAGTTCTCCAGTTTAATGAATGGACAAGTTTTGGTTGTACATGTGTACGGACAGAAGCAATGCTATATGCTGCCCACTTTTCAAGTGGAAGCATAAACAAGAGGGCCATGATGGCCCTGAAACGCTCACCTGAGTACCATTGCTACAACTGATTACAAGGTTTTTAAACAGACAAGAATTCTGATATAACTCAATCTTAAACATTTTAGCCCTGACAATACTACACACCAAATATATAAGCACTGGGCCTTATGGTTTCAGAGGAGAAGACTTAGTGCGGGGTCATTTATCTCCAAAGGGCCACCATTTTGAAAATCTTGATAATGAACCATTAGATGATGCTACATACCAAAATTCTAAGCTATAGGGGCCTATATGGATTCATAAGTAGAAGATTTTTTTTGTAAAGAATTTTTAGGCCTATAATAAACTCTATATAAAGAACAAGTGACCCTGGTGCGGGGGCATTTATCACCATAAGGTCATGATTTGAAACAATCTTAGGTAATGAAACCATTAGTATAGATGCTTACATACCAAATATTCAATATAGACTCTGGGACCTAATGTGAATACATAGAAGAGATGATTGGATTTTTAAAGATTTTCCTATATAACTCTATGTTAAACAAGTGACCCATGGTGCGGGGGCATTTATCCCCATAGGGTCATGATTTGTACAATCTTGGTAATGAACCATAAGATGATGCTACATACCAAATATCTAAGCTCTAGGCCTTGCAGTTTTGCAGAAGAAGATTTTCAAAGTTTGCATTTTTAAAATCTATTTTTAGCTCCTGTGACCTAATTATGCAATGGACCAGAACCATTTATACAACTTTAGTAGAGCTTCATCCAAGGAACATTCCTGCAAAATATTTTTCAAATTGGCCAAGCCGTTTAGGAGGAGATGTTGTTTGAAGCAATTATTGACGCCGGACGCACGCACGCACGGACGCCGGACAAAAGGCGATCAGAAAAGCTCACCTTGAGCACGTTGTGCTCATGTGAGCTAAAAAGGAAAAGGGAAATAATCTGATACATACAGTCAAACCTGGTTTAAGCAGCCAGTCAAGGGATATTACCATTTTGGTCGCTTAAGGCAGGTTACCGTCTAAACCAGGTGTCAATCAATGAGCATCATAACCAATGGATATAGCGTATTTTGTATTTTATATGCAAAAGTTGATAAAAAATATATTTTGTATAATTATGATTCCGTTTAATATATAGTTTGTTAAATTAATGATTTCTGTTATAATTGTTTCCAATATTTGTGACTGTAATTAATTTAAATCTTTATCCATCAGATATAACAGGCAGTCATTTTTGCCATCAGGATAATGTTATCTAACTTCTGTATGATAAATTGATATTTCAAAGCCTTTTTGTTGTAAATAAATATTAGAAAACAACACTAGCTGCTTCTAAATTACTAATTTCCAACAAAATAACTCACAGAAAAAGGGTTTAATTTAGTTCATTATAAAAACGAAGGTTTACATCAGCACCGGTGTCAAGTTTATTTTCCGGGAACAAGCTATGTATAACATATTTTGTAAAATCGACAAATCTGCAGAAAATTTGATGGAAATAAACTATTGGCATCACATTACCTACAACAAGAAAGTCAGTAGAACTGACAGATGCTCCCCGAAGAACGTCATTGTTACAAATAAGGCCTTGGTCAATGGGTGGGAGGATATGTTGAAATCCCCATTCCTAAATCATATCTATTCTCCTCATCAGATGAGATGTTTTACCAACTCTAATTTGGAGACTTAGTAACAGTTTACTATTTAATATGATAATACGTGTTACTCATCAGATCTTTCATTGATTTTTTTAAAGTTTTTATACTACTAAAAATTAAGTCATACATTTCAATGTGTGCTCATATCAAAGAGGTTAACCAACACTCTTGACATATGACTGGATATTTGAAATAGTGTATAATAGCCTAAACAACAATTAGCTGACATGATTATGATTGACATTACTAGCATATTGAATTTTGTGGGGTTTTGTTTAAATGATATCTCCTGTTAAATTAGGCAAATGACATGAATATTAGTCAACAACATGGTAGTAGGGGCCATAACTCTCTTAAAATTTGAGGAACCAGGTCACGTCGACGATATGCGTATCTACTCTTGGTAATAAAGCTTCCCATAAAGTTTCATTGAATTGTTCCTGAGAAAAGCCCGGACAAGAATCTGCAACATGAACTATAGGCAAAAAGTAAAGGGGCCATAACTCTGTGAAAAATTGAGGAACCAGGTCACGCCGACAATATGCGTATCTACTCTTGGTGATAAAGCTTCCCATAAAGTTTTGTTGAATTCAAGCCATTAGTTCCTGAGAAATAGCCTGGACAAAAATCATGCCATATGTACTATAGGCCAAAAAGTAAAGGGGCCTTAATTCTGTGAAAAATTAGGAACAGGTCAGCGACATATGCGCATCTCCTCTTGGTTATAAAGCTTCCCATAAAGTTTTGTTGAATTCAAGCCATTAGTTCCTGAGATATAGCCCGGACAAGAATCATGCAATATGTACTATAGGCCGAAAAGTAAATGGGCCATAACTCTGTGAAAAATTGAGGAACCAGGTCACGCCGACAATATGCGTATCTACTCTTGGTGATAAAGCTTCCCATAAAGTTTCGTTGAATTCAAGCCATTAGTTCCTGAGATATAGCCCGGACAAGAATCATGCAATATGTACTATAGGCCGAAAAGTAAATGGGCCATTACTCTGTGAAAAATTGAGGAACCAGGTCACGCCGACAATATGCGTATCTACTCTTGGTGATAAAGCTTCCCATAAAGTTTCGTTGAATTCAAGCCATTAGTTCCTGAGAAATAGCCCGGACAAGAATCATGCAATATGAACTGTAGTCCAAAAAGTAAAGGGGCCTTAATCTGTGAAAAATTAGGAACAGGTCAGCGACATATGCATCTCTCTTGGTTATAAAGCTTCCCATAAAGTTTCGTTGAATTCAAGCCATTAGTTCCTGAGAAATAGCCCGGACAAGAATCATGCAATATGTACTATAGGCCGAAAAGTCAATGGGCCATAACTCTGTGAAAAATTTAGGAATCGGGTCATGCTGACGATATGCGTATCTACTCTTGGTGATAAAGCCTCCCATAAAGTTTCGTTGAATTCAAGCCGTTAGTTCCTGATAAATAGTCCGGACAAGGAAAGTGTGACGGACGAGCCGACGGATGGACAAACGGACGGACGGACGGACGAAGCGGCGACTATATGCGTCACCTTTGACTGCTACAATGTGTCAAAAGTTTTAACATCAACAACATGCTGAAATATGACAAAAATTTGAAAGAAAAAAGAAGTCAATGTACACTGGGGTTAAAATGAAGGGTTGAAAAAACTTTCAAGTCAATTCTTGACCTAACATTCAGCAGTCTCTCAAAATCAATTCAATAGTTGCTAATCTGGTCTGAGAGCCTGTCTTGTTTTTTTCATTAGTCTTATAAAACAAGAGGGCCATGATGGCCCTGAATCGCTCACCTGAGTACCATTGCTTCAACTGATGTCAAGGTTTTTAAACAGACAAGGATTCTGATATAACTTAATCTAAAACATTTTACCCCTGACAATACTACACACCAAATATCTAAGCAATGGGCCATATGGTTTCAGAGAAGACTTGGGCGCAGGGTCATTTATCACCGTAGGGCCAAGACTTTGAAAATCTTTGTAATGAACCATTAGATGCTACTACATACCAAAAATCTTAGCTCTAGGCCTTATTGATTCATAGAAGAAGATTTTTTAAGATTTTCCTATTTAACTCTATGTAAAACAAGTGACCCCTGGTGTGGGGTCATTTATCACCATTGGGCTATGATTTGTACAATCTTGGTAGTGGCCCATAAGATGATGCTACATACCAAATATCTAAGCTCTAGGCCTTATGCATTCATGGAAGAAGATTTTTTAAGATTTTCCTATTTAACTCTATGTAAAACAAGTGACCCCTGGTGTGGGGTCATTTATCACCATTGGGCTATGATTTGTACAATCTTGGTAGTGGCCCATAAGATGATGCTTCATACCAAATATCTAAGCTCTAGGCCTTATGCATTAATGGAAGAAGATTTTTTAAGATTTTCCTATATAACTCTATGTAAAACAAGTGACCCCTGGTGCGGGGTCATTTATCACCATAGGGCTATGATTTGTACAATCTTGGTAGTGGCCCATAAGATGATGCTACATACCAAATATCTAAGCTCTAGGCCTTATGGATTCATAGAAGAAGATTTTTTAAGATTTTTCTATATAACTCTATGTAAAACAAGTGACCCCTGGTGCGGGGTCATTTATCACCATAGGGCTATGATTTATACAATCTTGGTAGTGGCCCATAAGATGATGCTACATACCAAATATCTAAGCTCTAGGCCTTGCAGTTTTGCAGAAGAAGATTTTCAAAGTTTGCATTTTTAAAATCTATTTTTAGCTCCTGTGACCTAATTATGCAATGGACCAGAACCATTTATACAACTTTAGTAGAGCTTCATCCAAGGAACATTCCTGCAAAATATTTTTCAAATTGGCCAAGCCGTTTAGGAGGAGATGTTGTTTGAAGCAATTGTTGACGCCGGACGCACGGACGCACGCACGGACGACGGATGCCGGACAAAAGGCGATCAACAAAGAAAAAACTAAATAAGCATTAGGTACACTTTTACGTGTGGTAATCTAATTTTGATGGAGCAGTTTCCTTTGGTACATAAACATACCATTGTCTGAAACACAGCTGCCGGTGAGTCAGAAATAAATATTGTCACAGGACTACAGCCAAGATAAAGTCACCCTGAATCTCTGTTTTGTTAAACAAAAGTGGACTAACTGTTTACTTTTTAGAATCAATTAGAAAAGCATTTTATGTGCTAATGGAAATGGAGTAATTACTATGTTCAGTGACATTCTCTCATTACTGAACACTATGCAATGCAGCACCATTGTATCATATGTGTTTACATAGTTACATTACCAGCTGGTAACCACATTCTGTGTATCATCCCATCCCTACTGCTTAATATTTCTAACCAATTTAACCCTTTCCCTCATATAGACTCATTTTGACGCACACAATAGGTACCACATAAAGCCTGATCTGCAGAAAGCCAAACTCAAACCTTACAAAATTTAAAATCCTCATTTCCAGACCACGCAAGTTACTTGCAGGCTGATCTGGTTTTATGCAGTTCGCATAGGTCTTTTCATGGTATCCTCTATGAGGGAAAGGGTTAAGATGCAATTATTAACCAGATTCTTTTTGCTTTCTACCTATCTTCATGTTAAATGGCAGAATTATCTTATAGCTATTCCTATTCTTCTTACATCAGTAGCTCCAGATGATGAGAAGACTATTTCCGCCAATCACAATACAGTATAGAACACCAGGCAAAGACACAGTATGATGACAAACTGAGCCCAGACACAGTATGATGACAAACTGGGTCCAAGCACAGTATAATGACAAACTGAGCCCAGACACAGTATAATGACAAACTGAGCCCAGACATAGTATAATGATGAAATGAGCCCAGACACATTATGATGACAAACTGAGCCCAGACAAAGTATGGTTACAAACTGAGCCCTGACACAGAATAATGACAAACTGAGCCCAGACACAGTATAATGACAAACTGAGCCCAGACACAGTATGATGACAAACTGAGCTCAGACACAGTATATTGACAAACTGAGCCCAGACACAGTACAATGACAAACTGAGCCCAGACACAGTATCATGACAAACTGAGCCCAGACATAGTATAATGATGAAATGAGCCCAGACACATTATGATGACAAACTGAGCCCAGACAAAGTATGATGACAAACTGAGCCCTGACACAGTATAATGACAAACTGAGCCCAGACACAGTATGATGACAAACTGAGCTCAGACACAGTATATTGATAAACTGAGCCCAGACATAGTATGATGACAAACTGGGTCCAGACACAGTAGAATGACAAACTGAGCCCAGACACATTATGATGACAAACTGGGTCCAGACACAGTATAATGACAAACTGAGCCCAGACACAGTATGATGACAAACTGAGCCCAGACACAGTATAATGACAAACTGAGCCCAGACATAGTATGATGACAAACTGGGTCCAGACACAGTATAATGACAAACTGAGCCCAGACACAGTATAATGACAAACTGAGCCCAGACACAGTATAATGACAAACTGAGCCCAGACACAATATGATGACAAACTGAGCCCTGACACAGTATAATGACAAACTGAGCCCAGACACAGTATAATGACAAACTGAGCCCAGACACAGTATGATGACAAACTGAGCCCAGACACAGTATAATGACAAACTGAGCCCAGACACAGTATGATGACAAACTGAGCCCAGACAAAGTATGATGACAAACTGAGCCCAGACAAAGTATGATGACAAACTGAGCCCAGACAAAGTATGATGACAAACTGAGCCCAGACAGTATGATGACAAAGTGGACAACCACTGATGGTGATCCCACCTTCCTCGAACACAAACTACATACATCATTAAATCATGGATATTACATGACACAAAGCAACTGGACAGAATGATTCTTATGTAACTCCACCCCTTGCCAACGATTTTGTTTTTGATGGTGTTATAATTCTGTAACTATTCAGTTTTAAAAAAAGATGACCCAGTGGTTACTACTACAGCTGAACACTACATTATACATAGAAAGAAGCATCTAACTCTTACAATGCTGTTGGCACTTGTGACTGCCTTTGTGACCAGTGCAGATCAAGATCAGCCTGCACATCCAATTAAGAAATTTAGCATGGTAAAGTTCAAAATGACTACCTTGGCCTTCTCATCCTTGTACAGTCGTTTTACTCTCTTCAGCATGATACCTTTCTTCTTCTTTGGAAAACCAGCATATGTCAGCAGCATGCCGGCAAAATCTCTCTCTGTTATCTTTTCATCATCAGGATCGTATCGGTTAAACTGTAAAACACGAAACAGAATTCAGATTTCAATACATTTCAAAATACGGAGTAACACTGATAATTTGAGAAATGTTATTTCTCACTGTCCAATAAATCATGGTTAAGCTCTGGACCCCCCCCCCCAATCCATTTACAAATTGCATTATCATTCTGAGCTTGAGTGAAGCTTTTGTCAATACACTGATGTAGCCATTCATTATGACATATGGACTGAAGTTGCATGGTAATATAAACACCATGCATAGTGGGACGAAATGTGTAGACAATTAATTCCTAAGAGGAAACATGTCATACCTTTAAAATTCCTTGAAGGGGGAATGTCAGCCTTACAAAAAATGTCCACTATATAAAAACAAAGGAAGGTTTCACCTTTTTGGAGTTTGCTTGTTTGATTCAACCTCCCACTGACAGCACTTCAGTCATTTCGAGACTAAGTGTACTTGAGGCAGATATAGTGCTGCCACTCTGCAGTATCACGACGCAGACATGAGGCATGATACCCAGCCACATTATCATGACACTGAGCCAACCAGTCCTGGAACTATCCTTACAAGCTTAGCACAAGCAAAGTATACCATTTTCATTTTTCATGACTTTGATATGTCATGGCTGGTAATGGAACCTGCGACCTCTCGATTCTGGGGCAGACACTCTACCCACTTGGCCAAGGGTCCCTGTGGAAGTGTGAGGGGAATTGTCCAGAAGTGGATTACAATTCAAAGTGTGTAACAACTGGACACTAGCTTAAATTATCACGGACACCATACTGCCAAAGCAATCCCAATTTCAGTACTATTCAGAACAATTTTGTACAAGCATACACCAAGTACTGGTAAAACGTGAAAGTATTAACTACTTGTCAGTTAAAGATTACAACTGTGATTGCCATGTTTTGGCCACTCATGTTTAACCACTTTACCAGCTATTCAATATTAATGAACAATTGCTTGATTTTTTTTAAAAAAAATTAATTAGATTACCATTTTTCTGCTACCAAAAATCTTAATAACCAATTAATTACTTTGGTTTTGCAAATTAATTAGAATAGAAAATGACTATTAAAATCTAATTACCCCATTAATTATTGTGACAATAAACACCAGGTGGTAAGCTATTGTGAAGAGGTTCACCATCATGGAACAACTTGTTCTGATTAAATAAATGTTGACATAGGGTATTCATGATCCGCCACTATGCAGAATAAATAACTTCCATTACCAAAATTTGAGAGCATCTATTGTAAAGTAAGTTTCAGTTTAACAATATATTTTATGAATATCCTGATTTGCAATATATTATTGTCTTTTTATTTGACACAATTCTTTTATTCCCATAGAAGAAAATTTTCAGCAGATATAACATCTTTAACAAGCAGATATAAATCTTCTATCAACAGCATTCAATCATAATCAGATCATTTTTATCCTGTAAATTGTTTCCAGATTTATCAATCTTTCAAACAATATCAAAACATAATCAAAACTCTAGGATATCAACATATCATCATGTGTGTATCCCAGAATTTACTTTAATAGTGATAAATTGCATTCAAAAGGGAATTTTCATGGCAGAATTGTTTGGATAACCAACAGAAGCTAATGTCAACTGCCGTGTATAAATACGTAACTTCACATCACTATACTGGTCATAATCCAATAATAGAATAAGATATTTTAACCCTTTCCCTCATATAGACTCATTTTGACGCACTCAATAGGTACCACATAAAGCCTGGTCTGCAGAAAACCACAGTTAAACCTTACCAAATTTAATTACAAAATACTCATTTCCAGACCACTGAGGAGCAGCGAACAGCATAAAACCTGATCAGCCTGCGAGTTAACCTGATCAGCCTGCGAGTTACTCGCAGGCTGATCTGGTTTTATGCTGTTCGCATAGGTCTTTTCATGGTTTCCTCTATGAGGGAAAGGGTTAAAGTCAAATAAAACTATTAAATACATTAGAATATCTTGAAAAATGTAAAGAATGACTAACAATCACATGCTCATATAGTGTTGTTGTATCAATTAGTCTATCACATGGATCAATAAAAAGCTTCATATAAACAAGGACCCCCAAAATTTTGAAAGTTATGTCTAGAAATATAGCCAGTCGCAGCCTGTGAAATAAACCTATTTATTAATTAAACAGTTACAAATTTTTGTGTGTTTGTTTTGGTTCAATGTCTAACTGACAGTACTTCAGTGTACCGGATACTCGGTCTTATCAATATGCTGTAGACAAATGGCTACCATACCCAGTCACATTACCCAGACACTGGATCAAGGCTGACATACCAGTACGGTTTGTATTAATCAATTATGCACCCTTCAAGCACAATTTCCCCTACAGCTTGTCTGCCTAATAAAATCTACGATGAAAGCAGAGATCTTAACATTTTCTATGTGTCCATGATTTACTGTTCAACTTGTAAGCTGAACTACAGCTCCCACATAGACTGGTTAACTGGTATCAATAAATGAGATTTTTTTCTTGAATATGATGAGATTCTGATACCACTCTGGGCTCTATGATGTTCAAGAGTGTATTCATTGCCCAGCTTATTTTGTCTACAACTATCCCATCTCTCTTACCTCCAGTTTCAGGACCTCCCGGTGAAGTTCCTCCTGGAACATGATGAAGTGTTTGGCAGTTAATTTCTTTTCTCCCTGCTCTCCAAAGAAGTAGGTCAGGAGGGCAGAGTTGATGTCCTTGACGACGTTGCCGGTAGTGGCATGGTCACGGTGACGCTTGCCAATGCTTGTCTGGTCACGTATAATGTTTGTTACCTGCAATTATTAAGGGATATCACAAAATGTAAACTCTTAGAATTAAAAACTGCAAAAAAAATCAAATACCAGTATGTGTATCTAATAATATGTTCATATATTTGAAAGCTGATACTGTAGCACTTTCCATACACTCTTGGACACCTCAAAATAAGTGATTTTTTTTTTTTTAGTTCACACTTACAGCTCTCACTGACAGTGTTTTGTACCTCACCACAGTGCTGAGTGACCATGGCAGTTCCATTTTTAATTCTTAGTAACAGTTACAGTGTACCTTGAACTCTCTTATTTCATATACATTTAGAGCTACATTTTGAGCCACACAAAAAAAAAAAATGTTCCAAATGCACTTGAGAACCATTACCTAATTAGACTCGGATTCCACAAGCCATCCTTAGAGCTAAGAAATACTTTAATAAAGGGACGAATTTTATCATTCTTGTTTCTCTTATGGAAATACTCAAAATATTTCATTTCTTTGCATATATAGTTTGTTATGAAAAGTAATTATGTATGTCAACTTAGTCATGCACTCGAGGTGTGTTTTTACCTAATTTAAAGGCCCATTATATTTCACAATGATACAATTTTCTTGAAAAAGAAAAGATTAAATATCTTTGACATATTGTAGAAAAAAAAATTAAACAGCTTTGAAAATGTTGATCAAATTACGCCATTTATTATTTTGTATGAATGTCAAAATACCCTCATATGGTTTTACATTTTTGAAGTTGGCGAGTTATTTACCTTATTTGATGAGTCTCCCTAACTGGGGAAATAATTAATTTAGTTGGAAAAATTGCCACCAAATTACAATTGTTTATCTGCTACATCATCAATTTATGTATTCATGACTTGTTAATGAAGACAAAAGGAAGGTTTATGGAAAATGACAGAAATTTTTTACAAAGACATGTGGAATATGCGAATCAAGTTTGTTTTTTGGATTTAAATCATGTGTTTTTGCAAACAATTGAATGATCTTAAGATTTTTTCTTATTTATGTATTGCAGTAATGTTGTTGTCAACAAGTATGTACAGACTGTATATTAACAACTCTGTAACAATTATTTTGCTTTTCTGTCCTAATGATTATACACTGCTTTCAGAAGAATAATGGGCCTTTCAGAATCTAAATATTACTTAATGCTAATCTCTTAATTGCACAAATACTTAAATATTATTTCTTTATGCAACTTTGTTACTATTGCAGTAATTCCCTACAGGTTCTTTGATTCAGAAATCCTGCATAATATGTACCAAGAGTGTTCTTTGGAACATGTGTGTCACCTGAAGCATGACAGAAAAAGTGTGACGGACAAGACAGAGAGATGGATGGACGCGCTGCCAAATTTGAATCAGGGGCCATTTATTTTGTTATTTCCTTTTGTTGTTTAAAGGGTCATGGCCCCTTATTCTATTGTTACGGAATGAAGTCTCTTCTGTTCTGTTTACTGTTAGATGGCTCCTTACTCCAATCTGGCTGTGCGAATGGACAGATGGACGGGTGGACAGACAACAGAAAAGTGATCTCTATGTGTCACCACTGCTTACAGTAGACCCACCCTACAACCTAATCTCTTGAACTCCTCTCTGTCCACCTCCCCATCACATTGCTGGTGACCCCCCTGGATCCCCACCCTACAACCTACCCTCTTGAACTCCTCTCTGTCCACCTCTCCATCACCATTGATGTCAAACATCTGGAAGGCAATCTCGAAATTTCTTGGTGGAGCTGAAACACGTTCAGACAAACATATAATATAAAACAATATTGGAGCTGCTTATCAAATGAATATATATTACATACTCCTTTCAGGACATATTATAAAAATAAAATTTTGTTAGGGCTAGGATCCAATTTCAAAATCAAAACTATATATATGCAAAGCAATACTTACTTTTTTTTACACTTAAAGCAAATTCAACTGATTACAATGCTCAGATATATTTAAATTCTTTATCTTTTAAAGGTTTCCTTCATTAAAAAAATCCCAATTAATCTAGGCAATCATACTTACAACAAATGGGAAAATATTAACCCTTCTATCATTCAAACATGCCATTCAAGTATGTATTATAACATCAAAAACACTGAAATCAGTCTCCAGTCTTAACAATTGTCGCTGATGAGTTACAGTAGCAAATGGTATAAAACTGATTGGCAACTGTAACTGATTTACCTGTAAGCTGTTCTATTTCTTAAATCTAAAGTCATAGTCATATTCATTATATATCAACAAACAATGTAAAACAAATAGATGACACAAGAGCACTGACTTGAGAGGACAGTGAGCAGGAAGATGTAGTCCGAGAATCCGATCAGTCCACACTCGCCCAGCTTGTTGAAGATGCTGTCGGGCTTGATGTCCAGCTCAATCTTGTCCAGCTGAAACCAACAGGTCAGTCTCATGGTTAAAGGGGTACAGGTATAGTAATGAGTAAAATAAAATGTGTATCAGGCAAAACTGTCTCACACTTCATGTGTAGGACCAGAACAGCAGCCTCACAATTCTTGAGCGTATTGTAATAAATGTGTGTAACAAGCAAAACTATCTCACTGTCAAAGTGTGTAACCATCAATAAGGCATAATAATTAAAGTGTGAAGCCAGCAAAGCATTCTCACAATTCACTGAATTCAGAAATCTACAACCAGTATCACAATATCACAATTTATGGTAAAAAAGACTCCAAAAAGCAAGTGTGATACTAAGTTTTGAGTATCTTACTGAGTGAAACAAACTCACAAGTTATTTTTGTAGCTAGTAGTGTTAGATAACACCATTGTTAGATCAATAGACTGGTTTAGCCTTTACAAAAAAAACAAACTTGACACTCTCACATGTGAGTCACTTAACACATGATCAGCCAGCAAGTACAAGCAATTTGTGAAAAGCCTTTTGCACTATTATTTTTTTCTTTTCTGCCCTTTGGTAACAATCTAAAATTTGTGAATGTTGCCCTTGGGTTGAGAATAAAGTACACACTTGGAGTTATGAATGTAGCATGCCCAATTTTAGCCTTAATTTTGAAAGGGAGAAATAGCATGGTTAATCTCGGTATAATCAGGTGATATTTAACCTGTCTCTAGTGGCAGGTAAATCGTTTGTGGTGTGTTAATTACATGCTGACTGAACCAGTGTTATACTGGATGTGTAATACAGAGACAGTTCCTCCTTTCATCTCCCTATAAGAAAACTGATGGTTAAACATAGTACCATGTTTTGTATAATGTATGATTTGTTTTCTAGAGGCTGAAATTGAACAAAAAAAACAAAAAACAACACCAGTGAATAATTTTATCGAAATAAAAGACAGAATTCAATTAAAGTAATGACAGTAATGTAATCAGATTTAGTTTTATTATACAAGAGCCGTGAGGCATGCAGTTTCTATCAATTGTATTTATAACAGCCATTTTAAATGTCAGTTTTCAAAATCAAAACAAAAGTGGGTTTTAAATTAATTTCTTCAGTTTTAACGATACTATAAAAATACTTTTATCATAATTGGATTCTTAATGAGATGGAAGAGATACAGTAATTAAGTTATTTCAATGTTAAACTAAGCTACTTTTATCTCTGTAGAGCATGTTAGCAATGTGATTTCAGAGGTAAGATATAGCCATGCATGTTAATTTTTCAGAAAATTTTCATATGTTTCAGAAATGCTGCATGTAAAGAGCTGCAAGCCCAATGGTTATTTTCAGAGGATATTATCATGGAGTACAGGTCGTAAAAATGTGGCATGGCCCAAGGCCAGTAATCTAGAATATAATTAACACTGTTGCAAACTCAGCAGTGATCTCCCTTTGCAGCTGGAAGTACCTCCTATACAGTGAGTATGCAAGGGTGATAACTGTGGAGAAGTTTGTCTTGCTCTCAGTGTTGATACACTGTATCACAAGAGCCAGGTACCGGTATATCTCTACCTATCACTTCTAGACTGCTGAGTAGGTACTTTCTTTTGTTACTGTGTATGGAAAATATTTCCTGTCAGGAAGTTAGATTTTTTCCGCAATAACTTATTTTCAATGTGTCCCAGATCTAGAAGTAAAGAGAATTTGCATATTATAATTAGAGAAGCTACCTGGTATGCAAGTATCCATGCATTAAAATTTTTAAGGTTTTTGGAAGGATTTTACAAAATTATGAATGCTATGTTGAAAGTATTAGAAACAACAAAATCAAACAGCTGAACCAAACCATGCTACATCGGATTAACATAAACATATCAAGAAAATTTCCAACAATGTATGAGTAAGAGGTCTTGCAAGGAATGATCACTTCAGCAATTTCAAAAACAATTTCCATCTTTGATGGGAACGAAAATGCAGTATTAATGTGATTCAAAAGCATTTATTGCAGTCTTATGGACAAGAAAGGACTGGCAATATTAAGTATAAAATGAACCTTAAAATGTTGGGTTATTAATGAGATCTTTGGCTACTGCTGGTATACATATACAAACTGATTTAACTACTATAAATAGAGGTCATTAAAATTGCTTTAATTTTTAAATGAGAAATTTCGAGGTGGGGCCAACTTCCTATGCTGACTTCAGTTTGTATTTATAAAGCATAGGATGCATAGCCAGCAAAAAAAATAAGATAATTGAAGCATTTGGGCAGCACCATTGTGCTTGGACTGCCTAGATATAACCTTGTGGAAATGACCTTTAGCCAGAGTCAAGGTCACTGATTATATGTAACCTTTATTTGAGTTATCATGTACCTGGTATCTAAAGGTTAGAAATTATAATCATGGAGAGCTTGCAAAGTCTTCCTTTATACTTGGGACTTGATAATGACATGTTTTCTACTTGTAAATAGCCTTGAAGCCAAGGCCCACACATTACATAATAATAACCTTGGTATAGAGTAGAATAGAAAAGTCAACAGTCCCTAACAGTCATCAAAACTTGATTGTGGGGCATCATAACAGTGACCAGTTCATCATGACAGTGACCAGTTCATCATGACAGTGACCAGTTCATCATGATAGTGACCAGTTCATCATGATAGTGACCAGTTCATCATGACAGTGACCAGTTCATCATGATAGTGACCAGTTCATCATGATAGTGACCAGTTCATCATGACAGTGACCAGTTCATCATGATAGTGACCAGTTCATCATGATAGTGACCAGTTCATCATGACAGTGACCAGTTATCTACAGTTTCATCATGACAGTGACCAGTTCATCATGACAGTGACCAGTTCATCATGACAGTGACCAGTTCATCATGACAGTGACCAGTTCATCATGACAGTGACCAGTTCATCATGACAGTGACCAGTTCATCATGATAGTGACCAGTTCATCATGATAGTGACCAGTTCATCATGACAGTGACCAGTTCATCATGACAGTGACCAGTTCATCATGACAGTGACCAGTTCATCATGACAGTGACCAGTTCATCATGATAGTGACCATTTCAACTGTGCCATTTCATTTACATAATCTTAGCAGCGACACAGAAACATTCCACTGAAATGGGGGTATGAATACAAATACACACTTTCAAATGTACAATTTCCATCACCACAACAGCTACAACACATATCCATTCAAACATGAAATTAAAAAAAAACATGCCAAAAAGGGGGAATTAACACATATCAACCATTGAGATATAAAAACTTAAATCACTCATACCACATTGAACTGTGTCATGTTTTTCAAGTCTTTTGATGAGGGCAGTTTCTGTGACACCACACTACTACATCCTGGCAGTGATTATGGTAGTATCAGTGTTTTGATAACTGAAGTCATGAATCTGCTCTATAATGCTGTATACTGTTCATATTAAATCGAGATGCCCACATGATGTTGTGGACCTATGTTGTAAGACATGGTGACCAACAATCAATGGACTGGGAACCCCCTCACTTGTTTCATCTAAACATCCTACTGACAGTATTTCTGTCATTTGGGAACTCTGTTTACAGGAGATGAAGTGCTGCCTGCTGTAAACCAGAGGCATGAGACCACACCATGTCACATTATCCTGATACCACACCATGTCACATTATCCTGATACAAGGTTACATTATCATGATACCACACTAGGTCCCATTATCTTGGAACTTGTCACTAGTTCTGGAACTATCCTATTATACTCTGTATAAAGGAAGGAAGATATACCAGTACCATTTTAATGACCTTGGTGTGTTATGACCAGAGATTGAACCTACAACCTTCAGGTACCGGTAAGCGGGTGGATGCTCTAACCACTCAGCCATTGGGATCTGGATATAGTATTCTGGAGAGGATTTGAAAATAGAAATGAGCCTGAAAATGAGTGTGTCAAGACACACGTATCACTTGAGTCCTTTGCTTAACAGTTTCTATCCTAAATGTGGCTGATATTAAAATAAATCATAGTATACAACTCAGAATATCCTAAGGATCACTTAGTGAAATCTCATTTACTTGTGTATTTGATAGATTTGCTTTTAACAAGTACCATCACCCTTTCCAACGGAACTGTGACCTTCACCTGATAACCTTTTTCATTAACCCTTTCCCTCATATAGACTCATTTTGACGCACTCAATAGGTATCACATAAAGCCTGATCTGCAGAAAACCACAGTTAAACCTTACCAAATTTAATTATAAAATCCTCATTTCCAGACCACTGAGGAGCAGCGAACAGCATAAAACCTGATCAGCCTGCGAGTTACTAGCAGGCTGATCTGGTTTTATGCTGTTCGCATAGGTCTTTTCATTTTTCATAGTATCCTCTATGAGGGAAAGGGTAAATATTTCAATGGACCATGGCAATGTAGAGGGGGTAGGTCGAATCACCATCTATGATAGCTCTTTCCTGGTTTATTTTGGGCAATTCATTTCACAAGCATCATATTGAATCATTTGAGTGATCTGATATGCAGTGAACAATAAGTGATCCTTAGTGAAGTTTGAGTTGTATTCTTTAAGGTCATCCATTTCATCATTAACCCTTTCCCTCATATAGACTCATTTTGACGCCCTAAATAGGTATCACATAAAGCCTGATCTGCAGAAAACCACAGTTAAACCTTACCAATTTATTTACAAAATACTCATTTCCAGACCACTTAGGAGCAGCGAACAGCATAAAACCTGATCAGCCTGCGAGTTACTCGCAGGCTGATCTGGTTTTATGCTGTTCGCATAGGTCTTTTCATGGTGTCCTCTATGAGGGAAAGGGTTAAATGTGAAACTCTGTATGGTCCAGTGTAGAATGTACAAGCAAGAAAGACCCCTCTATCTCACTTATTTTGCCTTTACTTACATATATTCACTAATTTAGTAAATCTAGATACTCAGATGCTTAGTAAAAGAAGATAATATGTAAATATAAAAGGTGAAAAATATGAAGATGCAAACATAATCAAATTGGAACTGAAATATTAGTTGTCAGGTTATGACAAACTGACATTAATAGGGATGGACAAATACACCTACCATTTGCTTCTTCTGCAAGACAAAAATAGAGCAAAACAAATGAGCTGGATTTGTGCATGTTTAGTGCTTGTCAATACATGATCAGTACATGTCAAGTACATGATCAGTACATGTCAAGTACATGATCAATTTATGTCAAGTACACGATCAGTATATGTCAAGTACATGATCAGTATATGTCAGTACATGTCAAGTACATGATCAGTACATGTCAAATACATGATCAATTTATTATGTCAAGTACATTATCAGTACATATCAAGTACATTATCAGTACATGTCAAGTACATGATCAGTACATGTCAAATACATGATCAGTACATGTCAAGTACACGATCAGTACATGTCAAGTACATGATCAGTACATGTCAAGTACATGATCAGTACATGTCAAGTACATGATAAGTATATGTCAAGTACATGATAAGTATATGATAAGAATATGTCAAGTACATGATCAGAATATAAGTACATAAAGTACATATTAAGAATATTATCAGTAATTTGAGGTAAAATTGTGATATTCAAAGGACTGATGATGAGGAATATGAAATGCTCAGACAATCATGAGGCCTGAACTTTCAAAAGCATCCTTTGACTGTGTCTGCACCAAGACTGAGGCCGTACCTTGTCTTGCTTTAGGCATTAGTCCTTTAACTGTCACAACTTTATTTATTCATTTATTTATTTTTTTGAATTTCTGGAACATATCTTGTAAGTTTGTACAGGTTTGTTTCTGTCTCCTTTATTTCTTAACAAAATCTGACAAATGAACTAGAGGATTTTTTTCCACAAAACTTAATTCTCCCACCATATAACAACCTGTCAGCATCAGTCAATGTAAACTTTGGCCTTTCAGAGTGACCACATCATATGACTGAAGCCTGATAGGACTCCACTGTGGTTGACACTTGTGCTCAGTTTTACAAAGTCTGATACTGGGTTCCATAGGTAGGGAGACATCTTGACACAGAAACAGAAAGAAAACTCTTCTCCAAATAAGTATAGGGCAAGTCATAAAGGCCAATGACTTTTTGGTCTGAATAGGCAATAAAATGGAAGAAAATCAAAAATACATATAACCTAACAGCCTAACTCGAATCAGTAAAAGAAATATCACACCTTATTTGTGGTGGTAGGAAAATATATAATTTGATTAAGCTATGGAAAACTACACGGGTTTGTTTGATACAAAATTAATGCCCCAGCATGCAATTACTTTTGTTGTAGAAAATTTCTAAGTCCAATGACTGTACTTCTGTACAAGATGGGGAGCAAAATGCAAACTGGGTTTGTAACTCATCGCCCAACACCTACATACCATAAGTCAGCAAATGATCTCTAACATGTTGAAAAAAGTCTAAAAAATATTGTGTATAGGAAGGGTAAAATAACAGAAAGACTGACATGGTTTGACACTTCATTTCCCAACCACTTAGTGACAGAGGCATGATAAAAACTTGGATTGAATGGTTTTAAATTTCATGCTTTTATATTCCAATAAGATAGGATCTTAAGAATATTATAACTTTCTGACTTAGAAAACCAAAATGTTTTCCTCATCATTCAATGGAAGTGTTATCTCTAAGGTAGGACATCAATTGATACACACTGCAATTTGATCCTGTTCCTCTCCTGTCAACAACCCAGGGAAGTCTGGCAATTTGTTCACTATCATTTTTGGGATGTGTATTGAACACATATTGATTGGTTAAAAATCTCTGTCATATCAGGAAGCAATTAGAGAAATGGCTGTGTTAAAAACAACTGATTCTGGCAAAATATAACTGAATAACCCATGGCTGGGGAATGAAGTGAAACACAAGTGGGGGTAAATAGTTGACATTTCATTTGGTGAATCTCTAAATGATGGGATACACATGAAAGACTGGTTTAATAAATCATTGTATGTTTAGATAATGGCATGTAATAAAACACTGAATAACAATCTTAGTTAATGGCATGTAATAAAACATTGAATATATATCTTGGTATATATAAATAATGGCATGTAATAAAACATTGAATATATATCTTGGTATATATAAATAATGGCATGTAATAAAACATTGAATATATATCTTGGTATATATAAATAATGGCATGTAATAAAATATAGAATAACTAATCCTATATGTTCTGCAAGAACTTGAGAAACACGATAAGAAATTATTTGGGATATTGAATGTCATCAGGAGTTTAAATACCTTCAAAAAGACAATCTGCTTTTAAACCAGCTTGCTCATAGATGGTCATAATTTGATTTTAACTATATGTGTGTTACGTCTATCAAAACCCATCTACAGACGCAATACTACCCAATGCAACCAACCATGATCATAAAGAAATTGGGTGGTTTCCCCATCACAGTAATATTGTCACAGACTGTACTCAAACTATATATTTAGATTCATTCACTTTTCCCGCAAGTGCTAACTTCATAGGATGAACTTACAAAATCACTACCATGAACTGGTGAAGACATAATATGGAACATGTCCTTCGTGGATATCGTATTTTAAACTTAACCCTTTCCCTCACATAGACTCATTTTGAATCACTCAATAGGTACCACATAAAGCCTGATCTGCAGAAAACCACAGTTAAACCTTACCAAATTTAATTACAAAATCCTCATTTCCAGACCACTGAGGAACAGCGAACAGCATAAAATCTGATCAGCCTGCGAGTTACTCGCAGGCTGATCTGGTTTTATGCTGTTCGCATAGGTCTTTTCATGTTTCCTCTATGAGGGAAAGGGTTAACTGATTTCATCCAACTTGTGTTTATGATAATAGCGTTTTCCTGTGCAATGTGACCTATACACTCCGAGGTTATATGTCAGGAAACAAAAATTTAACCAACATTAACAAGAGAGAGTAGATTTTTTTTTTTTTTAATTTCTACCGATCATCTGTGAACAAGCTGCTTTAAACAGAGTCATCTGACTGAATATCTGATTAAAATATGAAAGTATACAAGTTTTCATCTATAAGACATAATTATACTTTGTTTCTTTACAATAATTGTTTTCCCTTTTACTAATCCACTAGTCCTTTGCACCAGGTAAGAACCTAAAAGATCCCCAAAAGATTTGAACCCACCACTTTTGGAATGACAGTCATGTTTCATGGCACTCTTTATATGAGCATCAATATAACCAATTGAGCCCATCAGTCAAAACACAAGGTCCAATATGTGTTTGTGTCTTCTTTGACACCATCAAGACACTTTTAGAATACTGGATAAAACATCTGTTAGTTTGGATTTTTTATCTCCTTCCTTAATAAAGCAGCCATAAAAAAATTTGAATGAGCTAAAAAAAAATATAAAATCACTGAAGTAGTCTCGCCCTGTCCCTGTCTCATCTCCAAGGTACTGTTAAGTTGTGATCAGTATAAAACCTGATCAGGCAGCAAGGATTTAGAGGCTGATCAAGTTTTATACTGTATAGGAATAGGTCATTCAAAAGCATGTCTGACTTGGTATATGGATAACTGAGGCAAACCATCTCTACTGCTATAAAGCCACACTGATGAACAAGAATCTATTTTAAGATGCACGATTTTATGCACTTTATACCTTTATATCGAACGATGCATTTGTATACTTGTCTACTATATTTGTTCATACAAAAAGCATCAAATACCATTTTACTCAAGCTTTCTTACAGATGTATGGCAGCATTCCCATCATGCATCCTTCCTGCAAACATTTCGGACCTGGCTTGAATTCCGATAACCATACTTAGGGCTACGTAATACTTAAATTCTTGTTTCTCCAATCAATATAAAAATAATGTCATTTTCTAACCAATATTGTTAGTTATAAAGGTAATAATTCATGTCAATGAAGTCCTGCACTTGAATAGTTTGTAAAAGAAGGATGACGAATGTTTAAATATTAAAGTATTTAAGTATTACTTATCACTAAGTATAGCTGGTGCAATTTGAGCCTGAGTTTAAATGGCATATCTATAAACGCATCTTATATCATTTAGAAAAACCTGTAGTTTCTTTATCTTAACAAGAGCTGTCAGAGGACAGCACGCTCGACTATTCAAAATGCTTGTTGGTAAATCAAATGAAATCTATATACCTTGATAGCCTGATAACCCTTAATATTTTTATGATGTCTAAAATCAATTCCATGCCTAGTTACTGAGACATAAGCACAATAACACTGTGCATGCAAAACTTTAACCAAAAATCCAAGTTAGAAAAGGGCCATAATTTGCATAAAATTCAGTCCAAAAGTTATCCTCCTTGGTTTTCTGATGCCCCTGAAGACACTCCTTAACTTTCTAGTCAATCCCACAAGCAATTTCTGAGATATAAGCTGGATAGTAGCTTAAAGGCAAAAATTTAACCAAACTTCTAAGTTAAAAGGGGGTCATAATTTTTAATATATTCCATCAAGTGTTATCTTCCTTTATAGTATGATACCCCTAAACATATTAAAGATGTTTCAAATTATTCCCATGCCTGAACTCGTGAGATATAAGCATGAAAGTACCTTGCATGCAAAACTGTAACCAGAATTTTTGAGTTAAAATATACTCCATCAAAAGTTATCTACCTTGATAGTATGATACTCCTAAACATATTAAAAATGTTTAAAATCAATCGCATGCCTGGATACTGAGATATATGCATAAAAATAAAATGCATGCAAAATTTTAACCAAAATTTCTAAGTTAAAAAGGGCAATAATTTGTAACATATTCCATCAAGAGTTATCTACCATGAAAGTATGATACCCCTAAACATATTAAAGATGTTTTGAGATATTAGCATGAAAGTACTTGCATGCAAAATTTTAACCAAAATTTCTAAGTTAAAAAGGCAATAATTTGTAACATATTCCATCAAGAGTTACCTACCATGAAAGTATGATACCCCTAAACATATTAAAGATGTTTAAATCAATCCCATGCCTGGAAACTGAGATATTAGCTGAAAGTACCTTGCATGCAAAACTTTAACCAAAATTTCTAAGTTAAAAAGGGGCCATAATTTGTAACAAATTCCATCAAGAGTTATCTACCATGAAAGTATGATACCCCTAAACATATCAAAGATGTTTCAAATCAATTGCATGCCTGGATACTGGATATAAGCATTTAAAAAAAAAGGGCCATAATTTGTAATATATTCCATCAAGAGTTATCTACCTTGGTTGTCTGATGCCCCTTAACATATTCATAAACTTTTAAGTCAA
Organism: Solen grandis; assembly: GCA_021229015.1. Taxonomy (NCBI): domain Eukaryota; kingdom Metazoa; phylum Mollusca; class Bivalvia; order Adapedonta; family Solenidae; genus Solen; species Solen grandis. The sequence continues at coordinate 30,470,381 of CM037778.1, forward strand.
TACCATGAATGGTTATTGAGATACAAACTAGATAGTAGCTTGCACGCAAAACTTTAACCAAATTTTCTATTGCATGCAAAACTTTAACCAAAATTTCTAAGTTAAAAAGGGGCCATAATTCATATTAAATTCAGTCAAGAGTTATCTACCTTGGTTGTCTGATGCCCCTGAACATATCTATAAACTTTCAAGTCAATACCATAAATGGTTAGTGAGATACAAGGTTGATAGTAACTTGCACGCAAAACTTTAACCAAAAGCTGCAACGCCAACGCCGACGCCAGGGCGACTACAATAGCTCTCATATTCTTCGAATAGTCGAGCTAAAAATCTTAAACCCTTTCACTGAAACAAAACAAGTTAAAATTAATTTGACTTTCATCCACATCCTACAAAATAAATGACTTAATCTTTCCCCATATTAGAATAGTGTCTCCTACTTATCTCTCCCAACCACCCCACACACAAATGAAAACATAAATTTTGTTGGTTTGCTTGGGTTTAGTGTCCCATTGACAGTATTTCAATTATTTGGGGACTGACAACATGAGACAGATATAGTACTGCCTCATTGCAATCCATACTGCAGGTAAGTGGTATGGTACACATATTTAGTTATAGTCCCATTATTTTAACACTGAACAAACCGTTCCTTGAGCTATCCTTATAGGCTGTGTGCCAAGCAATGGTGATATACCAAAAGTTTTCTTTTTACTACATTATGGCACATAACCCAGTTTCAAACTTGCCCATGATTTATGTAGACAAACATTCTAAAAATCTCCAAGAACATTAGGTGAAGGTTTGGCATCTAAGAGTGTTTAAAAAAATATTGTTTGACCAAGTTCTGGACCCCATATGACCAAATTTTTAACTTTATGTTGACAAAAACAAAGTTTCATAAAAATCGGTAAAAATTGTGGCCTCTGTTCATATTAAATTGCAGATGACACTAATCACACAGAAGCTTAACAGGCAAAGACCAATAACAAAAGCTCATACTGAGCACAAGGCTCTGATAAGCTTAAAAGAACATGATAATCAAAATTCTCTGAAAAAGTTGCGCTGAAATATGCTTTGTAATTAAATATCATTGTATTTATACTTCACCAGAGATCCAACCTATGTAAAATCATATGGAAAGGGTCCCTGGTTTACCGCTCAATTAAAGCAGGCTGTAAAGCAAGCTGCAATACTGCAACAAGTCAAACATGGCAATGTACATACTTTGACACTTGTGTTACTTATAAATGACCATCTATAATAATATAAATAAAATACAACATTTAAAGTATAAAAATATAATAAAAGTGAATTCAGAATTTAATCAGCTGGAGGAATCAGTCATACCCATTTCAGATCATCATCAGATAACCCACAGATTTTGTTGGTAAATAGCTATTGATAGATTGATAGCTAATGTTTTTGTTTTGTAAAATATGTCCCAGACTATAAATAAAATTTGAATTGATTTGAATAGAGCTGCTGATTATACTATTCTCTATACACAAATGAGTGGAGAGGAAATGAAATAATTGATCGTGGGTGCCTGATGAGAGCTACAATTACTGTATTTAGTTTTATTAAGTATTTTGAAAGTTATTTTCTACCTGAATGGGTAAGAAATAACAATGGTTCTGTAAATGGATTAAAAAACTTTGTTTCAAATTCATGATGACAGCACATCATTTACTCTGTATAATGTTAAATAACAATTTAAAAATTTATAAAACGTATCAAACGTTTAAAATGAACAAAAAATCAAAGATATTTTGTGATTTGGTTTATCATTACCTTCAAAAATTTTGAATCTTTTGCTAGTTAGTCCTCAATGTTAGTCAAACTTTGCATCAGGTGAAAAAGTTGCAATCATGTGACTCCACTAAGTGACTCTACAGTTTAGTAGTAATGTGAAAACACATATATTTACTGTTAAATCTATCCTTTTGTCATACACAAAGCTCTGCTTGAAACTGCTATAAGCAATCAAAATCAACACATTTATTAGAAAAAAAGACTTTGACAGCAGTCCAACCTAAAGATTTATCCTTGCGGCCAAAAGTGGAGGACTCCAGGATCTAAGTCATTTTTCAGATTCAGAAAACAAATTGCCAGTGAAACTTTGCACCACTTCGTATCTATAAAAAGGGATGTGGAAATCCCTTAAAAAACATTTTTTATTTTGTACAGATCTGTTTTGATCTTCAAACTTTAAGTGTGACCTTGAACCTGGTCTGAATACTGTATCAACACATTGGTTTATATGGTTGAACAATTGAACAGAGTTATCTTAACCTTCTTCAATGCCCGAGGAAGTTACAGTCTTTCATTTCTATTTTTGTCCTACAACCTGTAAGTGTGACCTTGATCTGCAATGAATCGGAGTCATGCACCTGCGGACCGCTTCATCAAGATAATCTATAAGACATCTCGATGCATGACAAGGTAATGTTTCGGGTAGAGACATATCAAAACCAAACAAGAGGCCCATGAGGCCCTAAATCGCTCACCTGAGATAAAAAGGGTTGACCCAGGGAACATCTGTACCAATTTATTTTAATATCTGGCCAGTAGTTTTGAAGAAGATGATTTTTAAAGTTTTCATTTTTTTTTCTTTTTGTTGCCATGGCAACCAGAGTTCTACATGGATCAAGTTTATTTTAGCAACTTTTGTGAAGGTTGACCTAAGGATCATCCCTGCCAAGTTTAATCAAATTCTGTCCAGTGGTTTCAGAGGAGATGTTGTTTAAAGTTTTCCCTATATACATATAAGGCAAATAAGCCCCGCCCCTGGCGGCCATATTTTTTTAAGGATCGGAATAATTTTAGCAACTTTGGTAGAGTTTGACCCAAGGAACATCTGTACCAATTTATTTTAAAATCTGGCCAGTAGTTTTGAAGAAGATGATTTTTAAAGTTTTCATTTTTTTTCTTCTTTTTGTTGCCATGGCAACCAGAGTTCTACATGGATCAAGTTTATTTTAGCAACTTTTGTGAAGGTTGACCCAAGGATCATCCCTGCCAAAGTTTAATCAAATTCTGTCCAGTGGTTTCAGAGGAGATGTTGTTTAAAGGTTTCCCTATATACATATAAGGCAAATAAGCCCCGCCCCTGGCGGCCATGTTTTTTTTACGAATCGGAATAATTTTAGCAACTTTGGTAGAGTTTGACCCAAGGAACATCTGTACCAATTTATTTTAAAATCTGGCCAGTAGTTTTGAAGAAGATGATTTTTAAAGTTTTCATTTTATTTTTATTTTTGTTGCCATGGCAACCAGAGTTCTACATGGATCAAGTTTATTTTAGCAACTTTTGTGGAGGTTGACCCAAGGATCATCCCTGCCAAGTTTAATCAAATTCTGTCCAGTGGTTTTAGAGGAGATGTTGTTTAAAGTTTTCCCTATATACATACAAGGCAAATAAGCCCCGCCCCTGGCGGCCATATTTTTTTACGGATCGGAATAATTTCAGCAACTTTGGTAGAGGTTGACCCAAGGAACATCTGTACCAATTTATTTTAAAATCTGGCCAGTAGTTTTGAAGAAGATGATTTTTAAAGTTATCATTTTTTTTTCTTTTTGTTGCCATGGCAACCAGAGTTCTACATGGATCAAATTTATTTTAGCAACTTTTGTGAAGGTTGACCCAAGGATCATCCCTGCCAAGTTTAATCAAATTCTGTCCAGCAGTTTCAGAGGAGATGTTGTTTAAAGGTTTCTCTATATACATATAAGGCAAATAAGCCCCGCCCCTGGCGGCCATATTTTTTTTATGGATCGGAATAATTTTAGCAACTTTGGTAGAGGTTGACCCAAGGAACATCTGTACCAAATTATTTTGAAATCTGGCCAGTAGTTTTGAAGGAGATGATTTTTAAAGTTTTCAAATAATTTTTCTTTTTGTTGCCATGGCAACCAGAGTTCTTCATGGATCAACTTTATTTTAGCAACTTTTGTAGAGCCTCACCCAAGGAACATTCCTGCCAAGTTTCATTAAATTCTGTCCAGCGGTTTCAGAGGAGATGTCGTTTAAAGCAAATTGTTGACGACACACGACGACGGACGAAGGGCGATCACAAAAGCTCACCTTGAGCACGTTGTGCTCAGGTGAGCTAATAAAAACCAAAGTAAAAGAAAATTGGTTATGTATTTCATGAGGTGTTGGCAATAAAATGCCCACGGCATCTCTCAAGTGTTTTCATGTGACTAAGACAAACATAAACAAACTAAAACTATCACCAATGGTGATGAATACCCCACTGCACAGCCTTAGACTTAACAATTTGTATAAATACTGAACTTTTTGTATATTGGAATATGCATGATTTTTCATTTTGTAAAGGGGGTTATAAAATCTCTAAGTAAAATTAATAAAACTAAGTAAAACTATCATTTGACAAACTTACTTCAGACCAGTAACCCTAACAAACGTTAACTGAATTACAAGTGAAAAGAGACCAAAAGAAAATTACATATAAATTGAAGTCATGCATTTTAATAATTTTAATATAACACTGTGAGAAAAGGGGAGTGAGTAGAAAATTGAAAACCATCACAGTGGGCTCCAATCTCTTTCTTCCTCCTGACGTTTCAACCTTCCCCAGGTCTTCTTCTGGGTTCACAACCCCTCACATTGTCGCACTATATCATGGACTGCCAGTCATTAAATATACTGAAGCTTGGTTCTATATTCTTTCATGCATTTACAAGGTCATGAGGTAGCAGATGGCAATCAGTTTAGACAATCTAACAGATGGCAATCAGCATGGACAATCCAATCCAGACTGTGGTCTAATTCCTGATCTAGACAGGATCTGCATGACCTTGAACAAACTGCACAAGTAAAGCTATTTTGGGGCATGTTTTCAAATGAAGGTTCAAGGAAAATGATTATTCTATAGTCAGTTTGTCCCAGATATTAACAATCAGTGAACACATATCTTGGATTGCTGTTAGATTAAAGCAGTATCTGTTGGTCAACTCATTCCATTCAAACATCAAGTTGTGTAAGATCCCACACAAGGCAGAGTCAGAAGAGAGAACAAATCACATTCAAAAGACTGAGCACTGACAATAAGTGAAGCAGGAGTTCCTTATATTTTGAAACAGTATTAATGAAAAATCTAGACTTTAGTTTTATTGTTTCAATGACAGTATTTTGTTTCAGGGCTACCATAACAAATGTAGAGCCGACTCAATGCAGTATTACACCAAAGACAAATGGTATCACACCAAAGATAAATGGCATTGTAGCAAACCCAGATACCAGGCCAACCAGTCCTGGCACTACCCATAAATGCTGTATGCCAAGCAGGGGACTATACCAGTACATATTAATCTTGGAATAAAGGTGTGCTAAGTGAAACCTGAAAACCTATCAGCTCAGCAACTTTTGAATGTCACATTTAAATCAAATATCACTCGATTTATTAATGGAATCCAATCAGAAAAACTGTATTAAATGGTTTCAATATGAGGTGTTCATTAATCACACAGGGCTATCTCCACACAGTGAGGGGTGATATATATTAGTAGAACAGACAAAAACTGTGGAGGTGGTCAAGGAAAGTAAAGGTGAAGCTCATCAAACTGTAGGCATGGTTGATTCACTTTAGTTATTGATTCACTGAGATTGAGCTTTCCACCCTATGAATGTGTTCCATCTCTTAAACTCTTCTATCCATTAACTATCCTAATGGTACTTAAAATATTAAAAGCTGTAATACGTAGTAATAAAATATCAGTAATTTGCTAAAATTTTCGATACATAAATACAATTAGGAGGGGCCATAAAGGCCCTAAAACGCTCACCTGAATATAACATGCCAAAATAAAACCATAAAGGCCACTTAGGAATTACCTTGCAAAACCCAGGTTTCTGAAAGTTTGGGCAAAATCATATTTAACTTGAAATTCTGGACAATGAATTTTATGTGTTTCTTTTCTTTTTTTCAAGTAAAAAAACAAATAACTCTCACTTCCTTATCTACCTGGTTTAGCAATTATTATGGCATTGTCTGCATGAAATAAAATCAAATTTTGACCTTCTATTTCTTAGGAGAATTAAAAAATCCCATGGAAACCTCATTTTACAAGGAATCAATTTTGTTTTAGCAATGGTATAGGGCTAGAATGTGATCAAAGAATGTGTACAAACTATTATCATTTTCCTGTCTGCTTCTATAGTGTAAAGCAATGTAAATTCAAAGAAAAAATTTCAAAATTTCAATAACGATCATAAAGGAAACAGCCCCAGTCATTGGGAACCTCATTTTCCAAGGGATCGAATCTCTTTTGTCATATTGATAAAAGGTCACAAAGTGATAATTTATGCCAAAACTAACTGAAACAACTAGTTTTGGAGAAAGACATAATTTTTTTCTAATTATTTTGACTGTCATGGCAATTTCAATTCTACATCGATCAAGCTTATTATAGCAGCTTTTATAAAGGACCACCTAAAATGTGGTTTCAGAGATATCATTAAAAGCAAATTGTTGACAATGGACATAGCATAACATGGAACAACGAGGAACGACAGACCCAATGGGATCGCAAAAGATCACGTTGAACTCGTAACATGCTCAAGTAATCTAAAAATGAAGAAATCTTTAAAATATACATTTTTATATTGTTATTGATACAGAAAAAAAAATACAAGCATCTTTAACAAATATTCACCCCTTCTACTAAACTGATGTTCATTGAAAACATCCATTGTATTTTTATAAAATATTGCCATTTATGCCCCTTAAAGTAAAAATTGTGAAGATCCAAAGACTGATAGGGAAAAATAAAATGCCTGGATAATTATATGGCTCAGAAAACTGAGAGTGGTTCCAATTTCTCCCCACAGGGACTCCCAGTATATCTTGAATTATGCATTATGCTTGGTAAATCGCTCCATGAAAAAATAACAATTTTACTGCAGTTATTATAATAAAGTATGAAAGGCAACTTGATTGAATAATAATTAAACTGGATGCACATTAAGGTAGTTTTCCTTCATGGTTGTTATAAACAAGTAAATTGGCCATGACTGCTTTCAAAGCAGCTATTACTGAAGCAATTTATTTCAAACAACAGGCTCTACAGACAAATAAACTGTGTTAAATACCGGATTTGAAACATATTATTTTCAAGCTTTAATTTATTAGTCAATTTTAGTTGCATCTTGTTCTTTTCATTGAGAATCAGTAACTGGGTGGAAAAGGTCATTTTCATACAGGGAGCCAAACAGCTGTCTGTAAAATTACTTATAAGAAAGGGGGAGAACTCTGGGTTCGTCAAAAATGCTTGCTATCAAATAGCCGGTCAGAATTGAAAGAGTGCAAAAACTTACCATTGCACGAAGATTGTCCCTCTTATATGTTATGAAAGTGGATAACAAAAACATACAGTGCAGTTAATGGCATGTACAATATGCTTGTATATAGTAGGCTACTTATTTTGTGACAATGTCAAGTGACCATTCAAATATGTCCCTCTGTTACAGTTTTTTTTTTTAAAGAATTATTATGAAATAATACAGATTCGTTACATTTAAATTATCAGTCTGAATTTAAGGTATGACAGGAAGGCTTAAAAGAATGATATGTTATGAAAATTGAGAATAACAGTAAAAATTTATTTGCATTAATACGTATATGGAAATCATGAATTTAAAAATACAGTTACAGTATTTATTTTTTATCAGTAAAACATTACAATAATGGAAAGAAATTGAATGAATAAAAATATGTGCATTTATAAGAGGAAATATGCCATGGTGAAAATATTGTATTGATATATAAAAGTAGCAGATAAAAAGGTTTAATGCATGCGATAAGTACATGTATGTAAACTAAATGGGACCTAAGCTATCATACTATGTTAAACATGTAAAAAAGAATCGTTATCTTCAGTTAATATATTATTTATATAACCATTCAAAGAGTCCCAGTAAATCACCAAACAAGGATGATCATAAACTAATGATCTGGCAATATTACAGAAGAGAAAAAAAGTGATCTAAATATATTCAATAACTACATACTATGTCCAAACAAATTCATACAACATGCTTAGAGGGGACTCAACATCTAACTTGGGTGTTTTTGTCATAGCAATATGTCTACCCATTCCTCTTAAGTTAAACACTGCAACAGGACATAGGAGAGAAGCAGATAGTTATTTTGTTGTCTTTGTACAAATGTACTATTCAGTATAAAATCAAATAAACAGGCCTTAATTCCAAAATGATACACAAACATCTGAATGTAACATGCCAAAAATAAATTAATATAAACTTTGATGCAAACATATGCACAGCAAGACTTAGAAATGATCCTGATCAATCAAAATATGACTGTATATTTAAATACAATGTGTAAAAATGTCTCTATGTATACATAAAGTAATTTAATCCAAAAGAAAATAACACTTACAGCTATTGTCAACTTTTTTCATGAAATTAGAATTTGTGTTATTTATGTGGGTTTTTTGACAAATGTAAATTGGGTATTCTGCATATTTCGATTACAACTGCCAACATTTTAAGTTTTACAAATTATTATTATTTTTTTTTTTTTTTTTTTTTTGCCAAAATTAATTATACTCTGAACACTGAAATTTTACTGAGTCAAAGGGAGGCAACTAAAGCAAAACTTAACATGGTATTAAAGTATCTATGTAGATTCATAATAATTATACTTCTAGAGTGTGGAAGAAGAAATATGCCTGAAAGATGTCCTGAATGTTTGTGAAGTTCCATGAAGACCTGGCAGGAGTTTCTACAGATGAAGCCCATTACATGCTGTCCACATCTCCACACATATCCAGCTTACCAAAACATGGCAAACATATGCACAGCCAAGCTTCATACCGTACTTGCTGTATTTAGGTAGAATTTGGAAAACAGCCACTACTAAGTAACATTCATTAATTCATCCAGACATGCGCCTTTCTTAGACAAAAAAACAACAAAAAGGACATAATATAATCACAAATTGAATAGTACCACATTTATCATGTGTGGAAAAAACGAAGAAATTGTGTAACTCAAGAGAACTTAACCCTTTCCCTCATAGAGGAAACCATGAAAAGACCTATGCTAACAACATAAAACCAGATCAGCCTGCGAGTAACTCGCAGGCTGATCAGGTTTTATGCTGTTCGCTGCTCCTCAGTGGTCTGGAAATGAGGATTTTGTAATTAAATTTGGTAAGGTTTAACTGTGGTTTTCTGCAGATCAGGCTTTATGTGGTACCTATTGAGTGCGTCAAAATGAGTCTATATGAGGGAAAGGGTTAAAGCCTCATATCAAGTAATAGGCAATCTCAGTCTGAAACTTGTCATATTACACCAATATACATAAGTATGTCTGTAGGAATAAAGAAAATTTAAAATTCAAGGGTCATAATTCTGTAAGAACTAGAGAAACTAGAGCTATCACTGATAGTGATTAATACCCCAGGTACCTTGCTTTCTGTAAGTGATTAACATTTGGATGTTATTTACTAGCATCCTTGGTAATATTTTGGCCCTGACATGCTTAATCCCACCAAGTTCAAGCCAAGATATGCCTTTTGGCATGTATCTATTACCTTTGACCTTTGAGCTAACAATCTAAATCCTGAAGCAATTATTTATGCCAAGATACTTGAAAATCCCCCAAAACTTTGTGAAGTAAGAGCCCGGACAAGCATAATATTATTGGCTTTCATTTTTTACTTTCCAGCTCTGGGTATGACCTTGACTTCTGAGCTGAGCTAGCAATCTGGTTTTTGCAGGAGACACTCCGTCTGCAAGAGGCAAATATCTATGCCAAACAATTTGAAAATCAACTGATCTGTTAGAGCCTAGACAAGCAAATTTGCACTGACTTTTTACCTTAGACCAACAAGTATGACCTTGACCTTTAAATTAACAAAATTTGATTCTTTCAGGTGACATTCCATACTAAAAGCAAATGTGTGCTACATCATTTGAAAATCCACCAATCTTTTGTTAGACTTTTTTAGACTTTTAGGACAGACAAACTGATCAACGGACAAAGTGTTTCTTACATAGCACTCCTACTCCTCCCGCACCAGTAGTAGTTTGGGTATTAAGGGTGTTTGTTACAGTTTCCTACATTTTCTAAATAGCAAAGAAGAAAAATTTAAACTGTTCTATTGAATGTTTTAGGCTTTGCATGATTATAGAGGATCATAAAAGAAACATTTTTATGGAAAAAAAATTGGGGGTCACCATCCTTTTTTCAGTAACCTGCCCCTGAATGTGATATTTTAGCACTTTCAGGCCATATTAAAGGGCAGATAACTCAAATAATGGCAAACAACACCTCATATGGTTTCAAAATCAATGTTAAGTACTTTATTCCATGTTTCTGAACAAATTTGTGGAAATTTTCCTCAAATTATCACCCCTTTAACAAGAAAAATGCAATATATTTACATTTTAAAACATAACAGAACTTCTATAAGATCAATTGGTCTCAAATTTTGCATGATTTGAAGTTAAATCACAAACAATTATAAAAATTAATATCAGGTATCAGTAAGATTGAGTTATCTGCCCTTGAATATGGCTTAAAAGTGCTAAAATATCACATTCAGGGGCAGATAAATCAAAAAGTAGGATGGTTACCCCCAATTTTTATCCCATAATAATGTTTATTTTACCAGTCTCTATAATCATGCAAAGTTAAAAAAAATCTATGGAACAGTTTAAATTTTCCTTCTTTGTCTATACAGAAAATGTAGCAAACTGTAACAAACGCCCTTATTATGCAATGGTGGACAAAATATTATCTTTATCTGTCACACAACATACTTTACCTTCTCATTAATAAAAGTGTTCTCTGGAACACATGTGTCACCTGCTGAAGCGTGACAGAAAAAGTGTGACAGACAGACAGACAGACGGACAGACAAACGATGGAAATGTGCTTACAGCAGGTGACATTAAAATCAACTCAATAACTCTCATGTGTTTCTATAAGACGGAGGAATGGGAGTACTGACTAGAGTAACCTAGTAACATAAAACTGACTGTTATCAAGAGGGCTGCTGTACCTGCTAACTATATCATATATCAAGGACGGTGCCATCATTAAAATGACTCATTGTATGATAAAGCCAGCAAGTCTGATAAAGAATAAAGAGTATAAGAAAAATATATGAATAATACAAGATAATAAAGCTAACATAATACTTAAAGTATCTCACTTCACAGAATGTGGATGCTCCTACTATTCATAACAAATTGATGATATAAACAAGAGAGCTAAGATGACCCTAAAGACGCTCACCTGAGAAAAACTGCCTTCATTACCTGTACAAGTTACAAAATTATAGCTTAGTTGTACTGAATACATAATCCATGAGATTGTTTCAATTCCACAAACTAAACAGTACCTGTTGTCAAAATTTGAAGTCAAACTTGACTGAGAGATTATGGCTATTAACATTGTCAGAAAAACTTCAAAATGATTGCTTAAGAAATGATGATGCTGGAGTGCAAACAAAGAGAAATCTAGCATTTTTTACTATCAAAAGGGGCATAACTCCTGTCCTAATTGGCTGATATCAGCCATAATCAACCTTGGCCATGAGATTATAGCTATAAACATTGTCATAGAGTTTGAAGATGATTGCTTAAGAACTTAAGATGCTAGAGTGCAAATAAAGTGAAATCTGACATTTTTTTTAATTTTAAAAGGGGCATAACTCCTGTCCTAATTGGCTGATATCAGCCATAATCAAACTTGGCTATGAGATCATGCTAATAAACATTTTCATTAAGTTTGAAGTGATTGCTTAAGAATAAGATGCAGAGTGCAAACAAAGTGAAATCTGGCATTTTTCAATATTAAAAGGGGCATAACTCCTGACCTAATGGGCTGATATCAGCCATAATCGAACTTGGCTTAGAGTTTGAAGATGATTGCTTAAGAAATGAAGATGCTAGAGTGCAAACAAACTAATGGATGACGGACAGACGGACGGACGACAGACATTCATCGATCCTGATAGCTCATCCTGAGCACATGTGCAACACAAGTCACACTTTATCAATGTTTTATGATGTTGTAAAAGCTGTGAACCGTAACAAATCAGAATAAAGACTAGCTGTTTGTTTTCAGACATATCAATTTATTTTGGTTAAGAGTTGCTACAAAAAAGCACCAGTATCAAGCTTGACCTTTCAGTGTCTCATGCCTATAACCTACACTCATTTCTTTTCATCTCTCTGTCACTGCTATTTGTGCCAATTTGTATCATATTTATCACATTTTTAGGCAAGATACCATATTCACTGGACCAACTACTTCTGTAACAACATATTTCTGAAGAGTACTAAGCAAGGATGCACTACCAGTTCTATTTAACCATGATACGATGCATCACAACCCTTCACTCCCAGTCGAATGAACGCTCTCTCCATTTGGATACCAGGACCAGCTTTCAATATTTAAGATTTGTCTGGCAGAAATACCATAGATACAAAAGCATGGAGCAAAATCTAAGAACCTGAAGCATCACACTGAAGCAGTATTTATAAGGCAAAGATACAAACTAGTACTTAACACAGCCATGCATTGTTTAGTGTAGCTTACATATAACATACACAGACATTAACAATCCCATTATTCCCCATTATATATGGTCAAATCAAACTTTTTTTTAATCAGGAAATCATCACTTCTACTAAAAAAAATCATGGGAGAAGTTTTCCAAACCATCACATACAGTGCAGATCCATTCTAATGCTGTACTTGGGATTCGAACCTAAATTTTGCATCTGAACTTACACTGAGGTATGTTATGACTATATAAAAATAACTAACAAATTAAGGACTTGGCCTTAATGGTTACCGCTTTGTATGACTGACAGTTGTGTCATTACAGAGGCCATCATAATGGAACTACACTGTATGTCCAATTGAAAAATGTATTTGCGTAACAAATTCCATGCAGCATAATGATAATAATTGTCCAAAAAAGTGAAAAAGAAGCTGTATAAAGTGTTTCTGTTTCTTCAAAAACTATATCAAAATGGAGAAAATATACAATAATAAAGAATGCATCATGCTTATCTTAAATATTTTATAACCATTTTTCACAGTCAGACACATTCCTGCATCTATTTGCCTTTTCTCCTTTTTAAAAAAAAAAAAAAAAGCAAAACCAAAAAAACTAAGGCAAATATTGTACTTCAGTTTCTGAATATTCAGATCTTAATTACAACATTTGCATTTGTTTTACAAATATTGTACTTTAATTCTTAAAAGTCAATCATTAACAAAAAAAAATATTTAAAATTATAATCATGCATGCCAAACAACTGATGAACACATGTGGTTTTTTTCTAACTCTTAATGAAGTCTATCTTATTCATTTCATTTGATAAGGGAGACAACTTCACTTAACCTATCAACCTATCATAAACTGTGACCCTCAATAATACATGTACAAAGATCAATAACAATCAGTAATGCACAAACCTAAATGCCAGTTCATATTTGTAATACCTACAGAGTTTATTGGACATACAGAAATATAAAGGACCATCAATGTTAAACATGCCATTTCTCCTTTTTGCATTTTTTCATTTTTGCATAGAATTATAGAAAAAAGTAAAATTTATTTTTTTTTTTAAAAAAATTTTTACAAATGCAATTAAATACTATTCAAGTATCTGAGCTACTTAAGAACATGCAAAGATACAGTAAGCTTACTATGCTATCAAGATTATTTTTTTTATAAAAAAACAAAAAACAAAAAAAATTATTAGTACACAAATCTAACTATCAGAAAACATTGCACAAGCTCCAAATGTCAGAAATATGTGATTCAGATATTTATTTAAAGTAAAACTTAAAACTTATTTGGTTCAATATCAAAAATACTGTATGAATTTAAAAGCTAATTTAACAAAATTTTCGGAATAGCTAGAAACGGTGCCATACGAAAAATATGGTAAAGTAATGACTTCAGGGTTCTTGTTTGTATTCTGAAAGCTGGAGTCTTGGACCAAGATTTTCAAAAAAAGTTGGAGTCTTCCCATATACTCATATCAGCTTTGTTCAGAAAAACAATCTTTTTCCAAAACAATTGTTGTCCAGGACTCCACATAAGATGTTAATAAGAACCCTGCTGTTTCACATTTAAAATAATAAAAGCAGATAAAACACTAATATAATTTATGGTAGTACTCATGTTTTTTTTTTAATATGAAAATTTGTCTGAAATAGATACATCCAAATGGGTGATTCTAAATACGGTACTAAAAATCTGACCAGAAAAATTAAATTCAGCACCATTCAAAATGAGGTTGTTACGATCATGAAATTGAATCACTGAAACAAAATTCAACATCATTTATTCAAGACAAGTTGTCATAAAACACAAGTACTACTTTTATTTAGAAGTTTGTTGGGTTTACCATGTCCTCCCCACAAACACCTCATATATTTGTTTTAAGAAATCAAGTACATTGTAGATAAATGATGCCTTTTTTTAAAGATATATTTCAGCCCTAATGTGGCACTTTGTGTGATGCATTTTTTTTTCTTTAAATTTTCCAAGAAACAAGAACAATCTTTTAAGATGGTGAATACCCCAAGATACTGCTTTATTAGTTACTGTAACATGTCAGAGACAGTCTTGACAAAGTTGGAGGAAAAAAAAACAAACAAAAAAACACCAAAACCAGGTAGAGCTCTAATATGGTACACTCAAACAATTATTGCAGACAAAATATATTAATCAAATATATATTTGCAACAAGTGTATCAATACTGTAATATAAAAGTCTGACCAATAGAAGCTGAGAAATAGAGCAAAAAAATATATTCAATAACTTAATAAAAATTGTAGCAAGCATGATATGCCTTCAATATGAGCAAGTAGACTTGGTGTTTATAATTGTTGTGAAGTAAATGGAAAATGGTAGCTGAGAAAAAGAGTGGACAAATTATCTTCAATATATATAACAAAGAGCCATGACACATTTACATTCTAGCTGATCAAGATATACCAATAATAGGCACAACTAAGCTTGGTATTTATTATAAATAGACCAACCAACCGACCAACCAACCGACCAACTGATGGATGTGACTCCAATACAGCCCCCATATATTGTATCTGTTGGTATAATAACACACAGTGGCATGTGTCTACCTGTTTATGTGCATTCCCCTTCTTTATATTATACATACAGAAACCTAAAGGAAACTGCATGAATTTCTTTCACAGCTGAACTATGAAATATTTGATTCTTTAGCCTGTATAAACACCTTCACCATTACATCTAAAGCAAATTTGATGATAAATCTGCTGTACTAAACTGTGGCATGCAATGAAAATGATTGGTGCCAGATACATACCTGCGGATCAAACTTCTTGAACTGGTCCAAACCCAGGCCTGAAATATTCATTTTAAAAATTTACAAAACAAAAAAATTCCTAACCAATATGGTCAAGTACACTACAATGATCTTGCCTCAGCAATGTTCATTCCTAAGTAGCACTTAGTTGTAGAGGAAGATTACGCCTTTTACAGATGTATTACATTTGTCAATATTATCAGAGGCTTAACAAGTTTAACAGTTAAGCAGTGCATAAAAGAATAAAACCAAAAAAATACCATATATACATTTAAAAATTAATTCTTCTTCACAATAAAACCATTTTGTATAATGGATTGATTTCAAAACCTTGAACTAGTTTGGACTTTATACATGATAGGTCATCAATCTGACTCGATGGATGCTTTTATTATAATTTCTGGAAATTTGATTTCCTGCTCTGCACAGTATACTTAACATGTATGAAAGATTAAAGACTTTGAAAGGGAAATCACTCTCATGGTTATGGTTGTTGACAGACTACTTTTTTCCCTACAAAAGTAAACTATTCAGGGTGTGACATTGTTGATATATAGATATGAATTTTATTTTTTATTTTTTTACACTTTCCAGGCCAATTCCTAACTTGTTGTAGACAGAGTACTAAGGGCATGAGGTGAAGATCAGACACAAACCTTCTGGCTGCAGCATGCCTGGCGTAATGGATCTCACAAAATCCTCCGGGGTCATAAACACCTCCCACTCTCCACCAGAGCTGAGGACTTTCAGGGTGGCAAAGTAGCGAAATATCTTGTCCGGTGTCGAATAGGCACGGATACGGTTCTCATACTCGATCATCTGCATCATAAATATATATACCAGTATGTAATTATATACAGAACCAAGGGCTCTGTCAGGGATTTCTATTCAGAGGGGTAAGGCCCTGAATGCTTACACCTATATGTGCCACCAGAAAACAAAACAATAAGGGGGCTATGATGGCCCTATAAAGGCTGAATCACTCATATGAGTATAACTGGCTCATGAAGATATTCTTATCCTGTCATTAGCCTAGTGTCTAAGTTTGATAAAGATTGCTATAGATTAAGATCATTTCAATCTGAAATCATAATCAGTCCTCATCAAACTTGGCTGATAGATTATGATCAATGTCACTAAGTTTCAAGAAGTGTGGTTTTGAATTGAAGATGACAGAGTGTAAACTTAAACTAACTGTGAACAAAATCAGACATTCAATGGTCCTAAAGAATCACCATGACAGCATGAGCACTGTATGCTATCAAAAATACTTGTGTTTAGCTGTCACAACATGATCAAATTAAAACTCTTGATTTTTTTTTTCATTAGGTACTTCCAAAAACATTGAGATTGAGTAAGTTTTATAGGTCAATTGGCTTCAAATTAAATTTGTATCATGAGGACAGAAAAATCAGATCCTGCAATAGATGAAAATCAAAACTGCTTCAGCAGATTTTGGCTAGTTCAAATTTGTGCAATTTATAATCTAACTGAATACAAAAGCCATAAAATGACCCCAGTCTTATCCAGTTCAGTGAAGTCTTTATTGAAATCAAGAAACATTCTGAGATTTGACAGACACCTTCTCATCGTGAAATCCTATCCTTTTCTTCTTTTTCTCCTTCTTCTCAGTCTGCTCAGTCTCCCCATCACTACTCCCCTCGGCCACATCGTTCCCAGACTCTACCTCTTCAGACGCTGCCTGCACACCGGAGTTCCTTTAAACATACAGTACACCCACACTGTCAATATTAGATCAATACTGACAGCAGACTGGTTTAATAAAAAAATGTTTATTCCAGAGTTTGCATGCTCATTATCATAATTATACTGAAATAGAACTTGAATACTGCCTTGAATGTTAGATTAGCCATAATCTCAACCTTTGAAAAGAGGCTTATATGGGTCTTTGACTTAAACGGAAAAATCACAAAATCATCATCAGAATGATGTAACCGGTCTACATAAGCATGGCAATGTATTCTGGTCTTAACTACAGTGACAATCTCCCTGTTACAATCCAATCTACCATCATGACCAGAATGACAGGTTTACAGTTTTGTATTAATAAGGTAAGTCTATCTTCAACCTTATCCAGCTGTAAATGTGTACCCAGTATTTTAAGTTTCAACACAAATTATTTTGCAAAGTTTTTAAATATATATCTCCAGAAAGATAGATAAGAGGACAGATGGACAATACAAAAAAAAAAAAAAAAAAAAAAATCCCTCATCTTTGACAAGGTTGTAACAAAAAGGTTCTAATAATTATTTATCTCTATAACA
This sequence comes from Solen grandis, assembly GCA_021229015.1. Classification (NCBI taxonomy): domain Eukaryota; kingdom Metazoa; phylum Mollusca; class Bivalvia; order Adapedonta; family Solenidae; genus Solen; species Solen grandis. Next base: position 30,488,042 of record CM037778.1, read on the forward strand.
TTTATTTTTTAACCATTTCTTCCCAAGATTGTTCTATCAAAACTTGCTGTTTTTTTGTTTTTTTATGTCCACCATTGGAAACTCACGCAAAGGACAAGTGGCATGGCACCATACCAAATCACACTGAATTTTAGTCACTGAACATACTCTTAACTTAGAGTGACACACATTATGTGACACAGAACACCAGCTCTGAGAGAGGAATACTATATAGAAAACCTTTTCAGAAATGCTCAGGAAAATATAAATGGTATGCAAAAACACAAAGAAAGAATCCTGATTCTGTCATTTCAAATACTGTAAGAAAAAGAAATATCATTGACAGAGAAATTAATGCTGGTATATTATAATTATACTTACGCAAAAAATATAATTCCCAATACTGCAAATATCATTGCAAACCTTGAGACCCATGTTCCTGTCCATTTTTGTGTTCGTTTATGTCCAAAGTTTGTGTATGATACGTCTCTAATGCCTACACCAGTCAGAATAGCATTGATGGTGGATGTATTTAGACACAACTTCCTGTACTGTCCATTATCTCTATATCTGACCCAAAGGGAGTGTTTATTAGCTACAACTGATGAGATATGTATACATCTTCCTTGGTGGGTAAAAGAATTCCATACGGGCAGAATTCTTGGTCTTACTATTCGACTGAGTGACATTTTCTTGTTTTTCTGTCCTGTCCTATGAAATGCAGTTTCCAGTATCCTTTCAAATATCAATCATATTGTCCACAATGGCTTTCAGCAAAATCTGTGAAAAAAAATATACATGTAATAATAATCATGTGAATATGTACTTGAATACTCTAAAAAAATTAACATTAGAATTAAGTGCACTTCTTTAACAGAAAAAAACAACAACCATCTTTAGATTGGATTTACAGGAAGACAAATGATTTATTTCAGTCTGGGTGTACATTTCATTAGAAAAGTTTCTTGTAATTGTATGCTTTTAACTTAAAAAGATTATTGTTATTCAGTTCTGTTCAAACAAGATTGAATTAAAAACAATCTAAGGACTAAGGTAAAAAATATCAGGTTTATGAATAAGAATAATACTTTCAAATTTGAATATACAATGCTCAACTGCTTAGAACTTTATTTTGTACAGAGTTTCCTTTGACACAGGAGTAAAGGTTTTGACCCCTGAAATTGAACTCTTGAAAATTAAAGGTTGGGGTTCAAATTTACATTA
>CM037778.1:30489344-30539344 GCA_021229015.1 Solen grandis
CATTTTTTTAAAACTACTTGGTAACTTCCCTTGAGGCCCTCTAATGCCATTTCAACAACTAACCACAATGGCCTGGTTTTTCGTGTGCAAAAAACTAAAATGGCCCCATACTTCAATTGAGATGCAAAGGCAGTCACAAGTGTCCACAGCATTGTAGGATTGAAGTAACAATTTGTGCTTTTATTTCAGATAGTCTGAAACTACTGTTTGGTCTCTAGATTCCCCAACCCACCCCCTTTTATGTTGTTACATTTAGAACGCTTTTGTTGTATGTAGATTTATTTCAGTTTGTATGTCCATTTAGATGACCTGGAATGCTGTATTTTAGTTCTGCTTGGCCTAGTTTTTGTGTGCTAATTTAGAACATTTTGAAATGTGTGCACAAGGTGCATATGTATGAAGGAATTGCTCCTGAAAAATACACACATTTATTTCTTTCATTACATTTAGATTTTAATGTAAACAAAAATTAGAAATGGGTTTTATTACAAATTGAGTCAAATAATCAGATGATTTTTCGCTCAATAAAGATACCTGTACATCATTTATTCCTATTATTTAAAAGAAATGTAATTTTATTTTGCTATGCTTGCTATGTAGAATCTGAACTACAATATGTATTAGCAAATAAAGGAAACCTTGAATTATTTTGGGTCTGACAGTTTGCCAAGGTATTAACCCTTTCCCTCATATAAACTCATTTTGACGCACTCAATAGGTACCACATAAAGCCTGATCTGCAGAAAGCCAAACTCAAACCTTACCAAATTTAATTGTAAAATCCTCATTACCAGACCACTGAGGAGCAGCGAACAGCATAAAACCTGATCAGCCTGCGAGTTACTCGCAGGCTGATCTGGTTTTATGCTGTTCGCATAGGTCTTTTCATGGTATCCCCTATGAGGGAAAGGGTTAAAATGTCCTTGAATGATTTTAAGTGGTTAATTCAAGCTTGGAACATACCAAAGGTCAAGTTTGTATCTTTTCACAATGAATTCATAATAAAACTTAAGAAAGTTTTCTTTTTTCCATCAATGTCTTATATTTCAATAGGAATCCACTTCAGCTTGTCAATCAAAATAATGCCACATTCAGGGTTTTCCTCCACCTGTAATTAGCTGGACATCGCTATTTGACTGAAATACTGTCGAAGCGACAGTAAACTGAAATAGTCAAGTCAAAATATTGCCTTACAGTGCTGTATCATTTACTTCAAAGAAGAATATGAAATACTGTTTGTGTGTGTTAATTTCTAAAAATAATACAAAATTGATTTAATCGAGACAAAAAAATACCATTCAGGATTTAGTAAAATACCCTTTTATGTTAACCTGTTACTTTATACAGACTCATTGATGCACTTGGCAAACCAAGCAGACTAAGGTTAGATAGCTCCTTTGAGGAGCTGTCCGATCAGGGTCAACTTTGTTTGCTCATACAATATTGTAGCCAAGATTCTACACAATCCAATCAGGGTCTCCTCTGTTTACTCATACAATATTGTAGCTCAGATTCTACATAATGCGATAAGGGTTTCCTCTGTTTACTCACACAATTTTGTAGCCAAGATTCCTCATATTCTACACAATCCAATCAGGGTCTCCTTTGTTTACTCATACAATATTGTAGCTCAGATTCTACACAGTCTGCATGGCAAAGAAAAATAAACTGATTCATGTACTGTTCAAAGTGAAGTAAATTAATATTCACTGAATCATAGATTTGTACATGAATATTCATGAAGTACAGCGTTAAGTATAAAGGAAAATTCTATGAGTGCAGAGTGGGCGGTGTTTTCACAGAAATACTGAAGTGCTGATTTCCTTTCAGGTGTAATATGTCCATCAAATTTGTTAGAGATAATACATTTATGATATATGTGAGTTGGGCTGGGGGGGAGGGGGGGGGGGGCGGCTTTTAGATTATTTGTGAATACAGAACCTACTGTCCGATCGACATTTCCAGTGCTTGCATGTGTAATCAATCTGACTTATTGGCTATCCAATGGCTACACTGGGATAATAGGCAGTCAATTTAATAACCTGGTTTACACAAAATAACACATTAATTTGTTGACAGTTTGTGAGCATTTTGCCTAGTCATAAATGGGAAAAGCGGGGCTCACATAAACTAGAAGTGTGTGTCATTTGGCTAAGTCCATAATGTCTGTGAGTGCTAAAAGAAACAGTTACTGGTATTGGGTAAAGATTGTGGAGCTTTGCTGAGCACTCAGCACAAGGTTTGGTTAGCACATGTGTGGACTAGTATAACCAAATACTGAGTTCAGTAGTTTAGCTTCTACCTGATGGTTTAATATTTCAGGATTGTTTGTATTATTTTCCCATAGTCAGATCTTTTCATTGATCATTGAATATCCTTTTTATATCTTCTTTGTAGATACTTGTTTTATTTAAAGTATAGATACTTGTTTTATTTAAAGTATTTTTACCAAGCATGGATACTTTAAGATCAAGAGATAATATTACTATACATATACTATAATATTAAATATATCCTTAATTTATCGTTAATTTGTCATTCTTTTTACACTATTCTCAGAATGATAGAAAATATTGAAGAAAAAAAAAACAGTTCAGGTTCCATACTTGTTATAAACAAGAAAATTATTTTAGTGTTTATATCCTGAATGTATTTCATTTCCAAAATTTAAGTATGCAAATCTGTTTACACTTGTACACCATACTTTGTCTTTCAAAATGCTAAATCAAGAATTACAAAATGTTAGCCTATTCTAAAAAAAAGTATGATTGGTTCTCAGTATTTTTATATTTATACCCCTACTGTAAAAAAGAGAAATGGAACCAGTCACAGTTGCCAAGTTATTAAAGCATCCCCACTGTGTCTGGGAGATTGTGTTCTTGATACCCAGATTATGCAGCAATGTTGGTAAAATTTCACCTTGCCTGGCTCTCAGCATTTAAGAGTAGTTCCAGGACTTGTTCACATAATGTCTGTTATGGATGTGGTATCATGTCACTTGTTTGTACATGTAATTTTGTACCACGAAGCAGCACTGTATTTGTCTCAAAGTCCTTGTTTGCCTGACATACTGTTTGTGGGACATGAAACCCTATGAAACAAGTGAATTGATGGCATTGTTAGAAGCATGAATGTTATCCCATCCTAATTTACAAGAATTTCATTATGAGGAACAACACACTAATATCTTCCTTAGCAGGAGATCCTTTACCAGTGAAATGTGTATCTCTCTCACTCTGTCCATCTCTAAAGAATTGGCTTCAAGCTTGTTCTGTTTTGAAAAAAAAAAAAATCTTAAGGAACAACTATGAAACTTTGTACACATATTCATTGACACAAGGTCTAACACTTTTTCTTTTACTAAATTTTCAAGAGTTATGGCTCTTTTTGATTTTTGACTTTACGTTTGTTATCTTAAGAACAGCAACCTGTTCAAGCCACACAACTTTCTCAAGCTTCCCCACTTAATAAATATACCTTTGATATTTTCATAAATTGTTGAGTCACGCATTAATCACTTAAATCAGTTTATTCTCTTTTTTCTGGCCTTAAAGGTTTAAGTCCCTTATGTAACATGAAATTATATCTCACTATTTTTCCAGCCCTCCCCCCCAGGTAAAGCCCCTGTAATGGTTCCAATACATTTCAGACCTCATGGCCTTTCACAGAGATAACCAAGGTTTCCTTATGTTTCATTAGGGTACCTTGGTTATCTTGGTAGAGGTTAAGAGGTCCAAGATGTAGCGTAACCATTACAGGGACTTTACCTTAACATAACTATTCCAGTTGCTGATCCTGGCGACAGACTCCAACAACCGCACACTGACAAACCAGTACCTACTGGTGGTGGAGATCAAGGACGTCAACGATAACACTCCCAGGTTCACCGACTGTAAAAACAAAAAGGTAAGAATTTGAGCTCTAGTTTTAACTTATTTATTTTACGTTGATTGGGAAGCAAGTTCTTACAACTTGTACAAATCCCGCTCGACGGTTCCTAGGTTGGATTAGTACTTTGCGCCTGGGAAGGTCATAAAAGTCTGAAGTTCTGAAGAACATGCTGAGGGCAGACTAAAGATCTCCTCCACCTTCTCCTATTTTTATAGGCACTTAAAATTGTTTTGTGGTCAACCAGCAATGTATGAAAAAATAATCTTGGTATCTATTTGTTTCTTCATGGATTTAAATAACCTTTTTCTGATACTGTTAAAAAAAAGGATAACATGCAGAACCTATACTCAAGTAATCTTATTTTTTTTGTGTGTGTTTCAAAGGATAATGTAACATAATTCTTTTTTTAATTCTATTTTAACATTTGTCTACAAGTTATTTCAAATACATTGTAGTAGAATGAAATTATAGTATGGTATATTATTCACCAAGGTGTTAAATTAATTTGATATCTAGCAATGAACTATTGGATTATTTTCAGTATTCCATTCCGGAAGTTGTCCGTGTTTCTGAGGAAGTGCCTGTGTCTTCCTATGTGTACCAGGCTGTTGCTTGCGACCTTGATGAAGCCCCTAACAACTATGTTCAGTACCAGTGGTACTATGATACGGATGGACAATACTGTGAGTACTATAATTGTACCCCCAGATATCAAGTATATGGGGGCTATATTGGAGTCAAGTATGTCGGTCAGTCTGTAGACGAGATTTGTCCGCCTATTTCTCGGCTACCTTTTGATGAATCTTTACAAGACTGATAAGTACTAAGCCTAGTTGCAAATATTGTTGGTACATCATGATTTGCTTGTTTTGAGTTATGGCCCTTTGTTATATTTTTAAAGATTATCTGACATGGTGACAGTAACTGTATGTGACAAAGTGGTATCTGGAGGTATTCATCATCTTCAATGATAATTCCTGTTTTAGCATGTGTTCGTTGCATGCATGAGTGAAGTGTTGTGATAATCAGGTTTAATGACTGAATGATATGTGATAAAATGGTGGATTTTTTTTTCTGCGTATGAATGTAACAGTATCACTGAGAAATTTTGTTGGGTATGTATTTTTTTTTCTGCGTATGAATGTAACAGTATCACTGAGAAATTTTGTTGGGTATGTACTTGAATATATATGTATGTATTTAAGATGTGGACCATATGGGAGTTTGGTTTCTGCCAAATATGCTATCAACTATAAATAAAGAATAAATTTACTGTTGTCTTTTTGACAGTCAGTATGAAATATTAGTATCCAAAAATGATTTAAAATATGGTTGTTTGCAGGTAATCAGAACACAATGAGCTTGTTCGAGCTGGACAAGGACACCGGCATTATTACCACAAAAATATTGCTTGACCGCGAGAACGTTGACCAGTACTTGCTATGCGTTGAGGCCAGGCCCAAAAACAGTAACCGGAAGCGTCGAGACATGGTCTCTGACCTCAAGAAGCGTAACAACCATGACACAGTCCTGTATTTGCAAGTTATTGTAATGGATGTCAATGACAATGGTCCTCAGTTTACTGATCCTCCGGCAAGAGGTAGGTTATCATTCAGACAAGATATAGTTGGTCTTTTTTCATTTTATAAAAGGATGAAAAATGTCTTTTTTTCATACTTCTTTACACAAATCAGCTTGATATATTTGTCATATATGGCTAACATATTTGTCATGTATGGCTAACATATTTGTCATATATGGCTGACATATTTGTCATATATGGTTAACATATTTGTCATGTATGGCTAACATATTTCTAACATATTTGTCATGTATGGCTAACATATTTGTCATATATGGCTAACATATTTGTCATGTATGGCTAACATATTTGTCATGTATGGCTAACATATTTGTCATATATGGCTAACATATTTGTCATGTATGGCTAACATATTTGTCATGTATGGCTAACATATTTGTCATATATGGCTAACATATTTGTCATGTATGGCTAACATATTTGTCATATATGGCTGACATATTTGTCATGTATGGCTAACATATTTGTCATATATGGCTAACATATTTGTCATGTATGGCTAACATATTTGTCATATATGGCTAACATATTTGTCATATATGGCTAACATATTTGTCATGTATGGCTAACATATTTGTCATATATGGCTGACATATTTGTAATGTATGGCTAACATATTTGTCATATATGGTTAACATATTTGTCATGTATGGCTAACATATTTGTCATGTATGGTTAACATATTTTGTCATGTATGTTCATTTTTTTTTTTTAATTACTTTTTTAAGGATGGTTTGTGTAGATCATGTTGCTACAACTACGGTATATATCGTGATTCAGTCCAATTCCAGCTGCTTCAAACTGATTCAAGAAGCTTCTTTCTGATTTCCAGTCTTGACAGTATGTTCAATGTTTCTTAAATGAATTTTAAAATGTTTCCAGGTCACCTGTATGTTCTTCGTTTATCATATGGATGATTAGTTTATGCCAAATACTTCACTACTAACTTAATTGATATTAGGTCAACAGAATTTTGCAGACTTTAAAAGTTACAATATTTAATTTCAGTGATTGTTGAGTTCCCAAATGTGCAGATTGCTGTTGTCGAGGCAACAGATCCAGACGAGCCGCCTAACAATGTGATCCGATTTTCCATCAATAAGATTGAGTTTACAATCAATGGCAAGACTCAGCTGGCTCCAACCGCCTTCAGCATCAATGCCAATGACGGCAGCATTGTTGTAGGAACTAATGACTACTCTGATTATGTCGGGGGATACTTTGACATTTATATTGATGCTGAAGATAAAAATGGACCTCAGAATACCAAGGATCAAGCTGTGCAAAGGGTAGGATTGGCTTTCTTGTTGTTTTGGCTGACTTTAATTCCAGTAATGAGCATTATATTAAAGGTATTGTGATCCAATGTTATGGACCAGAGGGTTGCCAGGTCAAGACTTTTATGGGTGCAAAGTACTGGAATAACCCAAGAACCATCAAAAAAGGAATTATTAAAAGTTGTAAAACATTTTAAAAAAAATCAAAAATATAGATTTGTCCCTTTTTGGAGACATTTACTTTATGATTTAAATTTCTTTTGATTTACTGAGCTCTCTTCCTTTATGGATTCCAGCCTTCCAAATCTGTGAGAGAATCTGGTGTAGGGAAATGTCCCATGCTTAAACCTTATCAGTCATATGTACTGTATTACAATTAGAAATACAAGCATGTACATGTAGTTCAGTATTGGTAGCCTTTTGTTCTAGTTTTAGTTTACTGTCTTACATGTTTACTGTTGATAATATAAATCTACTTTTCAATTTAAATTCTGTCTTAAATGAGTGTCTTGAATCTTGAGAATAAAAAGATCAAAGACATTTTCCATATACCTTACATCTTTTTTGAGCCAGTTTTATGAATTCCAAAAATTCTGGTCTTTAAGGAAGAGAAAAAGGAATGAATATGGATGGTATGATGTGTTATAATTGTTGCCTTTTGCAGGTTTATGTGACTAACCGAGCCAACCAGATCCGTGTGGTGTTTAACCAGCCAGCTGACTCGGGCGTGGAGGAGAAGACGAATCAAATGTTGGAGTAAGTTGTATAGGGTGTGTTAGTCCATGTGCCTATCACACCGCCTCTGCCAAAAATTTTCAAATAAAAAATAGTGCTTTATATGATGAGGGTTATTGACAGCTTATTACACAAATGAAATGTTGATGCCAAGCATCAAGTCGCCATGAAGAATGAAATATGAAGACATATTTTGTGTAGTAAGTTTTTACACTTGTTGTTTATGACTCTTAAAGGTTATATATTATTCACAAATATTGCAATTGTAAAACTACTGGAAGGAAACGGGATATCTCATTTTGCAAAACATGCAGACTCTGGTAGTTAAAGGGATGCATTATTTTGCTTTTTAATGAATGATTATGTAAGTAAGAGCAGATTAATAGACATAAAAAAAAAACACATGTAGTTAACTTTATGTGTAAAAGCATAAATTCTCTACAGATAGACGTTATTCTCTATTGAATGATTTAAACATTTTCACAACCTTGATGAAAGTTAAAACTCTCTTACCATTTTCTCCTTTTTTCTTTCCTTTCCTTCCAAAAGACTCTTGCATCAATTGGTTAGCCCTTGATAGCCATTTGTACAAAGTCTCTTGAAACAAAAATAAATCTGATGTGTTTTTTCTTTTTCTTTTATGAATAAAAAGTATATCTCAATTTACAAGGAAAACTTATAAATGTGAATTATCTAATGATTATTTGTAAAATTATTTATTTTATCATATGAAACCTAGTAACCTTTGTGAAAAATATCTCTGTATGAAGTTTTTTTTTTAAAAATTTTTTCAGGGAGCTGAATAATTTGGAGAATGGAGTGTTCTATGAGGTCAAGAAGATCTCTTACCATGTTGTGTCAAATGACCAGGATCCCGTATTTGACAGGTCAGTTGCTTAAAATATTGGAAATTTAATGTTTTGATTGTGTACAGTAAACTTCACAAAGGTTTTGTGATGTACAGTTATGATTTATGGTTATTAGTTCTCTACTGGTGTTTACACAGAGGGGGACTATAGGTTTGCCCTCTGTCTGTCTGTCCGTCCGGATGTCTGGAAATCTGGATCCCGCGATAACTTAAAAACCATGTAAGATAATATTATGAAACTTGGTATATGAATAGATGGTAGTATGGATATTCTGCATGTCACTTTTTTTTTCTTGGACCAAAATTCTGGTTGCTATGTGTTACGTGCAACACCAGTTACTTGTTTTATGTGAACATCATTTTCTGAAAAGAAGAATAAAATTATTAGATTTATCATGCAGAAGAATTATTACACCAGGGATATTAAAAAAAAAATTCTTGATTGATTGATTAGAAACAGCTGTGAAAAGGTGGATTAAGGCATGTGATTTAAACGGTGATGAAATACTTAGCACTGTGTTATTTGGGGGTTTACCAGGTGTACAGATGTATTCAATTTATCCAATAGCTACACAGGGATATCATGTGGTCACCTGTTGTATGACCCTGAATGATGTAAAAGAACATATAGATAGGTTTGGTCATAATACTGTTTGTGAGATGTTGATATAGACACTTAAAAAAAAAGTTATGGATGGACTTAAGGCTTTACTGCAGTAACTGGAATAATCCCTTACAAAAGTTACACATCCTATTGCTTCTGCTTCAGAACTGATGTCTGCATGGTGGTTGTCAAGGAAGACAGCGTGATGATGGCTGTTGATGCAGCAGGTAGACTGAATGATGTGGGAGAAGTTGAAAAGGTCCTGGCTAAATACGGGGCTGTAGATCCTGGGGTAAGTATACCCACTGCTGGGTCCCTGCATGGCTCTCTGTCTAATCAGCATTTTTTTTTTTTTACAATTGTAAAAATGATCTTTAAGCAGCAGTTTCAATTACAAACACAGGGTAAGAAATATTACAGATATTTACTGATGATAGATATACATTGATTACAATAAATTTTAAGGAAAACTAGACTTTTTTGAGTTATATTTTTGTTTTTATTCATTTATATTATTTTGCATTATGGTTTACCCTCTTCCCCTGTGACACACAAATCTGCTCTATTTCAGCCATGTGACCCAGCCAAGAGTGTATACCCAGTGGGTTGGGAGAGCTATTGGTGGGTGCTTGTGGCCTTCGCAATCTTCATCTTCATCTGTGTCTGCATCCTCATCTTCCTCACCTGCGTGCTGTACAGGCAGTAAGTATCATTGTTTCATTTTCAAACTGCACTTGCTACTTGACCTAGAATAACACAATACAGTAGGAGATTTTTTTTAAGAAATTACCATGCAATGCTACCATTATAAAACCAGATGTTGTTGGCTGATTTGGTTTTATATGGTTAGCTACTCAGCAGCTACTGTAAATTTGTGGTCTGAGTGGAAAAAAAACAACACTCCATTCATGGTGAGTTTTTTTGTGTGCGTTTCATGGTGTAATAATTGAATTTTGTAATTCAGTAGTGGAGGTTTAAAATGGACTCTGTTTTGATCATTTAATGTCAGGTGTTTTTTCCTGTTGTACATCTCACTGTTCAAATATTCTGACATTGTTTTAGAAAATATTTATCTATGTACAGAACTGACCTTATTTACCTGTATTGACATAAAATTGCCTTTGAATTTCTTCTTCCAGATATAAACGCTACATGGACAGTAGAAAAACATGTGAGTATAATATTTCATTGTCATACTACCCCTTACCTCATATAGATGTGTTTTTATACCTTGGCAGCTGTTCAGGGTTTCCTCTTTATGCTCATTCAATGTTGTAGCTCATAATCTGAAGTCTGCAGCTTCATAAACCATTTAAAGATCAGTCAATACAGTATTCATCAAGTCATGATTTTGTATTTGGAACATCTTGAGGTGAAGGGTTAACAAGTTTTTGGACGAGGTTTTTAATGACAAATTCTTTCCTTTGATGATGTCCGACTGGGATGTCATGCTTCTGCCTAAATTGACTTTTTTTTTTTTTAAATGAGGTAACATTTTGGGATAACTTCTCCATTGTCTGTCTGTCTGACACACTTTTTCTGTCATGCTTCTTTCAGCAGTGATGTGTTCCAAGGAACACTTCTTCTTGTTAAAAGTATACTTCAGACGTGTGAAAAAAAAAGAAAAGAAATAAAAAATGATTTTGACAAACAGGGATTAATTTTAAAAAAAAGAAGCAGCACAAGAGAAAAATAAATATTATAATAATGTTGGTGTTTTATTTCTTCTTCAGATTTTGTGCAAACAACAGTAATGTAAAGACAAGAATAAGAGCTACACTAAACATGAAATAAAAATACAACAAACTGAACGAAGTCTATCCACCCATACCCACAGGAGTTAAACTGTTTATACAACCCGGGCTGAACACAAACTGATTAACTTCATAATTATGCAGTGACTGCTACAAATCCTTGGCCAGGTTGATGTATGACACAAGAGTACACTGCAGCTGGAGATTGTGTAACGCTCAAGATGACTAGACTATGCTTCAGATATGGCCAAAACTTATGCAATTTTTAAAGCTGTTATATTGTTCATTAGGCCTGGAATACTCATTCATGATTGACATCTGTTGGCATGTTAGCTTCTTTTTTTCAGTCTATTTTGTTCATGCATGTTATGAAAGATTATTTTGAAGTGAGCTAGATAATAATGCCCTGTAATTCATTGTTTACCTGTCATTCTGAATGTATTTGCCTGATAGTGAAACAATAGAAAATTAGATGTTTCTGTGAACAATGATCAGAAATAGACATTTTCTTTTATTTTTCTTTAAAGTCCGTTTTTTCTTTTACTTTTATGGATATTTACATATATAAAGATTCATTGTTGTTGTTTTTTTAGCAACTGAAAATTTATATCGGAGTACCATATTAATGTATATTTTTCTTAGACATGTAATGACAAAGTGAATGTGAGTAAGTTTCTTTCTTTTTTTATTTAGTTGAGTTGATGTATACAAAAGGGATAAAGTGTACATACATATCTGTACAGATTTGTTGATAGCTGTATTATATATATTACGTTATAGATGCTACTGGAATATTTTTATAATACCTAGTGCTTTTACACCATTCAATTTTCAAAACATGAGATGTAAATATAACTGCTACACATGCTTATGACATGCTTTAATGTGTCATTTCACATATATTAGGAAGTTCTTATGACATTTTTTCATCTGGAAGCTATTTCTTTTATTCTTTTTTTTTTTTGCCACTGTAGAGCCAATAATTTTTTTTACATACACAACATCTAACTAATAATTTTTTTTCAAATCTTGAAATTATTAAATGGAATTGTTATTTAACAGGTAATATCAAGTAAATCCAATAGTTTTATGTTTTCATGAAATAAAATTCTGTATTTTTTTATATTGGTGTGAAATAATTAGGAATAAAATAACGTCACTTTTGAGATGTTTCTGCAGACCTGCTGACCTGCCCTGCATTCAGTTACTGTTGCTGACTTGATGGTTTGCATCCCTGTTTTATCATAGCATATAAAATGCAAACAGCGAACCAACTCACAACTGTTTTCTAACAGGAGTGACTGTCGGCAGTTACTGATCACACGGCAGATTGGTGGAGATACCCGGTACATGTACCAGGCTGAAGTCGTGGACATGGCTGTACAAGTCTCATCAGTGATTATTTTTATGCAATATTTTTGTAATAAATATGAAATATTGATCATTTGTTGTTGTATGTGGAAACCAGTCCTATAAGAAGACATTACATTCCATTTCACCCAAACATAAATAGTATATTAACTTACATCATAAGTAATAAAGACAAGACTAATAATTAGGAGTGTGTTTTCAGCAAATACAAGAGGGCCATGATGGCCCTGAAATCACTAACCATTGCCTTGTCTGTACAAGTTACTATATTGTGCCAGTTATACTGAATACATTAACCCTTTCCCTCATATAGACTCATTTTGACGCACTCAATAGGTACCACTTAAAGCCTGACCTGCAGAAAACCACCGTTAAACCTTACCAAATTTAATTATAAATTCCTCATTTCCAGACCACTGAGGAGCAGCGAACAGCATAAAACCTGATCAGCCTGTGAGTTACATAGGTCTTTTCATGGTTTCCTCTACGAGGGAAAGGGTTAACACATACAGTAATATAGCAAGATCATTTCAATTCCAGGCATCAAACAGTACCTTTTAACCAAAATTTGAAGAAAGTAACTTAAAAATGCAAAAGAAGGTCACTGGGTCATAATCAAGGTCATTCATTGTCAAAGCTCTATTTCACAAATAAAAGTGTACCTATGCTCAAAAATTGAAGGTTAAAGCTCCCTATATAAGACTATGTAAAAACACAAGGGAACATTGGGCATGGCCAATTTTGACCCCCGGGTCATATGATTAGAATGAACTTGGTAAAGGACCACTAGACAATGACACACACCAAATATCTAAGGTCTAGGGCCTTGTTGTTTCAAGAAGTTTTCTAAAAAAAAAATCTCCTTTATAAGTCTGTAATTATAAAATCAAGTGATTCCTGGGGCGGGGCAAAATTTGACCAGGGCCCTAATGTAAACTTGGAAGATGTCCACTAGACCATGTTACATACCAAATATCTTAACTACAGGCCTTGCAGTTTCTGACAAGAAAATTTTTCAAGTATTTTCCCGTGTAAATCAATACGCAGCTCTTTAACTCTGATTGAATTGTCTGATATCAGCCATAATCAAACTTAGCCGAGAGAATATGGCTATAAATGTTGCCATGAAGAAATGAAAAATCGAAGAGTGTACACAAATTGAAATCTGTCATTTTTAATCATTCAAGGGACTTAACCCCTCATGATCAGATATCAGCAATAATCAAACTCGGCCAAGAGATAATGGCTATAAACATTGTCATAAAGTTTGAAGAATATTACTGAGGAATTGAAGATGCCAGTGTACATAAAAAAATGTTGATAGACATTGACCACATTTAGGTGAACAAGAGCCATGTTGACATGGCCATCCCCCGCCGTACGCTTGCTCTTTAGAAGATGTGTTGGAGAGTAGAATATTTCACTTTCAAAAGAAAATTTTTAGTACTGAAGATTGATGTTTAAAGTGATTATAGATATGAAACCCATGTGAAGACCTACTAATTCCACTATTTTGAGGTCTACAGGTAAAATATCAAGGTCACTGTGATAAAAATTAAGCCTGAAAAATAACAGGGCAATAACCAAATCATTATGAAAGGAAGAGTTATGTTTCTTGTGCACTGCACTCCTCCTCAATGAGATCTATTCACCTATTAAGTATCAAGTTGATATCTCAAATACTTTTTGAGTTTTGCTCCAGACAAAGATTAAGCCTGAAAAATGACAATGGGCAATAACTCAAAAAGTATGAAAGGTAGAGTTATCATTCTTGTGCACTGCACTTTTCCTCTATAAGATCTATCCACCTATGAAGTATATACTGATATCTCAAATACCTTTTTATTTATGCCCTGGACAAAAATATGCCTGAAAAATAACAAAGGTCAATAACTAAAAAATTATGACAGGTAGAGTTATCATTCTTGTGCACTGCAGACCTCCTCCATAAGATCTATCCACCTATGAAGTTTCGAGTTGTTATCTCAAATACTTTTTTGAGTTTTGCTCCAGACAAATAGTAAGCCTGAAAAATAACAATGGGCAATAACTCAAAAAGTATGAAAGGTAGAGTTATCATTCTTGTGCAATGCACTCCTCCTCAATGAGATCTATTCACCTATTAAGTATCAAGTTGATACCTTAAATACTTTTGGAGTTATGCTACGGACAAAAATTAAGTCTGAAAAATAACAAAGGGCAATAACTCAAAAAGTATGAAAGGTAGAGTTATCATTCTTGTGCATTGCACTCCTCCTCAATGAGATCTATCCAACTATGAAGTATCAAGTGAATACCTCAAATACTTTTCAAGTTATGCTCCGGACAAAAATGTCGGACGGACGGACAGATGGACGGAGACTATTACTATATCCCCCGCTGCCTTTTGGCGGGGGATAACTAAAAGTACATCAAGATGCAAATTTTCAAACCTACAATGGTTACAAATGATGACAGGCAAAGTGTTACTGTTAAAAATGATGAGGCATGAGAAAAGACTTCATGGATAAAATGTCCAGAACACCTGCATCAATCACTATGGAATCATCCTTATCACGCCTTTTGGTATAGAACAAAGATGCAGATGACGCAAAATCATCACATGATTTTTCACTACAAAACAAACAAACAAGAGGGCCATGATGGCCCTGGATCGCTTACCTAGTATCATTAGGCTATGTAAAATCAAGTGACCCCTGGCGCAGAGCCAATTTTGACCCCAGGGTCATGATTTGAACAAACTTGGTAGAGGTCTATTAGCCCATGTTACATACCAAATATCTAAACTCCAGACCTTGTGGTTTTTGAGAAGATTTTTCTAGTTTTTTTCCAAAATAAGTCTACGTAAAATCAAGTGATCCCTGGGGCGGGGCCAATTTTCACCAAATGTCTAAACCCCAGGCCATGTGTTTTCCAGTTTTCTAAAAAGAAGAATTTTCAAGTTATTTCTATATTAGCCTATGTAAACTCAGGTGACCCCTATGGCGGGGCCAAATTTGACCCCAGGGCCATGATTTGAACAAACTAAGTATAGACCCACTAGACAATGCATGATTCATGATTTGAACAAACTTGGTAGAGGTCTGTTAGCCCATGTTACATACCAAATATCTAAACTCCAGGCTTTGTGATTTCTGAAAAGAAGATTTTTTTCAGGTTTCTCCTATATTAGTCTATGTTAAATCAAGTGACCCCTGGGGTGGGGCCAATTTTGACCCCAGGGTCATGATTTGAACAAACTTAGAAGAGATCCACTAGACAATGCTACACACCAGGCCTTGTGGTTTCTGAGAAGATTTTTCAAAACTATGGCCTCTAGAATGTTCACAAGCAATTGTTGACGACGGGCGACGCACGACGGACAAAAGGCGATCACAAAAGCTCATCCGAGCACAAGTGCTCGGGTGAGCTAAAAATCAAAAGGCTAGGCCTTGTGGTTTCAGAGAAGAAGATTTTTAAAATTTTCATTTTTAAAATCTATTTTTAGCTCCTGTGACCTAGATTTTTAACCAATCATAATAATTTTAACAATTTTGGTAAAGGGCCCCATAATGAACATTCCTGTGAAGTTTTATCAAAATCCAGTGAGTAGTTTAGAAGGAGATGTTGTTTAAATAGTTGTTGACGACGGACGCACGCACGCACAGACAAAAGGCGATCACAAAAGCTCACCATGAGCATGTTGTGCTCAGGTGAGCTAAACAAGAGGGCCATGATGGCCCTGTATCGCTCACCTGAGTACCATTGCTCTAAAGGCACTGTATAATGCTACACACTAAATATCTTAACTCTTGACCTTGTGGTTTCTGAGAAGAAGATTTTCCTTTCTTCCTCTATATAAGCCTATGTAAAATCAAGTGACACCTGGGGCGGACCCAATTTGGACCCAAGGGCCATGATTTGAATAACTTTGGTAGAGATCCACTAGACAATGGTACAAGCCTTATATCTAAGCTCTAGGCCATGTGGTGTCTGATAAGAAGATTTTTCTAGTTTTTCCCTATATAAGCCTTTGTAAAATAAAATGACCCCTGGAGAGAGGGCAATTTTGACCCAGAGGTCATTATTTTAACAACTTTTGTAATAGTTCACAAGACAATTCTAATACCAAATATCCAAGCTCTAAGCCTTGCAGTATTTCAGGAGATGATTTTTCTATTTTTCCTATGTAAAATCAAGTGACCCCTAGGGCAGGGCCAATTTTCACCCAAGGGCCATGATTTGAACAACTTAAGTAGAGATCCACCAGACAATACTACATACCCAATATCTTAACACCAGGCCATGTGGTTTCTGATGAGAAGATTTTTCTAGGTTTTCCCTATATAAGCCTATGTGAAATAAAGTGACCCCTGGGGCAGGGCAAATTTTGACCCTAGGGCCATGATTTGAACAATTTTTGTAAAGGTTTATAAGACAATTCTACAGGTTGTAGGCCTTACAGTTTTGCAGGAGAAGATTTTCTAAGATTGCATTTTTAAATCTATTTTTAGCTCCTGTGACCTACTTTTTCAACCAATCATAATAATTTGTACAATTTTGTTAGAGGACATCATAAGGATGATTCCTGTGAAATTTTGTCAAAATCCCTTCAGCAGATTAGGAGATGTTGTTTAATGGAAAAAGTTGACGCCAAGACGCACGCACGCATGGACAGATGGACAGACGACAGACGCCGGACAAAAGGCAATCATAAAATCTCACCATGAGCACGTTGTGCTCAGGTGAGCTAATTATCTAAGCTCTAGGCCTTATGGATTCATAAAAGAAGATTTTTAAGATTTTCCAATATAACTCTATGTAAAACAAGTAACCCCTGGTGCTGGGTCATTTATCACCATAGGGCTATGATTTGAACAATCTTGGTAATGAACCATTAGATGATGCTACATACCAAATATCTTAGCTCTAGGCCTTACGGTTTCATAGGAGAAGATTTTTAAAGTTTTTCCTATATAAGTCTATGTAAAACAAGTGACCCCCGGGCAGGGCCAATTCTAACCCCAGGGTAATAATTTGAACAACTTTTGTAGAGATTCACTAGACAATGCTACACGCCAAATATCTTAGCTCTAGGCCTTATTGTTTCATAGAAGAAGATTTTTAAAGTTTTTCACTATATAAACCTATGAAAAATAAAATGACCCCTGGGGCGGGGCCAATTTTGACCCCAGGATCATGATCTGAACAACTTTTGTAGATGTTCATAAGACAATTCTACATACCAATTATTAAAGCTCTAGGCCTTACAGTTTTGCAGGAGAAGATTTTCTAAGATTGCATTTTAAAAATCTATTTTTAGCTCCTGTGACCTACTTATTCACCCAATCAAAATAATTTGAACAACTTTGATAGAGGTCATGATAAGGATGATTCCTGTGAAGTTTGGTCAAAATCCATCCAGTGGTTTAGGAGGAAAAGTTGTTTAAAGGAAAAGTTGACGCAAGACGCACGGACGCCGGACAAAAGGCGATCACAAAAGCTCACCATGAGCACGTTGTGCTCAGGTGAGCTAAAAAAAGGTGGGTGGTGGGAAATTATACTAAATGTACAAACTGTAGAATGACAAATACTAATGTGCTCAAAGAGCACAAGGAAATCCTGGAATACCCATCCCCTTCAGAGAAGCGGTGTACAAGGAGATGCAGTAGGACTCATTCTGTTAATACATTTAATGTCTCATCTTTCATGGATTGTTAGGATCCTGTCTACATGATGTTTTGAATGAGACTGAATAAGAAACATTTTAAAGGAGAAAAAATATAAACAGATGACAATATGAGATTACTTTGTGTTTTGATTCAATTTTTTTCATTACCTTACAAAGTACCTTAAAATATTTTAGATAAATTTAGGGACGAACTTTACCTGTATTTTGATATAATATACTTACATATGATAACAAGTATGATTTCAAAAGACGAGGACCTTCAAAAGTGAGAGTGTACAGACAGACAATACCATGTCATTTGATGGATTTATTTAAAAGCATTTGGAAAGAAAAAACATTCCTTCACACCGAATGTATTAAGGAAGTAAAAACAGTTTATGCATTCTGGCTCAAAATAAACCACAGAATAAAACCATAAGTTTAACAATTCAATTTATTTCCATGATATTTATAAATATTTACTTCAACTGAAAACTTCTAATGCAGCTACCTAAACAATATGTGTAACAAACATTACAAATGCCTTCCATAAGCAAACATGCAATCTGGGAGAATTTCCTTGTTACAGAAATATGTTTACATTCAGATCAAGTGTAATAACTTTTTTTAGTTTTCTCCTTAGTTTCTTTAGAACAAAAGATCAAAACATCTACTAAAAAGTTATGGTACCTGTGACACATTGCTTCTACTTTATATATCTATTGTGTATACTTAATCAGTAATTCAATATCAACAGCTGATCTAGTTGCATCCAATACACTATATAAACAAGAAACTGATCTTCTGTAGCATTTTCAGGCAATGATCTACTTCATTATATGCAGAACTGTTAAAAATTGTGTAATTTTTTTAATCACCCTTGTTTGTCCTACAAAAACAATGTATCACCAAAGCTTATCTTGTTTACTATAAATCAGTAAGTGAACTGTCTGTTAAATGTAACAATGTTACACTATCAAACTTCACAAGTCAAAACAGAGGCTGTGATATCAGTAGGCTACAACACTTAATTGTACCATCCTATCCTACTGACATGTGTTACCGTAACCCTTTCCCTCATATAGACTCATTTTGACGCACTCAATAGGTACCACATAAAGCCTGATCTGCAGAAATCCACAGTTAAACCTTACCAAATTTAATTATAAAATCCTCATTTCCAGACCACTGAGGAGCAGCAAACAGCATAAAACCTGATCAGCCTGCGAGTTACTCGCGAGCTGATCTGGTTTTATGTTGTTGGCATAGGTCTTTTCATGGTTTCCTCTATGAGGGAAAGGGTTAAAACTGAGATCATTGCCAGTTACAGAAAACCTAGGCACTTGCTGCAGATTACAATTTGCACTGGTAATATCAAGCATCTATACAATGTAGACAAAAAAAAATGTTATATTCCTAATAAATGTCAATCCATCTAATATACTTCATGTGACAAGACCAGGTGTGTGATACCTATTTCCCATTGAAACTTTTTTTTTTTTTTAATTCAGAATGGCTTAGAGTTGTGCAAAGATATTTCATTTGTATATAAAGATTTATAAAATAATACAGTATTCCTGATGCAAGGAAGAAAATGTAAGAACATTCAGGTAAAAAACATTTATCTACGTTAATTAATTGCGACATCTACAACTAATCAAAGAATATGATATGACATATTGCACATCAAAGCAAATACTTTTAGAAACACAGAACTGCTGCAATAACCTTAACAAGTAATAAAACATTCTCTGAGTTTCATGAGCTTTTGTCAAGAAAAGTATCTGCACCAAATAGCAGAAAGTCTACACTGAATAATTATGACCTGATAGCTAGTCAAGCAATACACACGATTGGTTAAATATAGAAATAACTTTAACAGATTAATTTTAACTACATTATTACAAAATGAAAGAACATTTAGGGATGGGAAATGTGAACAATTTGTAGCACTTAAAAAATCTTATAACAAAATTAACAAATTAAAAAAATGATTAAGCAATCTGTTAACAATGACATCTCTCTCTCTCTCTCTCTCTCTCTCTCTCCTTCTCTCTTACTAAACTCCATCAGGTGTGCAAATTAAGTTATAAAATGTTATGACCTGAAAGGTTTTGTCAAGTGAGACAAAACTCAAACCAGGACTATCACTGAAGGTGACTGATAACCCTGCATACCCCTTTTACACTGGAAAAGGGCTATAATTCTTACAAAATCCTTGACACAGGTACCTGCCCTTGTCTGCTGATTGGTTTGATCAATGTTTTTCTTTTTATTATTTTTAGCTGCACAAGTCCTGGGATTGCTAGGCTAAAACAATGCAGAAAGTATGCACCCTACTTTAATTTCAAGAGTATTTTCTGTATACTTTATTCCTCAAGTGGATTCATTGAAATTAAAATATTGCATCCATAGCAAAAATATTGTTTCAAGGATGCAGAGGTAAAAAAATCACCGTTTTATTTTGATTAATCAAGAGTGAATGCATTTTCAACAAGTTAATGTAAAATCATTAAATTTCGTTGACATTAAATTTTGTTGATTATATACCTATGGGAAATTTCGTGGGTACATTCATTCGTGGATCTATGTTCTAGAAAACGTGAGGTCTACATGAGAGGCAAGATTTCGAGGGGATTACTATTCCTGGATAAAACCCTCCAAGAAAAATCGACAAAAATTAGTGTTCCCACGAAAATTAATGATTTCACAGTGGCAAATTTCATGAGTGTAGGATGAGACAGGTTGTGATGGACATGACAGGTCACGACAAGCGTGATTCCTTTACAGCCCATATTGGCTATGTGAATCAGAGCCGTCAATGAGTGTCATCCATACCCCCAGCACAGCACATCAACTCAATTAATGATGACTGATGACTGGTACAGTGAACTGAAGAATGGGACATAACAGTGTTATCCATATATAGCCCATAAAAAACTTGTTTGATGGGAGTATAAATACAATAAACACTGAAGATCATGATTACTTATTCAAGTCCTAAACCTTAACTAACTGATAATAAAACATCTGAGATCTGTAACAAAATCATGGGCAGTAAAAATATACACAAATAGGTGAAAGGTTTGATTTTCCTCTGCGTAAAAATTAACGTAAGTATGAAGTAAAATGAAGGGAAAAAAAACACATTTCTATTCAAAATGCAACTCTTACATGGATTTAAAATACACAAATTTAAGGTACTGAACTCTGGTAGGTATAATTCAAAACTTTCTAACATTATTCTACACAACTGCAATATGTACCGTATTTACTCGACTATAAGACTATTCTCCTATAAGACGGGGCCCCCTTTCCAATCCCCAAATCTGTAGTATTTTGCTTTGAACCGATTATAAGACGGGGTAAAAAAATTCAAATGCAGTTCGACGAACGGTAATTTACCGCCGAATTTTTTTTAAAGTATACCATGAAAATCTCGCTAAGTTCGGAATAATTTCACAAAAAATGAAACAAACTTTTGATTAAATGCATTACCTTAATATTAATTTTCATAATAAATCTCGAAAACAACTCATTTTCATTTTCAGAACTTGTAATGTAACGGTTGTGTACGGTCTGGTATGTACGGGGTTTGACGGTGCCCGTGAGAACCGTTAGTGTGAAACTAGACCAATTTTCTTACCAATTTTTCTGGATTGTTAATCAATACAATTTTTTTTTTTTTTTTTTTCATTGTAAATGTTAATTAACTTATTAAAAAAAAGCATAAATTAAACAAATCATAACGAAAACATCTTGTGTATTTCAATGCTTTATTTACACCGTGTGTTTCCCCGAAACCGCTTCCAGAAAAGATAAAATGCTTAAAATGTTCCAATAAATTTATATTGGTGCAAAAAACTTTTGATTAAACAATCTTACAATAATATTTAGTCATTTATATCATGCAATTCATTTCTAATATTTATCTAACGATTGAAAATGAGAAGAATATACGGCTGCATAATTGCATACCGCTACGAAGCTTCATTCATACGGCAACTAAAGTTGGGGAAACTTTACCAGACTGGTGGACCCCGCCTATAAGACGACCCCCCAACTTTTAAACCCTGATCAGACCCCAAAAAACCCGTCTTATAGTCGAGTAAATACGGTACCATGAAACTAATTCAAAGCACAACCTTTCAAAGAACATCAATTAATCCTTTACAAAATGTACAATCCTTAAATCTGATATGGAGGCTAAAATACTTAAGTAAGATTTCTGGCCCATATACTCAACTCTTACTGAATCTAAAGAGAATATTTGTCTGAACTTTAAATTCTAACTTCACCCTTACCTCAAATAGACTTGTTTTGACTCCTTGGCAAACAGAGCAAAACCTGATCATACACTTCCTGGAAGGAGAGGTCTGATGTCTACCATTGTTTACTATAAATACAATATTGTAGATAAAATTCTGAACAGTTTGCACAGCAAAGAAAATTATTGATATTCATCATATCATACATTTTAGTGTAAAAAACATAAACATTCAATGTGGTAAAGGGCTAATACTTATTTCGCCAACTTGTTTTCAACAAATGAATTGTAATATTTTCTTATTTTAATCAACAATTAAATATGCTAATTTCAAGAGGTTTTATTTTAAATGACATCTACAACCATCCCCCATACTCCAAACCTAAAGTAATTATCAGTACAGTAGTTCTCAAAATTTTTGTTTTGAACTCTTTTTATTTATTAATCATTTTTTAACATTTTAATCCTCCTCAGGAGTTTTTCTTCTACTATTCATTCTTCATACAAAATCTCACCTAAACCTAAACACAAATAAGAATATAATTCTTCACCGACACCACCAAGCTGCTGCTCAAGACAGCTTGTCAAGTTCGGTTACTCTGTCCTGATTACGAGCCAGCTCCACTATTTCAGAGAGTCGGTTGATTTTTGGATCCAGATAAACTGCATTCCACTCCTTCACAGTGTCCATGAAGTACACTTTCTTCAGAGCCTTCTCAAACCTGGTGTGTAGCTGCTTAAGACCATTCAAAACCCTGCAACAAAAGCAAGTCCTTATAATCACAGGTATCTTTATCCTGCTGTCTTTTGGTCAATACAAGAAAAGATATTGACAGTTCTCCTCATGACAAGATAACATTGATGTTATAAAAATATAATTAGGTATCTTATGTCATAATGCAAAAGGGAATCAAACAATCTTTTTGTGTGCTATAAACACATGTTATTTCATCAATATTTCAGTTCAAATGAAAATTTCATATTTAAAACTATTATCTTAGGATAATATGATTTAATAGTAAAAATTCTAACTATAATCACAGGATAACATGCTTTAATAGTAAAAATTCGAACACATTTTTCTAATATAGTCTTGTCACCTTAACTTGTATGCTATGGAATCATTATACTTATTCAAACCACCACTAGCCCAAGTAATTGCATGTTTTGTTGTTGGTGGTGCTTGCATTTCATTTGTTAGTACAGTTGTCTTGAGAATTGCCATATTCAAGGAATCATGTTTTTTTCTTTTTTGCAAACATTTGGGACTACTGTTATCAGAAAAAATGATCATTTAATTTGGACAATGCTGAATAAAATGGCATTTGAAAAGGACTACTGCTGAGAGAGTGTTGGGGTCTGACCTGAGGGCTTGTGACAGGAGAGAGTCCATATGCATAGGGTTGGTGAAGTTCCGCTTCAGGTTATACTCATTCATCCAGGACAGGCGCCTGTCATGTAAATACATGTAAACTGTTAGTCATAATGTAAATACATGTAAACTGTCAGTCATAATGTAAATACATGTAAACTGCCTGTAATAATGTAAATACATGTAAACTGTCTGTCATAATGTAAATACATGTAAACTGCCTGTCATAATGTAAATACATGTAAACTGTCGTCATATTAAATACATGTAAACTGCCTGTCATAATGTAAATACATGTAAACTGTCAGTCATTATGTAAATACATGTAAACTGCCTGTCATAATGTAAATACATGTAAACTGCCTGTCATAATGTAAACTGTCAGTCCTAATGTAAATACATGTAAACTGTCAGTCATAATGTAAATACATGTAAACTGTCAGTCATAATGTAAATACATGTAAACTGTCAGTCATAATGTAAATACATGTAAACTGTCAGTCATAATGTAAATACATGTAAACTGTCAGTCATAATGTTAATACATATAAACTGCCTGTCATAATGTAAATACATGTAAACTGTCAGTCATTATGTAAATACATGTAAACTCCCTGTCATAATGTAAATACATGTAAACTGTCAGTCATAATGTAATACATGTAAACTGCCTGTCATAATGTAAATACATGTAAACTGTCTGTCATAATGTAAATACATGTAAACTGCCTGTCATAATGTAAATACATGTAAACTGCCTGTCATAATGTAAATACATGTAAACTGTCAGTCATGATGTAAATACATGTAAACTGCTGGTCATAATGTAAATACATTTAAACTGTCTGTCATAATGTAAATACATGTAAACTGCCTGTAATAATGTAAATACATGTAAACTGCTGTCATAATGTAAATACATGTAAACTGCCTGTCATAATGTAAATAAATGTAAACTGTCATTCGTAATGTAAATACATGTAAACTTTTAGTCACAATGTAAATACATGTAAACTGCTGATCATAATGTAAATACATGTAAACAGTCTGTCATAAAGTTAATACATGTAAACTGCCTGTAATAATGTAAATACATGTTAACTGCTTCTCATAACAATGTACATGTAAACTGCCTGTCATAATTTAAACTGTCAATCATAATGTAATACATGTAAACTGTCAGTCATAATGTAAATACATGTAAACTGCCTGTCATAATGCAAACTGTCAGTCATAATGTAATACATGTAAACTGCTGATCATAATGTAAATACATGTAAACTGTTAGTCATAATGTAAATACAGTCCATTCGCGATGGTACGAAGTAGCCCCGGGAAACGCATTTATTTCGTTCCATCGCGTATTTGGTTCCATCGCATCTTTCATATTGACGATTGAGAATCCCTTTATGTATGTGCTCACTCGTTTGTTTATGTCGTGTTTTAGTATGTACTGCCGAAAACCATGTACTGTCATAAAGATTTAGTGTCGTTTTATGTTTAGTGTGATGTTGTTTCATTATTTGATTAATCTTTGTAACAAACAAACTCGCTTGTAAGCTTCGTGCCAGTTTGCAACAATCAACGTCACGGATGGCGTGCTAATAGGCTGATTACAGACAATATAATGGCAGACGCGTGTAAGCGACAGGTGTCATTCGGGTAGGTGTGAAAACTGACTGACATTTCGTTCGAACGCGTCATTAATCAGTTGTTAATTAGCAAATCGGACCACATACATACTTCGCTCCAGTGCATCTTTCGTTCCATCCTATTCGTTCCATCGCATCTGTTTTACATTGAATAAAGAACAAATATTGCCGGGACCTGGCAATTACTTCGCATTACACCGTCATTTTGCTCCATCGCATTTCGTTCCATCGTGAATAGACTGTACATGTAAACTGCCTGTCATAAAGTAAATTGTCAGTCATAATGTAATACATTTAAACCGTCAGTCATTATAATAATCATAATAACTCATAATCTTCAAGAACAAACACAAGAAGAATATGATCCAAGTAATCCAGACAGACAACCTACCCTTCACTGTGCATGAAGTCTTCATACATTGTCTCCAGTTTCAACATCTCCATGGTCAGTGTGTAGATGTCCGACCCAGGGAACTCACACATTCCCACGTCTTTGCTGAAAATTATAGCACAGTCATTGTGGACCATGGAAGATTTAAATAAAGACTTTACTTTCTTACTAGACTTTACTAAACCTTCACATGAGGTGGAAACTTATTTCACCCTAAAACTTGTTAACAATCACCTGTGTTCAGGAGCCAGAATGAGGACTTTGTATAAACGTTACATGAGACAGATGTATTGCTGTCTTGCTGAGAATGCATACCATGTCAACGCACCTAGTCTCATTATTCTGATACAGGGCTAACCAGATCTGGAACTATCCTTATATGCTGACCATCTAACTAGGGAGATTTACCAGTCCCACTTGTAGTGAATTTTAAATGTCACAGCCAGGTCACCATACAGAGGTATGACAAGTATACTGTATTTGTTTACAACTAACAGATCAGTAAAATAATAATGTCGATTTCAGAACCTGAAATCTGTCATAAGTTAACAAGAATCCAGAGGGGAATCTGACCATGGTACAATGTGTAATTACAGGTTAAAAAAAAGGACAGAATAGTACAAAATAGGACACCTACCATTCAAAAGGGTTCAGTGGTAACTGACACTGGAACTTCAGCAGCTGAGAGATATTGACATGGATGTCTGATGTAAATGTCCCTGACAAAAACAAATTACATTAAAATTAAATAAATTACCTGTCAGGGTAAAACTCTTAAAACTGAAAACTCTTCATAAAAACAACTGGCTTTAACTGTTGAAAATTTTAAATCACTATGAAAATGTTGCTTTTTATATTTCAAGCAATTAGAAACATTTCCTCCTTCTCCTTTTAAAAGTTGATGACACATTTTTCTAATGGTAGGTAGATGAAGTGGGACAGTGAATGGTAATGGAAGGAGAAGAGATTATCTGAGGAGGTGGGGTGGGAGGGAGGGGGTAAGAAATAGGATAGAAAGGGAAGGAGGAGAGATTATCTGAGGAGGTGGGGTGGGAGGGAGGGGGTAAGAAATAGGATAGAAAGGGAAGGAGGAGAGATTATCTGAGGAGGTGGGGTGGGAGGGAGGGGGTAAGAAATAGGATAGAAAGGGAAGGAGGAGAGATTATCTGAGGAGGTGGGGTGGGAGGGAGGGGGTAAGAAATAGGATAGAAAGGGAAGGAGGAGAGATTATCTGAGGAGGGAGGGGGTAAGAAATAGGATAGAAAGGGAAGGAGGAGAGATTATCTGAGGAGGTGGGGTGGGAGTGAGGGGTAAATAGATAAAAGGAGGGAATGCAAATTGGGATGGAAGGGAGGGAAGGGGTAAATTAAGAGGACAAAGATAAAAGGAACAGACTACAGAAACAATACAAAGAAGTGATAAAAATGTATGAGTACAAGATCAAAAAGTTAATGGATATATAGGCAATTAATGACAAATTAATGGATGTATAGGCAATTAACCCTTTCCCTCATAGAAGATACCATGAAAAGACCTATGCAAACAGCATAAAACCAGATCAGCCTGCGAGTAACTCGCAGGCTCATCAGGTTTTATGCTGTTCGCTGCTCCTCAAATTAACAAATTAATGGATATATAGGCAATTAATGACAAATTAATGGCTTACCTCTGTTGACCACAGCTAGACACACGGCCAAAGATGGGAGAGCCTGTGGGAGCAGTTCACACAGGATGGCATAATGGTCATACCTGTGAATACAACAGTAACCATGACATGTTTTAGGAGCAAGTGTAAAAACAAACTCACATACAATCAAGAAAGCTAGAACTATTAGTATTACTAAAGGTGAAGCAGGTACTATAACAAGAAAGTCAGTAGAACTGACAGATGCTCCCCGAAGAACGTCATTGTTACAAATAAGGCCTTGGTCAATGGGTGGGAGGATATGTTGAAATCCCCAATTCTAAATCATATCTATTCTCCTCATCAGATGAGATGTTTTACCAACTCTAATTTGGAGACTTAGTAACAGTTTACTATATAATATGATAATACGTGTTACTCATCAGATCTTTCATCGATTTTTTTTAAGTTTTTATACTACTAAAAATTAAGTCATACATTTCAATGTGTGCTCATATCAAGGAGGTTAACCAACACTCTTGACATATGACTGGATATTTGAAATAGTGTATAATGGCCTAAACAACAATTAGCTGACATGATTATGATTGACATTACTAGCATATTGAATTTTGTGGGGTTTTGTTCAAATGATATCTCCTGTTAAATAAGGCAAATGACATGAATATTAGTCAACAACATGGTAGTAGGGGCCATAACTCTCTTAAAAATTGAGGAGCCAGGTCACGTCGACGATGTGCATATCTACTCTTAGTAATAAAGCTTCCCATAAAGTTTCATTGAATTCAAGCCATTAGTTCCTGAGAAATAGCCCGGACAAGAATCATGCAATATGTACTATAGGCCAAAAAGTCAAGGGGCCTTAACTCTTTGAAAAATTTAGGAATCGGGTCATGCTGACGATATGCGCATCTCCTCTTGGTGATAAAGCTTCCCATAAAGTTTCGTTGAATTCAAGCCATTAGTTCCTGAGAAATAGCCTGGACAAGAATCATGCAATATGTACTATAGGCCAAAAAGTCGAGGGGCCGTAACTCTTTGAAAAATTGAGGAACCAGGTCACACCGACGATATGCGTATCTACTCTTGGTGATAAAGCTTCCCATAAAGTTTTGTTGAATTCAAGCCATTAGTTCCTGAGAAATAGCCCGGACAAGAATCATGCAATATGTACTATAGGCCAAAAGTCAAGGGCCTAACTCTTAAAAATTAGGAACAGGTCAGCGACGATATGCGATCTCTCTTGGTATAAAGCTTCCCATAAAGTTTCGTTGAATTCAAGCCATTAGTTCCTGAGAAATAGCCCGGACAAGAATCATGCAATATGTACTATAGGCCGAAAAGTCAATGGGCCATAACTCTGTGAAAAATTGAGGAACCAGGTCACGCCGACGATATGCGTATCTACTCTTGGTGATAAAGCTTCCCATAAAGTTTCGTTGAATTCAAGCCATTAATTCCTGAGAAATAGCCCGGACAAGAATCATGCAATATGTACTATAGGCCGAAAAGTCAATGGGCCATAACTCTGTGAAAAATTTAGGAATCGAGATATGCTGACGATATGCGCATCTCCTCTTGGTAATAAAGCTTCCCATAAAGTTTCGTTGAATTCAGGCCGTTAGTTCCTGAGAAATAGTCCGGACAAGGAAAGTGTGACGGACGAACGGACGGACGGACGGACGGACGAACGGACGAAGCGGCGACTATATGCGTCACCTTCGGTGAGCATAAAAATCATTTAAAATGCAAACTAAGTTCTGTTTCTATACTGAAATACTGGCCAAAACTAAAAATGAAAGTTCATATAGAATACAAAACATAATGACAGCAAGGCATACCTCTGCCAACCTGTCAAAGTGATTCCACGGATGTTCTCAAACTTGGACTTGATCCTGTCCAGGACCCCCAGCCATGTAAGATGGTTGTCAATATGGTACATGATGTTTGTGGCATACACACACGCACCTGTGGCACCCTTGAATGCACTTGCAACCCAGATATTTGGAAAAACTTTGGATAAACGATCCCATAAGTCTGAAAATAATGCCATGATTTACAATTCATTAACTCTTTCCCTCATAGAGGAAACCATGAAAAGACCTATGCAAACAACATAAAACCAGATCAGCCTGCAAGTAACTTGCAGGCTCATCAGGTTTTATGCTGTTCGCTGCACCTCAGTGGTCTGGAAATGAGGACTTTATAATTAAATTTGGTAAGGTTTAACTGTGGTTTTCTGCAGGTCAGGCTTTATGTGGTACGTATTGAGTGCTTCAAAATGAGTCTATATGAGGGAAAGGGTTAATATCTAAATGTGTCCTAGTTCATTGTTACTACAAATACAGTGTTCCCTGGACATGGTAAATATGATGTTGTTAAGAGGGAGACCTTCAACAGATAATATATAAGTAGAGTGGTTATAAACTACTAACTTAATGACTTTCAGAATAACATTATTTTATACAGTCAAATAAAGAGAAGCTGTATTATTCTATGAAAAAAGATTATATCATGAAAAGGAATAAAAAAAAAGAGGGAAAAATTGGCCCTGAAGTCGCTAACCTGAGAAGCCTGCACTGATTAAGAAGTGTGAAAACGGCAAATATGTGTGGCATTCTGATATTTCAAGAGCCTAAAATGTATCTCTATTAGTCAAATATTAGACATAATCAAAATGAACTGTTTATACTCAATAATTGCAGATACTAGAGTGCAATAAAGTAAAAATCTGGCGTTTTTTACAATTCATGGCCCATAATTCCTGACTTAATTAGCCTATAATAGCCATTCTCAAACTTGGCAGTGGGATTATGGCCAAAAACATTGTCATAGAGTTTGAAGATGTTTGTTTAAGAAATGAAGATGTTAGAACGTAAACAAACTAATTGTGGATAACAGACGGACAACAGACATTCAACAATCCTAATAAAAAGGTAAACAGTAATTTTATTTCAGCCCATCTCCCTGCAGCTGTACCTACCATGTGGCAGCAGGAATGAAGGCAAGTAGTGCCACACCATGGGCTCAACCAGGGTTCCCAGGCCAGACTCTGCAAATATTGCACATAGGCACTTACTGGTACATAAACTGAGAGGAAATGTCCACAATTATAGACTTAAAATCTTTAGGAAGAAAGTAAGAGTCTCTCTCTCTCTGACAATTTAAGTTTATGCAAAAATGTTTTCTTTCAGAAAAGATTAAAGATGGTGTTTTGATATTCAAGTTTATATTATTATTGTGATTTTAAAGAAAATGAATTCAGTACCATAAAGGAAAGATAAGAAATGCATTTTGAAGGAATATAAAGAAAAGATAACTGATTTAAAGTGACAATAACAAAGATAAGCATGCACTGCTTACCAGGTCATATCACATGCTAGTCATGGTCATAATATTTCTGCAGTTATCTTCATAAGTGATTACATAATTATGGAGCTAAACTTGTTTTAAGAAATAAGTTTATGGAACATGAGAGATTGGCAGCTTAGGACAGGTGGCTGTTTCCAGTAATTGAATTTTAAATGTAAAATAAAAGTATGCAATCTTCAATATTGAATACATAAAACAGGTTTGCTGCTTAGGATAGGAGGCTATTACAACAGGTTTGTATTTTTCCTCCTAATATACACCAAAAAGTGAACAAAATTTTGACTGTTGCGTAGAAGAAAGGCATACAGGCAATTAGTTTACAAATGATATGGTCAGAGATGCAGAGTGGGAGAGACACACAGAGCCAAGTGTGACATACCAGCCAGTACAGGCAGCTCCAGGAACCTGAGCATATCGTCCCACATGATGATGGAGAGGTGAGGGTACTTGTTCTTGATGTAGAGACACACGGCCCGGATGTGGGCGAAGAAGAGCTGCTGCGGCGTCCAGTTCTCTGCCAACATCTTCTCCTTGCACCTCTCACACACACCAAGATGGTACACCTGTAGACCAGGACACATGTGTCACTAACATCACTTCATTATACAATCTTACAGCAAGGTAAACCATTAAATATGACAGAATGTTCATCATAAACATACAGTTCCTCATCAAAAGTCGGACACATTAAACAAGAGGGCCAAGATACCACTTCTTAAACAGACATTTTATAGCAATAGTTTCAGATCTTTCTGCCTATCCTATAAATATATAAGGATAAAGAAGTATGGATAGCTGTTAAAATTACTGGTCTGGTTTGAAAAGACTTATTAAGGAGAAAGTATAGTTTATTAAACTTTTGAAACCCATCTGAGCTGTAATCAATGTAAAAACATAAACAGACACGATCAAAGATTAGGCAAAAAATGAGGCCTCCTGAGTGTTCACAAGGTTTTCCTAAGACTTCCCTTGGTGACCTACTTTTGGACCCCATGTGACCCAGTTAAGAGCTCCACTGAGATCTCATACTGATATTCTGACCAAGTCTTCTGAAGATTGGGCAAAAGACTGGTGCCCTCAGAGTGTTCACAAGCACTTGTTGGCAATGGTTGACACAAAACAGACAAGTCAAGAAAGTTCACCCAGGTGAGCTAAAATATCAGATTATACAGAAGTGACATTCAATCTGGACAGTTATACAATATTCCATCGGGATTTCTGAAGTAATGAGAAATAAGCAACATAAAACCTGACCAGCTTGTGAACTGTTAGTTATCAGTTGCATGGGTTCTTCCCCTCACAGCTTGTTAAGGATTAAATGTGACTATACTGATATGCGCACCTCATCTGCACCGATGTGGAACCACTGTATGGCCGGGTGGAGGGCCAGGACCTGGTCTATCATCAGACTGATGGCCGTCAGCGAATCTACAACACCCAGCCACAGATACTGTATGTACTCACATAGCGATTAAAATTTGTAAAGAAGCTCTATCAGAAAGTCTTTTTTTATTGTAGTCTGTGTAGTGACGACCAGTTGGAAGTACTGGTCCAATCATGGAAACACTGAGAAGGATTTGTTTCAGATGTTAAATTTATTTCTAAATCAAAGTAAAAGAAGTGATTTTAAATGTAAAGTAGATGCAAAACACTGAAAACGTTCAAGTTAGAGTGTTTCGTTTATTTGAAATATGAGGAAGTATATGGTTCCATCAAGCCACTTGGCTCCTGACCTGGGTTGGAAGGACACAGGGCACTGGGGTATCCTGGCAGCTCGCAGAGACTCTTGAACTTCTGGTGCTTCAAGACAAACTGTAGCAAGGAATATCAATATATCTGTTGACAATATGTACTTATATTTAAAAATCTGTTATTAAAAGGTTTTCGTTTTGTCCAGTAGTATTTAAATCATTTATGCAACATTTATGTAGCTTTAACAGTATTACGTTCACAACCCTGAAGATTTATCAAAGGATGCATGATAGTCTCAAACTAGTAGAGAAATGCAACAGATGTGGATGGCAGAATAAGTTGGAATATCTGCAAATAACTGTTGAACTAGTTCTCACTTATATCTGAGGTAATCAACTTTAAAAAATACCTTAATATTGTTTTGATGCTTTAGGTAACAGAGCAGACACAGATCAGACAGCTCTCTCAAGGTGTCTTGTCTGTTTGTAGTAAAGGATTACCGGTAGTCAGCCTTGACCAGGAGCCTCTCAGTTGGTAATCAGGAACGGGGAGATATGATGAAACAACTATGCATATACATCTATCTTGATTTAAATCTACAGTGAAATACCTATTTAAAGTAAACAACTGAACTGACTCTAGCTCACCTCAAAATGTCCGAATGTCTGTACTAGAGGTATTACTAAGAGGTCATTCTCCTTGGCCAGATGCAGGATCACGGCTATGTTGTCCTTACTGTAACACACACTCAATCATGTCAATGTTACACAGCATATACACCAACATATACAGTTGACAAACCAAATTAATTTCTAGTAGATCTCTGCCTACTCCCCTTTTGTGGATAGGATTAGATATTGATAGATCTATGAAAGGGGAGTAAGCAATGATCTCGTTTTAATAAAATTATAGAAAAGAGGGTTGAACTGAAAGCGATATAAGTCTGAACAAAAATGAATATTTACAGGAATACCTTCAGTGAATGGTCAAATATTTGATCTGATTCCTGACTTACTTGGTTTTTCACTGGTTCAATATTGTGTCTAAGTCATTTTCTGGATGATTCATATGTTGTAAAAATACTTCCGTCATGCAATTATATAAATTCAAGGGCCATAACTCTGGAGAATCTGGGACATTCTTGCAGTTTATTAAACTTGGTCAAGATATCGAGCTAATACACATTGTGACCAAGTTTGGTAAAGATTGGTTCATATTTATTAGAACAGTTCATGTTTGTTAGAGAGCAGACAACTTGAGTGAATACTGCCGCAGAGGAATCATTAATACTGGTACATCCTGTCATTCTACAGGTGTATGAAGAGTGACATCCCAATCATGCCACCAGATGGTAGAAAGCTAAAATTACTGAGAATCTAATACAAAACTGAACCCCATATTCTGGCATTAATATTTATTTCATATAACGCTGAAGTAAAATATTGAGGCAATTGCTAAATTAAGGGTGCTACAACCAGATGTATGTTTTTCACAAAAGCAGATGCCTCACCAGTATTCAAGGACCCAAAAGCGCACCTATTTCAAATATGACCTACCTCTCAGTATGACCTTGATATTGAAGTCACATTATTGAATCTTTTGCTTTGCACATAGTGGCACTGTAGTTTTCATCAGTATGGATCTTTTTTTTTTCAAAATCCATTGAGGGGGTTCAGCAGATACACAAAATATTACCACTTTGACCTATCTGTGTGACCTTGACCTTAAACAATACAACTGAAATGGAAACCTTAAATTTCCTCAAATCATCTTACTGTAGTTGTTATTTGCATATTTTTATCAAATCTGGAGAGAGGTTCTGGTAATACAAAATGTACAAGCTGTTGGACAGGCAAACAGACAACTCAAGCGAACAAGACACACACCCCCACCCCTCCCTTTCATAATTATACATATTAGGTCACAATTAATGAGTCACCTGTATGCATATGGTTGAGCAAGTTCCACAAGCTGGTCGGAGTAAGGGAACATGTCCTCATATTCAATCAGCAAACCTGTGGCTCCAAACTTCTTCAGCAAGGGAAACAACTAGAACAAAGAAGATACAAGGGAGATAATTCATAGACAATTTATTTGCCAAAATATATTAGCATTATGTATAAATGACTTTTGACACAACCCATATGGATGGTGCTGTCTGTCTAAGGATACTTAATGAGATTCTTGTTTGTTTTCTACCAACAGTATTTCAGTCATTTGAGGACTTTAGCCAACATAAGACAGACATAATGTTTCGATATCAAGCCGTAGATTAAGTCGCATGATACCACATATTATTCTGACATCGGGACAACCGGTCTTTGAACTCCCTTATCTACTGAGTGCCAAGCAAAAGATCAGTATACCAGTACCACTGTCATCAACTTTTGTATATGAAGGCAAAGTAATGATTTTATTTCTTGGCAAATAAGTAAATGACAATGCCAATCACCCAAAATTACATAAAATATTGAATGTATACATATGTATTTCTTTTAGATATTTTAAGCAAGCAAAGAAGGAAAACCAAAAATAATTGTTCGGTAAAAGCAATTTAAAATTTATCCTCTGTACACATGAATACCTGGTTAATAGCAACTTTGCTATTAAAGATGCTTGAAATAATACATACCATCTGAAAATATTCAATCCTGGGTGAAGCTCCCTTCAGGTCTAAATGCACCAATCTGCAACAATCCAAAGTGTGTGCATTTGTAAGACATTCGTAAATCAAATAGCCATTTAGAGTTGGTTTCCAAAAAAACCTACAAAAAATTCTTCATGGGTACATTGGTATTTATTTGTGTTGTTCAAATTATATGCTATTTAATTGAGTAGGTTCCTCACTAGTCTTTATTAAAAAAAAAAGTAAACAAGACAAATAACATATAAAAGTATTTTCCGTTATTTTGAAATTGCCACAGCAGTAATGTTCCAGTTGTAGTGTAACCAATAATAAAATTGCTTGAATAGTATAAGTTATATGAACATGTTTTAGAATCACTGTTAAAGAAATGTTTTAAATAAATTCTAAAACTGTTCAACATTAAGCAAGAAGGCAGTTACAGTATATCATTGTCAATAAACAATTAGCTATCAAACACTTATACCAGTGCCAGTACATACAAGCAGACTGTCTGAAATACTAGAAATGTGTCCACTACACACGTTGTATCCTTTCTCTAGGCCATTTTCATTTTGGCAAAGGCCGCAACTCTGGTATGACTTGAAATTTTTCTACGATAAAACCCTAAGTGCGCAACTTCCCATGCAGGTGAACATTCCTGTGAATTTTTACAACTCTGGCTCATAAAGATTTGGAGATTGCGCAACACAAAATTTTGAAAAAAATGGGCAGAGAGACAAGAGAAAGTCTATATGCCCTGTTCCCTTTCAAAGTGGGGGACCATCACATTTTTATATCTTTCTTTATCGTCCGTTCTCATGTAACTATAAAATCATGGAACTTTGATCAGGTCATATTTATTGATGACATCATTTCTTTCAATTTGAGCTTCACTGATGCAGTGTTACTCTAAAATATAAAGAATTTTCCAATTATGAAAATGATAAGATTTTTTCTTATATGGTGAAAAAAAATGAATATTTATATATATGCCATGAATAGTTCTGGGTATTTCACCAAGAGCATGGAACAATAATGCTGTACTGATGATACCATCAATCAGGTCTTCTTTCCAAATATTAACCCTTTCCCTCATATAGACTCATTTTGACGCCCTCAATAGGTATCACATAAAGCCTGATCTGCAGAAAACCACAGTTAAACCTTACCAAATTTAATTACAAAATCCTCATTTCCAGACCACTGAGGAGCAGCGAACAGCATAAAACCTGATCAGCCTGCGAGTTACTCGCAGGCTGATCTGGTTTTATGCTGTTCGCATAGGTCTTTTCATGGTGTCCTCTATGAGGGAAAGGGTTAAAGTGTCAACAAGAAGTCTACTTATCTCACTAGACAATCTACACATGCGATCACTTCAAAGGCTTAATTTATGAATTTGCTACCCTGAACAAGTGAAGACACCATGTTGTGGAACATATTACATGGAACATGCACCCCAAGAACCTGCTTCAGGGATACCATATCAACTTAACAGAAGCAAGAACAACACACTAAAGTACAAAATTAGCTAGACAATTTGTGGTCCTTGTTTACTGCAAATATTAAACTTGTTTCCTAAAATGATATGAGTCTTTCTTCAAATTATTCCAGTCAACTTCTTTAATTTTTCAGAAAACAAAGCCAACTCAAGATAGAACCTCTATATTTCTATAATATACCATTATATGAATCCACACATTCAGGTTTCAAGTATTTCATACCTGTGAGAATTCACACCTGCAGCTGCCATTATGGATACAACTGCAAAAGAAATAGCCTTTACATTTCAATAAAAATACAATAAAATGGTTCATGTGCTGAAGCCACTCTTTGCAAAACAGTAACTTTCATAATATAAATGATAATTACTGGAAATATCATGAAAATGATTGCAACTGTTATTACTATCATTATCATTGTTCTTACAATAATTATCAAAGCTTTACAAAAGTCAAGGTAAAATACAAGTCACAGTAATGAATGTGTATGGGGTTTAACAATGTGCTACAGAAGACAGTGGTGTACTGCTACTAACGTTTATGTTGAGAATCAGTCAATGTTGATTTGTCAGCCTGTCTTTCTGACTCAGTGCCTTTTATACTAATACTTGTAAACTGTTATTTCATATACAGAGTGCATTGAGAATTTAATGCTTGTATTGCATAATTTATGATAAATATTAAAACACAACATTAAAATATGAAATGCCTTTGTTATTATTTGTACTATTTGTAGTATTTTGTCATTTTCTCGGTCAAAGTTACTATAGCAATACAGACCAAAAGGACAGTGACAGATAGCTCCAAACTATACAATCAGAAAGAAGCTTCCAGTTCAAGCAAAAATGATATTCTATCTAAAATCATAAGATTTGCTGATGAATAAGAAATCATTGTTAACAATTGATCAGCATGGTCTTCCTCAAAGATTCATTGACAAACTGATTAATCAGTCAGAAACTAATTGATACTATTAAAACTTAACATACTCTGCCCTGATTCATTAATTCTTCTAGACTGCATCAAGAATGAAGATTATGTTCGCCCTTATTCTCATTCACCCTAATTCCTATTCAAACTGGGTCCATTCACCCTAAAAGTGAATCAACAATATTTTAATATAAAACCATTAATATATTTGACACTTAACATGAGTACTTATATGCTTGACTTCAATCTAATCATTTTTTGTCTTCAGCCTTTGACATTCTGCATGAACTTATTAACTCTTTATTGTTTTCTATATTCCAAATAAAATGCACTTGGGTTTCTAGAATGCAATATTGTTTAATATAAAAAACATGAACTAATAATACAATAAATATAGAACTTATTAGAACCTAAACACAAATTTCAAAGAAATACTTCATTCTTCACTTATTCTTTTAGTTTATATCTTTTAATTGTAAATTTGATTACCAGGTGTCATCTTACAACATAATTTAGTTTGGAAATTCCATCATCTAACTGCAATTGTAACATGACTCGCATTTTTCTCTCTATACAGAAAGAAGGAAAGGAATGTGTGTAAATTCGCAACAAAACACAATTCTCTGCACACGCAACATGCACTCAAGTTGATGGTGTAACAAAATGATGTAATTTACAATATAATGCAAAACAGCCAAGATACAAGTTATGTGGGACAGTAACAGATATAAATATAAAACAGGTTAAAAGAACTATCAGTAAAAAAGTAATCAACAAATATAAAATTAATATGTTATCTTTATTTGTCGTCATTTGTATATTTAGGGAGAATGGAATATAGAAGTAATTTTGTTTGTCAGTTCTGCATTTCAAGAAAAAGTACAACTGATGAATATAGGGTAAGAATTGAAATGAATTTTCATATTGTTTGAGTCATAGTCTATTTTATGCTTTGTTGCATATATAACCACTGGTTCCTTGTTCAGGTGCAAATAATTATATCACAAAGGCTTTGAAATAATATATTCTATTATAATGATATGCACCTGAACTTGAAGCTGTGGTTAAATGCACAAGTATCCATGGGTAATAGTAGGACGGGTACCAGAGTAACAAAAATTGACTGAATCAGCCCTTTTATGTTGTGACCATAGTGTAATGTATTGGCATGTGACTGGTAAAAACATTTAGACAATAACTTGCGACAGAATTGCTGAAAAAGAATGTCCAGCGACTACTTCTGTTCAGGCACCAATTTAATGCCAGTAAAAAAACATCAAATGTTAAAAGAAAGAAAATTCATATTCCAAAACTCATACATGGGTATAAGTTTGAAATTTTAATAAATCTGAAATCCAGATTTTAGCCATTTTTACATAGTTTTATATAGTAGTTTTTTTTCACTTTGGGGGGAAAGGGGTACTAGCCCATAGGAGGGGAAAAATTGCGCAAACAAGCTAATAGGGGAATTTTTCTAATATGTAAAATGTAGGCATTTTGTTGCATTTTATTCTTATTTTATGAAGGTTTATTGCATAAATGAATAATAAAAACAATGATTTAACATGTTTGCACAGTTTTATTAACAGTGAGTCCATGCACACAATATAGTATGTAAACTCATA
The DNA here is from genome assembly GCA_021229015.1 of Solen grandis. NCBI lineage: Eukaryota > Metazoa > Mollusca > Bivalvia > Adapedonta > Solenidae > Solen > Solen grandis. Next base: position 30,528,169 of record CM037778.1, read on the forward strand.
ATTAAGGAGGGGGGGGGGGGATTAAAAAAATTGGGAGGAAAAAATATATTCCAGGCAGGGAGGAATGCTGCCTATATTCTCCGTATATTTTGGAGAAAAAAAACAAAAAAACACTGTATAGAATAAGAAGTCATTTGGCAATCAAAAAAATATGAAGTTCAGGAAAATTCCTGAAAACTTTTACCCATGATTTCATCATATACTGACAAAAAAATTAACTGATAACCTGGGTAAAATGTGCCCCGATATATTGTTTGTTTACGTGCTTGTTCAATCAAGCGTGAAAAGCGTAAGTAAGACTAGCAAGAGTCAGTAATCGCGTCATAATTGACTGTAAATCAATACACGCTTTTGTAATGTTGTAAGAAAAGTTTAATGCGTCGAATCATGTCAAAAGGAATGTGTTTCTAATTGATTTCTAATCTACTCAAAACTGTAAAAGGCTGACCTGGTTAACAAATGTGCTTCGAGCGCTTGAAAAAGCTTTTACATGATCTAGATGATATAGGTTAGCAAACACCAAATTTTCAAAAATTATATACGCGCCTGATTACATTTTCATTCTATCAGTATTTGGCCTTTGGTCTTCACTGCGACGCCATGGACTGGTATAAATTTGAGTAAAATTTAAATTTGACCAAAGAAAAAAAAAGAAGATTTTAAATAAATAATAAAAAAAAGATAGATCTACAGCCAGATTCACATTTTGATTTATTTTGAGTGCAATTCTATATTTTTTTTTAAATATAAAGGTCCTTGGGCTAGAACATTTGTTAACCTCGTTAATTTATTGTACAGAAATAAATGATTTTTAAGATTTTGCGGCGTTAGGTTTTGCACCATTCTGTTTTCCTGGGATGCCTAGCACTCTTTCTATTTACTTATCCCCACGCCTGGCCATCATAATCAGAAAAATGATTGTTAGCAATTTAATTACTATGCAAGAAAACTTGAGAAGAAGAAAACACACAACACTGTATTTCTTTTGAAAGAAAATTTCTTCCGGGAAAAGATAACTGGACACGTGAGTTATGAATGATAAAATTGTTTCATAAGCTTAATTCTACATTTTATTTAAGTCCTATAAATTATGTTATTGTATAAAATTCCTTTAATTATAAAATCAGCAATTTTAAGGCTCGTCAACCTGGCAATTAATTAGCCTGCTTTAATGCAAGATTGACAAAATATAGATCTACATGTGGAGAAAAGTAAAGAAAAAAAGGGGGAAAATATTTCGTTGAGTCAAGGTCTCTGTATATACATATTATTAAAGAGACCCTGCATGGTTGAGTAGATTTAGTCACGAAGCATCTCTGATTTAGTCAAAGTTCTTTCTTTTCTTTCTTTTTTTTAATTTCATTCCTTTGTACCTTTGTGAAAATATCTCGATGCCAATTGTATTTTAATGTCCATCTTAGTTGTTTTTAGCGGCTAAATAAATTGTATACTTATCCATTTTAATATGGCCAGAAATTTAAATTACATACAAACGTAGGTTTGTGTTAATAATAAAATATATAAAATGGGACAGAAAATTATATATAAAAGAAGATAATAATGTTGGTTTGCCATTTTATTTAATTATTTTTTTTTATTTATTTATATTTATTTTTACAAAGACAATACAATACGATACAAAATATATTTTAACTGAATCAATCATCCAAGCGTGAAACGTGGTTGTATTTAACCACCTGACATATATAATCTATATTTATACATTGTAATTAGGGATAGTTTTTGTTTGCCATTTAATTTGTTATATATGAAAAAAATTTAACTACTGGATATCCTAAAGAACTAGCCATATTCATCATTCTATGATGGTTTGACCATGACCTTCCTGATGAATAGATTTTGACCGTTTAGCACAAGGCGAGCTGCTGCCCTGGTTGTCCAGAACACAGGACGTACGGTCTCACTACCGAGGTGGCAATTTAATTTTTGTTTGATCAGTCCGTTGAATACAGAACCGTTGGTACAAAACGATTAATTACAACTGTTTTGAATACCTGAATAACATCGATTCTTTCTCTTCGGTATTTCAAAGTTGGCAACAATGACCAGAGGTCACAACCAGAAAATGAAAAAAATCCTATAACAGACTGCAAATCAGACAAATGTTTTTTCGCAACGGGTGGTAAATTCGTGGAATTCGTTATCAAATGATTGTGTGAACTGTACCACTCTGAACTCCTTAAAGAGCACCTTGAACAAAGAATGGAAAACAAGATCAAGGAAACAGATAATTGGATCTAAGGTAGTAATAGACCAGTACAAGTTCGCCTAGAAAGGGTAGAACTAAGGTAGTTATATGTAAGGAAAAAGGGGTTCCAAAAGGACCCAAGAAAAACGGACCCAAGTTGAAACGGTGCCAAAGGTCAAAACGGACCCCCCAAAATTTGGTTAAAACGGACCCCATGTAAAATTTATTGTAAATTATTGTATTAATATAAGGATGATTAGTTAAGAACTTCGAATTTAACAGAAATATGTTTTAAACTGTTTTAATGAGATTATAGTATTGATATAAAGAGAAAAATTTTAAAGGTTTTTATCATTTGGTTAACCTTTTAATGAAACTGTTGAAATTTAATGGTAATTGAGATGTCAGTTTTAACTATGATTAAATTATTGCTACAAACACCAACACTACGGAATATAGTTTAATTGTCGGCGTTTGTGTTGAGAACACTAATTAAAGGTACGTGAAGATATAAAAGTGTGAATAAATAAAGAAAATGTGCTAAATCTATCTTTATGATGTAATTAATTAGGAGATATCAATAGACACTGCTGTTTTCACGGTGCAACATATATATATACATGTATATATTTCTCAGAGTTAAATTCGTCATAATGCAAATTAATGGTAGTTCATTAAAAGATTTCTTAGTTCTATAATTATTTAAAATAAATATTTAACGATATATTTTCCGAATTATCATTTCATTATCACTACCCTTTGAAATATATTTTTCTCTTTACGTACTGAAGACAATGCTATTTTATTAACATACCCTATAGGAATAACAGCGAAAGAGTATATATCTTTATTTCCTCCATTACTGAAGATTACAAAAAATATATATGCAATTAAATATAACGATACACAAAGATAACTTACATGAAGACATCATTCAAGGTGATAAATAAAAAACAATAATGACAAATGATCCAATGATGATGATGAAGATGTTGTTGTTGATGATGATGATGATGGTGATGATGATAACGATAAAGATAACGATGATGTCATATTCCAAAAATATACAAAATCATATTAGCGTATAAATTCAAATGAATAAAAAATAACACAAATAGGTTAAAGCATATCAATCGAATATGTTGTCATCTTATCGAAACGAAACATAAGCTGACAAATCGATTGCAGACACATGGGAGATGACTGAAAATATACACGTTATATCAACTTCTCATCAGACCAGTGAGAAGAAAAAAATAATGTGTATACATTAAGTATTAAATTGGAAAATCATTTTTTAATATATTCAAGCCAGAGTTTGTGAATATAACTAAAGACTAAACCTAAAAATGCATCATAATTACAGGAAATAAGAGTTACTAATAAAGGACATTTAACTCCCAATAAAGTGTTAACCAGACACTGTCTATCAAATGATTTTAAGCAATTAACGACATTTCTCCCAGGTGGAATCAGACGAGGAGTCAGAGAGCCGGTCCTTCATTGAACCAGAAGTGACTCTAGACAGGTATCTATCTATCTCGAAATGCACACAAAATTGTTGCTTTGTATTGTTGATAATAATAATTAAACAATTAAAGGAAATGTGATAATGTCTTTCGTATGTCTTTGCACACACACGAAAAATATATATTTACAGATCTCTGGGTGTTGCATCAACTGACGATGACGTGCCGGAGTTTGACGGCACTGTTGATGATCCTACCTTCACGGTGGATTGCTCCGTCCAAGCTCCGAATGTCGTCTTGTTTACTAAATGAAGTCTGTCGAAGATTTTCTCCGTTTGGGACAGATAAAGTGAATAAAAAGAATACACAAGATATATTTTCCTTGTGATTCTATTCCCCTACCCTGATATATCGTGCAGTATAAATTCCAATTCAAATGAGAGTTCTTTTATCAAATAACTTGATTGTTCACACGTTCGTATCCACTCATATATAATGGTTCATATATAATGGGGCCGTTTATATGGGGTCGTTTTGACCGATCTTCTCATCCGGTTGGGGCCGTTTTGACCAAATTGGCACCGTTTTAACTTGGGTCCGTTTTTACTTGGGTCCGTTTTGACTGGATACCAATAAAGGTCATGACCTCAGTTACAAAAATGACGTCACGTTAAAATTTAGTGTACTGTGCCTGAAATATATTAATTTCTTTCTGTAAACAAAAGCTGTATGTTCTTGAAAAGGTGGCATATATTTAGTTTTCAAATATAAAAAAATCAGGTTCTATTATTTATCAATATTTTAAATATTTTGATTTTTCACCTCACGAAATATTAACCTAGATAGCGCCATCTACGGAAGGAGGTCAAACACGCAAACGGAGCGTGTATAAAACGGACTTTTGATCTTCTGACTGACCGATCAAGATGTATCAAAGCGCAAATCAACAGAAAAGATCCATGGATTTTTCAGGAAGTAAATACATTTAAATCACACTAAAATTGTTCTTTTATACAGCTGTCGCTTCGTTGCTGTCATTGTGACACAAAAAAGGGGAGATAAATCTCAAACGTTCCACAACGTCGTCGATATTTATGAGGAAATATTTTAACAAAAACTGAAGCTTTAGTAGAAGTAACATCCATAAACTGATATGAAAATCAAGAGAAAATTCTGCATGTCGGCTTATTTGCTAATAAAATGCTTCGAAACGACCTGGGTAAACCCAGACTGAGGTTACACGGGGGCTTGTCGAAACGTACCCAAATAAGAAATTGAAGAATGGCCTTACTTTCTCAGTTTGCCTTGTCCGCTCACAGAGCCGGGCAGGCAGACGGACCCTAATTAAGCAACGTTATCAGTCAGTCAGTTTGCCTTACTTGGGGTCTCTATACAGTAAATAGAGACCCTGCCTTATTGCACTAAACTTGATTATTATTCAAGACAGTAAGTCAATATTATACCATTAAGCATAACGTCATTAGCCAGATTGTCTTTGAGTCTGTACTTAGTATGCTGTACATCAAAATCTGTTCATACACAACAGTTGTATTGAAGTTCTGTGTTCTTCCTTACAGCACAGATTGATGTGCAAAATATATAATGATCTATACAAGATACAAACATTATCACACTCACAGAACTATGGCTCTAAATGACTTCCTTACATTATATTCCTTATATGATCGGAGGTCCTAACTGCGCCCCTGTCCTAACTCCGCCACCTTCCTTTTTTTTTTATCGTAGTCTCGCTATATTTTATCAAACGCGTGAGAATGTGAATGTGATAATTTTTTTTACTATGTTTCTGTAAATAAACTCAGATGATTTTTGGACGAAATTTTTATTCAAATTGATAATTATTGCAAATTTCATCTCGCACTAGGGTTGGATATCATTATTCACGAAACAGTCGATACTAATACCGGTATGACGAAACGATACCGGTATTTTAACGATACTGATACTATGATTACTGTCAGTCTACCATATCAAAGCCTTTGCTGCAAATAAGCACTAATAAGGTAAATCATGTACTATAATCTGTTTTATTTATATTAACTTGTCTTATGTAATGCTATGCTGTAAAGTATACCATTGAGAATTTTTTTGTTATGTTGTGTTTAGTTTCACCTTTTTCAACAATATACATATTAAATTACATAAAAGTCCTTTGTCGTTGTACATTAATTTATTTATTTTTGTATTCTATTTTTGTATTCAAGGAATAGAAAAGAAACATTTTGGTGCAGGAAAAAAAATCTAAGGAAAAACTGTTTTAATATTTTAATAGCTAAAGACAAAAAGTAAATGATAACATATGCTTAACAAAACAGACAAATGATAATTATGATTAGAAACATCAAATTTACACATCTCATAACAACCTTTGAATAGCATTTGTATTGACTAGATTAGACTTTAAACACAATTAAGTTGAACTTAAAAGTGTACAGTCACTCTTTCGCATATAGAATATTGAAAGATTGAAAAAGAAACCACAACTAAAAGGACTGAAATCTCTTCATCATCCTAAATGTTCAGCAAGTCTGCATTCTTGAACAACAACCATTACATACCGCCATTACAAACTACGTTTGCCACCGTTAATTTACTTAGAATAATAGGCCCAAACTTTGGAATTTTCCGTACGGTTTCCAACACCGACCATTTCGGTCGTAAAAAACGTAAACTCTTATGTATTGTGCGCATTTCTATGACTTCAATTTCAATTTTGGAGAAGGAGTGTACAATACACAAGCTTTCGGTTTTTCGTAGTTTATCCAGCTTTACCCCACCCACTAAGAAGTCATATCGGCGTTCGGCGAAGTCTGTACGAGTGTACGATTTTATAATTTAAATCGGTATTAAAGCTTCATCGTATATTTCCCTGCCAGAAATGTGTTGTCTGGTTGTGATTTCTATAACATAATTGTGAAATAAATGCTATCGAAATCATTGTTCTCGTATTCATATTCATATTATGATTACATTGTTGTGACCCTCCCGGAACTACTTAATAATTAATTGACGACAGCCAAATGTGATGTTCGCATCGTCATTACTGAGAACAACAATGATTGCCATCATGTTATGATAATATATTTTTTTTATTATATTCAGATGATATTCTAGCTATTTAGTTTCATTTTAGACAGAACTGTTCGGTTTAAGAAAATTGTGTACTTCAAATTCCAATTGGAAAGGGACTTGCGACAAACAAACAACAAAGTGTCAACATTTGAAGATTACTCAAACAACTGGCCATAATTAAATGCAAATTAAATGTTGATACTAGAGGTGTGAATAATAATTTTCATATGATTGACTTGTGGAAGCTGTAGAACTTTTTTTTTACCTGTAGCTCTATCGAACGTCCGCAAAACACCCGCATCTAAAAAATGGCGGCCTGCTGGGGTGCGCATTATCATTATTTTAAATAGTGTAATAAATACTTATTTTTTTTAATTTTAGGACTAATTGTCAATCCTTCATCAGTAAGTATTTTATAAATGAAAATATTTATTCGTGAAATTAGAATTGTCCTATGACTTGCTCTATATGTCAGTCAGTGCTGCTGTAATATGCTATGGATCCTTATATTTTTTCAAAGTAAATAATCTGTGTTTTAAGGCCATTTTTAAAGTCATTTGTTTACGTTTTAAAGACTTATTTATTGACACAATTACAGAAGTATCGAAACCAGGCACCGGTATTTTATGAAACGGTATATACCGGTACTTTACGAAGTTACTATTTGGTATTGGACCAATACCGGGAATCGGTGTCCAACCCTATCTTGCACCACTCTTTTTATGTGTTTTTTCTTAATACAAAATGATTTCCACGCAGAATGGCCCCTTTACACTCAAATTTTTAAAATAAAAGTACCATGGAAATTCCATCTGCTGTGTTTACATATTTATAAATGGAAGTCATATGTGTACAATTCGCAATTGCTATGACATCACCTAAGGGGCGGAGTTAGGACCACACAAGATGATGGCATAATATTTGACTTGTATTGTATTAAATGTTATTTTCAAGTGAATAATTATTTAAAAAAATAATTATTTTGGGGGGTATCAATGTGAATTTGATAGAATTAATTGGTACGTGAACAGTTTTTATTCTATGTATTTTATTAATGTTGCATTTCCTAATTAAATCTTAGATGGGCGCAGTTTTGGCACTCGCGGATATATACCAAGTATGGTTGATAGGTGCATTAACAATCAAACATGCACTATTAATATTCTAGGACAGATGTTGGTTTACATAATTCAGCCATGGTCTGCTAGTTGAGAGTTATCGGTAGATTAAACAGGTGGTATAAAAGAAATAAAAAGAAGCATTAGTGAAAATGGTAGAGGTGTGAAATTGTATCTCATTAGTGTACATAGCTTGAGAATACAAATATGATGAGAAATGAATACTGGAGGATAGATCTAATACTTAGAATTAAGAATCATCAAAACTAAGTCATAATTAAAAAGACATGACAGGTGTCTTAATCAAATAAGAAAATATTACTAAAATGAATATACAATGGACAATGTCCATAATTATATATAGATATTGATTACCCCTTAATCTTAAAACCTACATTGAAACTTCAGGCCCAGGACAGTGGGGTTCATCAAGTAATGGTTCAGGTGATGGGCCATCAGATCGGAAAAAGAAACGAAAAAGTCGCTGGGGTGCTGAAGAACAAACTGAAAAGACTGTCATTCCAGGCATGCCAACCGTGTTACCAACCAATTTGAGCAAAGAGCAAGAGAAACAGTACCTTTGTAAGTGTAAATAGCCAAAATCTACTGCCTTAAAATAATTATCACTTAATCTGAATAGGATGTATTTGTCACAGATTGCTAATGCCCTTTAAACTTCTGTTGCAGAGACTAATGAAAATTTCAGAAATTAATTATTTGTTTAGAGTTACTGTTGTATGGTGTTAATAATAATAAACCTTGCATTTGAATAGATTTAGGTTTGGTATGGGTAAGTAAGCATTCAAAACGAGGCTCACAAGTTGAAGTCCCAGGATGGAATGTTGAAATATGGCAGGTCATGCTTCTCAGTTCTGATGAGAGATTCCAGGCAGCTATGTTTGTCTCCCCTTCGTCCCTCAGTGCTGTCAGCCCAACCACAGTATGGTATCCTGAGATTGAGGGAGTGTTGCTAATGAATGATCTCAGCATTCTCCATGTTATAGGGAAAGTGAGCCAAGTTGAGAGTGCTTCTAAAGTTATCTAATCATTTGTTAAAATATTTAATATTTCAGAGATGAATACATTTATCATTATAATGCTCCTTTTATTTGAAATCCTCTCTTTCAGTTACTTTTGTTTTATTTTGCCATGTGAACTACATTTGTATTTTGAACATTGTGACGATTGACGGAGAACTATTTTTTTTCTTTTGAATATTCATGTTTTTGTTTTTTTTGTATGGGATTAAGTTATGCATGGACATGAAAACATATATTTTGAGAACAAGATAATCTAAGTAAGTGCAAAAGATTAATTATCTTTAATATTTGAACTTTGAAGCATTGTACTGATCCCCCTGGAGAATGTTGTTTATAACTACCAACCCAAAAATAAGTCAAATGTAATCAAGCAATCTATCCATTATATATGTTGGTTCTTTTATTCATTTTGACCCAAAACTTGGAAGTTGTATGTATGCTAATTTCAGTTTTAAAATCTTGTCTAAAATTGCAGAAATACTAACTTACCATCAATCATTGTACAATAAATGTACATCCTGTCATTGAAGTCATCTCTTAAACTGATATTTGCATGATGTTGGCCGTACTGTTGTTCTGAGTTGCTGAAAATACATTATAATGCTTTAATAATGAGATATTTGATCATTTCAGCATATAATACACAAAGCTGTAGTTTTATTTAGGTCTGATTCATGTCTGATAACATGATCAGCTAGAAAGAGTTTTATTGGTAATAAGTATCCCTATACAACATGAACTAAATGGTGAATATTGAATAAATGTTCTTTAGAATTCTTGAAAAAATTATATAACTGTTCATGAACCACAAATTTGGCAAATCCTACTCTTTCCAAGTATTAAGACTCTTTTTGGATGGACATTTCTGCGAACACATTTTGGTCATTCTCTATTTTGATAGTGTTAGATATTGAATATCTATAAATGCAGTAATATATAACACAAGCAAGTGTTGTTATATTAACTTAAAATGTTAGTTTCTGGACCATGAATATTAATGCAGAATCGTCTCCAAATGACTGAAATACTGTCAGTGGGACTCTAGACACAAACAAACAAACATTAATGCAATGCAGAACTGAGGGGCAAGTGATTTCATGTGATTTCCTCTGCACAACAAATGGCTTTATTTGCCATAGGTACTACAGATTGAGTGACATACCAGTACCTTTTTTTTTCATATAATTCCAACCACCAGCTCATTTTTTTCATGGACAGACTGGCATATATGAATTTGACTGCAAGGACATGACAGATTGGTTTTGGTGGTAGCAGAGATTTGCAGTGTAAGACATATTCATGCTAAGGCCTTTTTGAAATGATCAAATACAGAAAATTTCTTACAGATGCTTTATTTTCACATGTGATTTCATGTTTAGTATTAGGATAAGGTTAGTTTTGATCCATAAAAAGGAAAAAAAATCATGATAAGAATTTATATATATATATAAAAAAACTGAATAATTTAGATATTCAAATAGAATTGAGGAAGCCTTCCAGCTGGCTTGCAGTAGGTCTGTGGTTCTACCCGAGTACCTCTGTGTACTCGGGGTCTTCTTCCACCTGTAATTAGCTGGACGTAGCTATATGATTGAAATACTATCGCAGCGACGGTAAACTCCAATACAACAACAACAACCAATTAAAATTAATTACCCAAAGTTTAAGACTCAGACAGTCTAGTCCCTAAAACCATTAGCATTGTAAAAGTGCATTTTAATTTTACAATTTTAAGATGGATTTATATAATGTGAAGTATTCTTCAGGATTATAATAAACTGTTGGCCTGTTTAAAGTTTGAAGGGTGGGGGCAGTATTGATGTCAGGCATGTTGTTTCACATGTCCTTTTCACATCGCTTTCAGTGTTTCTCACTTTTGATATTTCCTGTCTTTTTAATGTTACTCCAGGGAAACTTAAAAAGTGTTTCTTAGTTTCGAAAATGTGATGTCGATGTTGCTGTTACTTAAAATTAAAATTGACAGACATATGGAGATTTTCAGTGTGAATGGAGTTATGGGTATTGATCACCATCAGTTATAGCTCTTCATCCAAAAAATCTTGAGGAACTGCATTACAAAGTTACAATGCTGCCACCAAACTGACTAGAAATGACAGTAAGAGGGACATATTGTGAATTGCTTTCATTGCCATGTAACAACTTGCTTTCCAGTGCATCTGCAGATAGAGGAAATAAGTCGGCGGTTAAGGACAGGCGACCTTGGTATTCCACCAAATCCAGAAGACA
>CM037778.1:30539444-30588153 GCA_021229015.1 Solen grandis
TCAAATGACCACAGTCCAAAGTTTGATCCTCTTATAAAACAATTGAATATCCACATGTTTCCTCTTTTTTGCTGCTCCTGACTTTATTTTTTGTTCAATCTTCATCATTATTTCACTGTTTATGCATTTTTATAAACAAATAAAATCATAGAAAAAAAATCAAGCATAATATGCAAAGGTCAAGGTCATATACCAATTAGTATTATTTATATCGGCATAAAATAGCTCCAAATCTAAAAATATTTTATAGAAAGTATATGAACAAAAGTTTTAGTTTGTAAAGAGATCTTTCCATTGGTGTTTAGGTTTTGAAGATCGGACTTCATTTGATCAAATGACCACAGTCCAAAGTTTGATCCTCTTATAAAACAATTGAATATCCACATGTTTCCTCTTTTTTGCTGCTCCTGCCTTTATTTTTTGTTCAATCTTCATCATTATTTCACTGTTTATGCATTTTTATAAAACGGATAAAATCATAGAAAAAAAATCAAGCATAATATACAAAGGTCAATGTCATATACCAATTATTATTATTTATATCGGCATAAAATAGCTCCAAATCTAAAAATATTTTATAGAAAGTATATGAACAAAAGTTTTAGTCATTATTGGAAATTGTGGCTGAGTCGAAATAAAGTGTTCAAGTTGATTAGGTTAAAAGCGAAAACCGAGATACCGCTTGCGGTTCTAGTTAGGTTTTCGCATCGCTTGCGAAAACCTATTGTTCTTCTTCTGTTTTATTTTTTTTTTTTTAGGTTTTCGCACCTCGCAGTGCGAAAACCTATTGTTCTTCTTCTGTTTTATTTTTTTTATTATTATTTTTCTAACCTTTTTTTGTGAACGGCATATCACCATGATAGAAAAAAGTCACATTTCTGATTTTTTTACCAGTTTTGTCCTAAATCTGAATTTGATCCTAACGTTGAGAAAATTTTCATTTTTGTCTTAGTTTTGCCGCTAGGTGGCGTTTTGTAAAAATGACTAAGGGCTAATAACTCTGTTATTTGAGGTCCGATTCAAATGCGGTTTTTTGCATTGTGTTCCTTGTCAGAAACTTAATAAAATATGATACGTTTCAATTATATGCGTATATAAAACTTTCGTGCTACAGGAGGTTGAAAGTTCGAATCTCGAAGAAACGATGAAATAAAGGTAGGTCTACGAAAAAAGTCCCCATTTTTTTCAGAGATGAGATAGGAGAATTTTGTTTGTTGCATGTGATTTGCAAGATATATACGCACAAAATATATGGTGTGGCGATTTTGAGAAATGCATGGTTTGTCCACAGTATGCGGTCAAACTTTACCAATATTTTCGAAAAATCAACATTTTCAAAGCATGACTTTTACGGTTATTTGCAGCTCCTGACTTTATTTTTTATTCAATCTTCATCATTATTTCACTGTTTATGCATTTTTATAAAACAAATAAATTCATAGAAAAAATATCAAGCATAATATGCAAAGGTCAAGGTCATATACCAATTATTATTATTTATATCGGCATAAAAAAATTTAAAAATATTTTATAGAAGTATATGAACAAAAGTTTTAGTCTGTGAAGAGATCTTACCATTAATGTTTAGTTTTTGAAGATCGGACTTCAATTGATCAAATGACCACAGTCCAAAGTTTGATCCTCTTATCAAACAATTGTATATCCATATGTTTCCTCTTTTTTGCTGCTCCTGACTTTATTTTTTGTTCAATCTTCATCATTATTTCACCGTTTATGTATTTTTATAAAACAAATAAAATCGTAGAAAAAAGCAAGCATAATATGTCTAGGTCATATACCAATTATTGTCATTTTTATTTGCACAAAAAAGCCCCAAATCTAAAACGATCTAATATGATACGTTTCAATTTCTGTTGCTTAAAAAAGTGATTGAATTGCGAAAACCGATGATATCGCAATTCTGATTGCGATTCTAGTTTTATTATTATTTTTCTAACCTTTTTTTGTGAACGGCATATCACCATGATAGAAAAAAGTCACATTTCTGATTTTTTTACCACTTTTGTCCTATGATCTGAATTTGATCCTAACGTTGAGAAAATTTTCATTTTTGTCTTAGTTTTGCCGCTAGGGGGCGTTTTGTAAAAGTTACTAAGGGCTAATAACTCTGTTATTTGAGGTCCGATTCAAATGCGGTTTTTTGCATTTTTTAAAAAAAAGTCACATTTCTGATTTTTTACCACTTTCGTGCTACAGGAGGTTGAATGTTCGAATCTCGAAAAAACGGTGAAATGAGGGTAGGTCTACGAAAAAAGTCCCCATTTTATTCAGAGATGAGAGAGGGGAATTTTGTTTGTTGCATATGATTTGCAAGACATATACGCACAAAATATATGGTGTGGCAATTTTGAGAAATGCATGATTTGTCCACAGTTCGCGGTCAAACATAACCAATATTTTCGAAAAATCAACATTTTAAAAGCATGACTTTAAGGTTATTTGCAGCTCCTGATTTTATTTTTTATTCAATCTCCATCATTTTTTCACTGTTAATGCATTTTTATAAAACAAATAAAATCATAGAAAAAAAATCACCTATAATATGCAAAGGTCAAGGTCATATACCAATTATTATTATTTATATCGGCATAAAATAGCTCCAAATCTAAAAATATTTTATAGAGAGTATATGAACAAAAGTTTTAGTCTGTGAAGAGATCTTTCCATTAATGTTTAGTTTTTGAAGATCGGACTTCATTTGATCAAATGACCACAGTCCAAAGTTTGATCCTCTTATCAAACAATTGTATATCCATATGTTTCCACTTTTTTGCTGTTCCTGACTTTATTTTTTGTTCAATCTTCATCGTTATTTCACTGTTTATGCATTTTTATAAAACAAATAAAATGAAAGAAAAAAAATCAAGCATAATATGTAAAGGTCAAGGTCATATACCAATTATTATTATTTTTATCGGCACAAAATAGCTCCAAATCTAAAAATATTTTATAGAAAGTATATGAACAAAAGTTTTAGTCTATGAAGAGATCTTTCCATTGGTGTTTAGTTTTTGAAGATCGGACTTCATTTGATCAAATGACCACAGTCCAAATTTTGATCCTCTTATTAAACATTTGTATATCCATATGTTTCCACTTTTTTGCTGCTCCTGACTTTACTTTTTGTTCAATCTTCATCATTATTTCACTGTTTATCCATTTTAATAAAACAAATAAAGTCATAGGAAGAAAATCAAGCATAATATGCAAAGGTCAAGGTCATATACCAATTATTATTATTTATATCGGCATAAAATAGCTCCAAATCTAAAAATATTTTATAGAAAGTATATGAACAAAATTTTTAGTCTGTGAAGAGATCTTCCCATTGGTGTTTAATTTTTGAAGATCGGACTTCATTTGATCAAATGACCACAGTCCAAAGTTTGATCCTCTTATCAAACAATTGTATATCCATATGTTTCCTTCTTTTTTGCTGCTCCTGACTTTATTTTTTGTTCAATCCTCATCATTTTTTCACTGTTTATGCATTTTTATAAAACAAATAAAATCATAGAAAAAAATCAAGCATAATATGCAAAGGTCAAGGTCATATACCAAATATTTTTATTTTATTGGCACAAAATAGCTCCAAATCTAAAAATATTTTAAAAAAAGTATATGAACAAAAGTTTTAGTTTGTGGAGAGATCTTTCCATTGGTGTTTAGTTTTTGAAGATCGGACTTCATTTGATCAAATTACCACAGTAAAAAGTTTAATCCTTTTATCAAACAATTGTAAAGCCGAATGTTTCCTCTTTTTTGTAGGACTGACTTTTTTTTTGTTCACTCTTATCATTTTTTCACTGTTTATGCATTTAAATAATACAAATAAAATCATAGAAAAAAATCAAGCATAATATGCAAAGGTCAAGGTCAATAATATGCAAAGGTCAAGGTCATATACCAAATATTGTTATTTTATTGGCACAAAATAGCTCCAAATCTAAAAATATTTTAAAAAAAGTATATGAACAAAAGTTTTAGTTTGTGGAGAGATCTTTCCATTGGTGTTTAGTTTTTGAAGATCGGACTTCATTTGATCAAATTACCACAGTAAAAAGTTTAATCCTTTTATCAAACAATTGTAAAGCCGAATGTTTCCTCTTTTTTGCAGGACTGACTTTTTTTTGTTCACTCTTATCATGTTTTCACTGTTTATGCCTTTAAATAATACAAATAAACTCATAGTAAATAACGATGAAAATATGCAAAGGTCAAGGTTATAATACCGATTATTGTTATTTTTATCGGCACGAAATAGCTTCAAATCTAAAAATATTTTATAGAAAGTATGTGAATAAAAGTTTTAGTTTGTGAAGAGGTCTTTCCATTGGTGTTTAGTTTTTGAAGATCGGGGTTGAATTGCTTGAGTTATGATAGAAAGGCGAAAAGTGTACTTTTAACGAAATTGAAACGCTGTAGTTTCATGAACTTTGAGTCAAAAACTATGATTTCTTCAGCATTAACACACTGAAAAGTGAAGTGATGTATACTGCAAGGAATACTTGTTTGGTAACGTGATTATGATTTCATACATATTTAAGCAGAAATTATTAAAAGATTCATATAAAGTCGACAAGTTGATATTTGAAGTTGAAATTTGCAAGAATGCCGTAGAATACAATGTGCAAAAAGTCCTGAAATATTCAAGTGATAACGTTATCAAACATGGCAGATATTCATGTTTTTCGGATAAGGGCTTGTATACGAAAATCTAGCAATTTGAAGCAAGGGAAGAAGGCGGTTATTGGGTTGGTTACCCACGATCCGGACGTTCCTACGCAGGAAAGTGTGCCCGTGTTGAAAGGTGAATTGCGATGCGTATTTGAGAGAATGAGGTGCATTTTAGGATGCAATGGTGTACACCAGGACCGATAAGCACATTGCCTTAGTTATAACGGCTTTCTTCAAACTTTTATTAGGGCTTTCAGCCTCAAGTAGAATTATTAGGTTTTCGCATCGCAGTGCGAAAACCTATTGTTAGGTTTTCGCATCGCTTGCGAAAACCTATTGTTCTTCTTCTGTTTTATTTTTTTTTTTATTTTTAGGTTTTCGCATCGCTTGCGAAAACCTATTGTTCTTCTTCTGTTTTATTTTTTTTTTTAGGTTTTCGCATCGCTTGCGAAAACCTATTGTTCTTCTTCTGTTTTTTTTTTTTTTTTAGGTTTTCGCACCTCGCAGTGCGAAAACCTATTGTTCTTCTTCTGTTTTATTTTTTTTATTATTATTTTTCTAACCTTTTTTTGTGAACGGCATATCACCATGATAGAAAAAAGTCACATTTCTGATTTTTTTACCAGTTTTGTCCTATGATCTGAATTTGATCCTAACGTTGAGAAAATTTTCATTTTTGTCTTAGTTTTGCCGCTAGGTGGCGTTTTGTAAAAATGACTAAGGGCTAATAACTTTGTTATTTGAGGTCCGATTCAAATGCGGTTTTTTGCATTGTGTTCCTTGTCAGAAACTTAATAAAATATGATACGTTTCAATTATATGCGTATATAAAACTTTCGTGCTACAGGAGGTTGAAAGTTCGAATCTCGAAGAAACGATGAAATAAAGGTAGGTCTACGAAAAAAGTCCCCATTTTTTTCAGAGATGAGATAGGAGAATTTTGTTTGTTGCATGTGATTCGCAATATATATACGCACAAAATATATGGTGTGGCGATTTTGAGAAATGCATGGTTTGTCCACAGTATGCGGTCAAACTTTACCAATATTTTCGAAAAATCAACATTTTCAAAGCATGACTTTTACGGTTATTTGCAGCTCCTGACTTTATTTTTTATTCAATCTTCATCATTATTTCACTGTTTATGCATTTTTATAAAACAAATAAATTCATAGAAAAAATATCAAGCATAATATGCAAAGATCAAGGTCATATACCAATTATTATTATTTTAATCGGCATAAAATAGCTCCATATCTAAAAATATTTTATAGAAAGTATATGAACAAAAGTTTTAGTCTGTGAAGAGATCTTACCATTAATATTTAGTTTTTGAGGATTGGACTTCATTTCATCAAATGACCACAGTCCAAAGTTTGATCCTCTTATCAAACAATTGTATATCCATATGTTTCCTCTTTTTCGCTGCTCCTGACTTTATTTTTTGTTCAATCTTCATCATTATTTCACTGTTTATGCATTTTCATAAAACAAATAAATTCGTAAAAAAAATCAAGCATGATATGCAAAGGTCAAGGTCATATACCAATTATTATTATTTATATCGGCATAAAATAGCTCCAAATCTAAAAATATTTTATAGAGAGTATATGAACAAAAGTTTTAGTCGTTGAAGAGATCTTTCCATTAATGTTTAGTTTTTGAAGATTGGACTTCATTTGATCAAATGACCACAGTCCAAAGTTTGATCCTCTTATCAAACAATTGTATATCCATATGTTTCCTCTTTTTTGCTGCTCCTGACTTTATTTTTTGTTCAATCTTCATCATTTTTTCACTTTTTATGCATTTTTATAAAACGGATAAATTCATAGAAACGAAAATCAAGCATAATATGCAAAGGTCAAGGTCATAACAAGTTATTGTTATTTTTATCGGCATAAAATAGCTCCAAATCTAAAAATGTTTTATAGAAAGTATATGAACAAAAGTTTTAGTCTGTGAAGAGATCTTTCCATTGGTGTTTAGTTTTTGAAGATCGGACTTCATTTAATCAAATGACCACAGTCCAAAGTTTGATCCTCTTATCAAACAATTGTATATCCATATGTTTCCTCTTTTTTGCTGCTCCTGACTTTATTTTTTGTTCAATCTTCATCATTATTTCACTGTTTATGCATTTTTATAAAACAAATAAAATCATAGAAAAAAGCAAGCATAATATGTCAAGGTCATATACCAATTATTGTCATTTTTATTTGCACAAAAAAGCCCCAAATCTAAAACGATCTAATATGATACGTTTCAATTTCTGTTGCTTAAAAAAGTGATTGAATTGCGAAAACCGATGATATCGCAATTCTGATTGCGATTCTAGTTTTTTTTATTATTTTTCCGCCGGTTTTTGTGAACGGCATATCACCATGATAGGAAAAAGCCACTATTATGAAATTTCTACCAGTCTTTCCTACTTATTTGACCTTAATCCTAACGTTGAGAAAATTTTCATTTTTGTCTTTGTTTTTCCGCTAGGGGGCGCTTTGTAAAAATCATAAAAGTGGAATAACTCTGTTATTTGAGGTCCGATTCAAATGCGGTTTTTTGCATTATGTTCCTTGATGATAGCCTAATAAAATATGATAGATTTCAATAATTTGCGTATATAAAACTTTTGAGCTACGGAAGGTTGAATGTTCAAACCTCACAAAAATGGTGAAAATGAGGGTAGGTCTACGAAAAACCTATCCAGTTTTTTCAGAGATGAGATAGAAGAGTTCTGTTTGTTGCATATGATTTGCAAGACATATACGCACAAAATATATGGGGTGGCGATTTTGAAAAATGCATGGTTTGTCTTCTAGAAACGGTCAAACTTCACTAAATTTAAGGAAAATTAAAATTTCAAAAACATGTTTTTGTCGTTCCTGACTTTATTTTCTGTTCATTCTTCATGAAATTTTCACACGATATGTATTGTTATGTTTGAAAGGGCCTCACAATTCAAAAAATAAAAAAGAATTGAAAAGGTCAAGGTCATATTACGATTATTGTGTTTTTATTCGGCCACAAATAGCTCCAAAACTAAAAATATTTCATTGAAAGTATATGAACAAAAGTTTTAGTTCTTAAAGGGCTCTTTCCAGTGATGTTTAGTTTTTGAAAATCGGACTTGATTTGGTCATTATACGGCAGTCCAAAGTTTGATCCTTTTTTTGGAATAATTGTAAATCAGGTTTTATGCTTCAAATTCTGATACATAAGAATAAAAAGTTTGACTTGTGCGACTAGTATACTTGATTGAACTATTTGCTGCTTTGCTAGGTACCTAACAGTAAAAATTTAATCAATTTTCTTTCTCATTTTGCCGCTAGGGGGCGCTTTTCTTGAAATCATTTTTTTGCTTATAACTAAAAAAGTTGAAGTCCTATTCGAATGCGTTGTTTATTTGCATTCTGTTCCCTGTTGATAGCCTAATAACATATGATAGGATTCGAGGGTTCGTGTGGCTGAAAGCTCTTGAGCTACGGAAGGTTGAATGTTCGAACCTCGCAAAAAAAACAAACTGTGCAAATGAGTGTAGGTCTACGAAAAACCTATCCGTTTTTTGTTAAAGATCAGATAGAAGAATTCCGTCTGCGGCATACCATTTGAAAGACGTATACACACAAAATATATGGGGTGGCGAATTTAAGAAATGCGTGGTTTGTCCACTAGAAACAGTCAAACTTCACTTAGATTTAAGAAAAATTAAAATTCCAAAAACATGTTTTTTTTCGCTCCTGACTTTATTTTTTGTTTATTCGTCATGATTTTTTCACACATTATGTTTTGGTAAGTTTGAAAGGGCCTTACAATTAAAAAGTTTAAAAAACATTGAAAATGTCATTGTCATATTACGATAATTGTGTTTTTATTCGGCCACAAAGTGCTCCAAATCTATATATTTCATTGAGAGTATATAAACAAAGGTTTTAGTTCTTGAGGAGCTCTTTCCAGTGATGTTTAGTTTTTGAAGATCGGACTTGATTTGTTCATTTTATGGCAGTCCAAAGTTTGATCCTTTTTTGGAATAATTGTTAATAATTGTTAATCAGTTTTTATGCTTCAAGTTGTGATATATAAGAAAAAGAATGTTCAACTAGTGCGACTCATATACTTGTTTGAACTATTTGCTGTTTTTGCAATTTTGTTTCTAATTTTGCCGCTAGAGGGCGTTTTGCTTAAAATCACTCTTTTGCTTATAACTCAAAATGTTTAAGTCTGATTGGAATGCGGTTTTCAGCATTTTGTTCCTTGTTGACAGCACCACAGAATGTGATTTCAAGAGAGAGGGTATGGGAAAATATTTGCGCTAAAAGAGTTTGAATGTTCTAACATTGCAAAAAAAAAAATGTGCAAATGAGAGTAGGTCTTCAAAAACCGTTTCGTTCTGTTTCATATTGAAAATTGTGGCTGAGTTGAAAAAAAGTGCTCAAGTTGATTAGGTTGAAAGCGAAAACCGAGATACCGCTTGCGGTTCTAGTTAGGTTTTCGCATCGCTTGCGAAAACCTATTGTTCTTCTTCTGTTTTATTTTTTATTTTTTAGGTTTTCGCACCACGCAGTGCGAAAACCTATTGTTCTTCTTCTGTTTTTTTTTTTGTTTTTTTTTTTTGTTTTTATTATTTTTCTAACCTTTTTTTGTGAACGGCATATCACCATTATAGAAAAAAGTCACATGTATGAAATTTTAATCAGTTATTAGCACGTATTTGAAAATGATCCTAACGTTGAGAAAATTTTCATTTATGTCTTACTTTTCCCGCCAGGGGGCGTTTTGCATGAAATTTATTAATGGCTAATAACTCACTTATTTGAGGTCCGATTCAAATGCGGTTTTTTTGCATTCTGTTCCTTATTGATAGCCAAATAAAATATGATAGGTTTCGAGGTACGTGTCGCTGAAAGTATTTGAGCTATAGAAGATTGAAAGTTCGAACCTCGCAAAAAACTTTGCAAATGAGGGTAGGTCTACCCTATCCACTTTTCTTAGAGATCAGATAGAAGAGTTTTGTTTGCTGCAAATGATTTGCAAGACATATACGCACAAAATATATGGGGTGGCGAATTTAAGAAATGTATGGTTTGTCCTCTGGAAACGGTCAAACTTCACTAAATTTTAGGAAAAGTTAAAGTTTCAAAAACATGTTTTTTATCGCTTCTGACTGTATTTTTTGTTAATTCTTCATGATATTTTCACAAATTATGTATTTTTATGTCTGAAAGGGCCTCACAATTAAAAAGTTAAAAAATAAATGAAAAGGTCAAGGTCATATTACGATTATTGTGTTTTTATTCGGCCCCAAATAGCTCCAAAACTTAAAATATTTCTATGAGAGTATATGAACAAAAGTTTTAGTTATTCAAGAGCTCTTTTCAGTTATGTTTAGTTTTTGAAGATCGGACTTCATTTGGTCATTTTACGGCAGTCCAGATTTTGATCCCTTTATCAAACAATTGTAAATTCGTATGTTTCCTCCTTTTTGCAGCTCCTGACCTTATTTTTTGTTCAATCTTCATCATTTTTTCACTGTTTATGCAATTTTATAATACAAATAAACTCATAGTAAATAATGATGAAAATATGCAAAGGTCAAGGTCATAATACCGATTATTGTTGAAAACAGTACTCTTACTAGTCAAGTTAAAAGCGAAAACCTAGATGCCGCTTTGCGGTTCTAGTTTATTAGGTTTTCGCATCGCTTGCGAAAACCTATTGCTCTTCTTCTGTTTTATTTTTAGGTTTTCGCATCGCTTGCGAAAACCTATTGTTCTTCTTCTGTTTTATTTTTTTTTTTTTTTTTAGGTTTTCGCACCTCGCAGTGCGAAAACCTATTGTTCTTCTTCTGTTTTATTTTTTTTTTTTTTTTTAGGTTTTCGCATCGCTGGGCGAAAACCTATTGTTCTTCTTCTGTTTTATTTTTTTTTTATTTTTTTCTAACCTTTTTTTGTGAACGGCATATTACCATGATTAAAAAAGTCACATTTCTGAATTTTTTACCACTTTTGTCCTAAGATCTGAATTTGATCCTCACGTTGAGAAATTTTTCATTTTTGTCTTAGTTTTGCCGCTAGGTGGCGTTTTGTAAAAATGACTAAGGGCTAATAACTCTGTTATTTGAGGTCCGATTCAAATGCGGTTTTTTGTATTGTGTTCCTTGTCAGAAACTTAATAAAATAGGATACGTTTCAATTATTTGCGTATATAAAACTTTCGTGCTACAGGAGGTTGAATGTTCAAATCTCGAAAAAACGATGAAATAAAGGTAGGTCTACGAAAAAAGTCCCCATTTTTTTCAGAGATGAGAAAGGGGAATTTTATTTGTTGCATATGATTCGCAAGACATATACGCACAAAATATATGGTGTGGCAATTTTGAGAAATGCATGGTTTGTCCACAGTACGCGGTCAAACATAACCAATATTTTCGAAAAATCAACATTTTAAAAGCATGACTTTTAAGGTTATTTACAGCTCCTGATTTTATTTTTTATTCAATCTTCATCATTTGTTCACTGTAAATGCATTTTTGTAAAACAAATAAAATCATATAAAAAAATCACCCATAACATGCAAAGGTCAAGGTCATATACCAATAATTATTATTTATATCGGCATAAAATAGCTACAAATCTAAAAATATTTTATAGAAAGTATATGAACAAAAGTTTTAGTCTGTGAAGAGATCTTTCCATTGGTGTTTAGTTTTTGAAGATCGGACTTCATTTGATCAAATTACCACAGTCCAAATTTTGATCCTCTTATCAAACAATTGTATATCCATATGTTTCCTCTTTTTTGCTGCTCCTGACTTTATTTTTTGTTCAATCTTCATCATTATTTTACTGTTTATGCATTTTTTTAAAACAAATAAAATCATAGAAAAAAAAATCAAGCATAATATGCAAAGGTCAAGGTCATATACCAATTATTATTATTTTTATCGGCATAAAAAAGCTCCAAATCTAAAAATATTTTAAAAAAAGTATATGAACAAAAGTTTTAGTTTGTGAAGAGATCTTTCTATTGGTGTTTAGTTTTTGAAGATCGGACCTCATTTGATCAAATGACCAGAGTCCAAAGTTTGATCCTCTTATCAAACAATTGTATATCCATATGTTTCCTCTTTTTTGCTGCTCCTGACTTTAATTTTTGTTCAATCTTCATCATTATTTCACTGTTTATGCATTTTTATAAAACAAATAAATTCATAGAAAGAAAATCAAGCATAATATGCAAAGGTCAAGGTCATATACCAATAATTATTATTCTTATCGGCATAAAATAGCTCCAAATCTAAAAATATTTTTTAGAAAGTATATGAACAAAAGTTTTAGTCTGTGAAGAGATCTTTCCATTGGTGTTTAGTTTTTGAAGATCGGACTTCATTTGATCAAATTACCACAGTCCAAAATTTGATCCTCTTATCAAACAATTGTATATCCATATGTTTCCTCTTTTTTGCTGCTCCTGACTTTATTTTTTGTTCAATCTTCATCATTATTTTACTGTTTATGCATTTTTATAAAACAAATAAAATCATAGAAAAAAAATCAAGCATAATATGCAAAGGTCAAGGTCATATACCAATTATTATTATTTTTATCGGCATAAAATAGCTCCAAATATAAAAATATTTTAAAAAAAGTATATGAACAAAAGTTTTAGTTTGTGAAGAGATCTTTCTATTGGTATTTAGTTTTTGAAGATCGGACTTCATTTGATCAAATGACCACAGTTCAAAGTTTAATGCTTTTCTCAAACAATTGTAAATCCGAATGTTTCCTCTGTTTTGCAGCACTGACTTTTTTTGTTCATTCTTATCATTTTTTTACTGTTTATGCATTTAAATAATACAAATAAACTCATAGTAAATAACGATGAAAATATGCAAAGGTCAAGGTCATAATACCGATTATTGTTATTTTTATCGGCACAAAATAGCTTCAAATCTAAAAATGTTTTATAGAAAGTATATGAACAAAAGTTTTAGTTTGTGAAGAGATCTTTCCATTGGTGTTTAGTTTTTGAAGATCGGACCTCATTAGATCAAATTACAACTGTCCAAAGTTTGATCCTTTATCAAAAAATCTTAAATCAGTATGTTACCTCAAAAGTTTATTTCAGGTGGCATATTTCGTGATTTCGTGTCTTTGTCCAAAGTCGAAATAACAACAATATGGCACGTTTTCTTTCTTTCGCCTTTTTTGGCCAAGACATAAAGACACATGATTGCGTTATTTCCCCTTTCACCTTTAAGGGCTAGTACACGAAAATAAGAAATGGCAGATATCAGCCATCTTAATTTACTGCATTTCTAAGACCTAAATTGCAATATGTAAATAAATTTTGTTTATCATATTCCGCTAAGGGGAACTTTGCTTGATATCTGGGAAGAAAGTCCGGAGAGCTAATGTCAAACCCCCGGCGCCATTTTCGTCGTTGTCGTCCGTGAACAAACCTTTAACCTGGCTTATATCTTTTATATTCTAAGAGATAGAGCTTAGATATTTTACATGAAGACAGCCCAATTCAAGATCTATCATTTGGAACTATGACTTTTGGCTTGTGACCTTGACCTTGGAGTTTGACTTACTTTTCAAAAACTTAAATCTTAGACAAAAAGTGCTGTTACGGTAAGCTATGTTGTCTTCTGACCACTCTTGTTGTAATAGGTAAGAAAGTTGATATTCTTGTTGAAAGCCTGATAAATTTGATAAATCTAAGGACCAAAAACCTGATTTTTTCTACTGGCTATAGAAGGTTGAATGTTCGAACCTTGCATAGACTTTGCAGACTTGTGTGGGTATATGAAAAACATTTCTTTTGCAATCATCTTCAAACTTTGTAACAAATTTTGTACCGAAGTCCGATTAAAGCTTATATCTTTGAATAAATCACAGATTATGCACCTTTTTACATAAAAGCAGCAATTTTGTACTCTTAAGTATCAACACACGCATAGAAATTCATTTGCTTTTGTAATACAATTCGTGAATTGCAATGTTTGAAAAGAATGAGACTGAATTGCGAAAACCGATGATATCGCAATTCTAATTGCGATTCTAGTTTTTATTATTTTTCTAACCTTTTTTTGTGAACGGCATATCACCATGATAGAAAAAAGTCACATGTTTGAAATTTTAATCAGTTATTACCACGTATTTGAAGATGATCCTAACGTTGAGAAAATTTTCATTTTTGTCTTCCTTTTCCCGCTAGGGGGCGTTTTGCATGAAATGAATAATTGGCTAATAACTCAGTTATTTGAGGTCCGATTCAAATGCGGTTTTTTGCATTCTGTTCCTTGTTGATAGCCTCATAAAATATGATAGAATTTGAAGGTACGTGTCGCTGAAAGTTTTGAGCTACAGAAGGTTGAATGTTCGAACCTCGCAAAAAACTGCGAAAATGAGGGTAGGTCCACGAAAAACCTATCCATTTTTGTTAGAGATCAGATAGAAGAGTTCTGTTTGCTGCAAATGATTTGCAAGACATATACGCACAAAATATATGGGGTGGCGATTTTAAGAAATGCATGGTTTGTCCTCTAGGAACGGTCAAACTTCACTAAATTTTAGGAAAAATTAAAATTTCAAAAACATGTTTTTTGTTGCTCCTGACTTTATTTTTCGTTCATTCTTCAAGAAAATTTCGCAAATTATGTATTGTTATGTCCGAAAGGGCCTCACAATTAAAAAATTAAAAAATAAATGAAAAGGTCAAGGTCATATTACGATTAGTGTGTTTTTATTCGGCCCTAAATAGCTCCAAAACTAAAAGTATTTCATTGAGAGTATATGAACAAAAGTTTTAGTTCTTGAAGAGATCTTTCCAGTGATGTTTTGTTTTTGAAGATCGGACTTGATTTGGTCATTTTACGGCAGTCCAAAGTTTGATCCTTTTTGGGAATGATTGTAAATCAGTTTTAATGCTTCAAATTGTGGTATATTAGAAATAGAATGTTCGACAAGTGCGACGTGTATACTTGATTGAACTATTTGCTGCATTGCTAGGTACCTAATGGTAAAATTTTAATCAATTTTCTTTCTCATTTTGCCGCTAGAGGGCGCTTTGCTTGAAATCACTCTTCTACTTATAACTCAAGAAGTTGAAGTCTGATCCAAATGCAGTTTGTTGCATTTTGTTCCTTGTTGATAGCCTAATAAAATATTATCGTTTCTAGGTATGAGTGGCTGATATTCTTTGAGCTAGTAACGGAAGGTTGAAAGTTCGAACCTCGCAAAAAACTGTGCAGATGAGGGTAGGTCTACGAAAAACCTATCCATTTATGTTAGAGATCAAATAGAAGAATTTTGTTTGCTGCAAATGATTTGCAAGACATATACGCACAAAATATATGGGGTGACGAATTGAAGAAATGAATGGTTTGTCCTCTGGAAACGGTCAAACTTCACTAAATTTTAGGAAAAATTAAAATTTCAAAAACATGTTTTTTGTCGCTCCTGACTTTATTTTTTGTTCATTCTTCATGATATTTTCACAAGTTATATAATGTTATATTTGAAAGGGCCTCACAATTAAAAAGTTGAAAAGAAATTGCAAATGTCAAGGTCATATTACGATTATTGTGTTTTTAATCGGCTCCAAATAGCTACAAAACTAAAAATATTTCAATGAAAATATATGAACAAAACTTTTAGTTCCTGAAGAGCCCCTTCCATTGATGTTTAGTTTTTGAAGATCTGAGTTAATTTGGTCATTTTACGGCAGCCCAAAGTTTCATACTTTTTTTTTTAAATAATTTTGAATCAGTTTTAATGTCATTTGTTGCCATCAGAAAGCAACACTCATATAACTTTGCACTAACCGAATTCTGTAAAAAAGTTTTCAAGTTTGCGACTGCATAATTGACAGGTAATACTCAAAATTATTCTTCTTGGTGAAAAGTCTGCATAAACATTACGACAAAAATGTTTGAAAGATCACTGTTAACAGTATTCAACAAGCTATTGAATGATGAAATGTTTTTCGAATTCATGTGAACAGAATGGAATTGCTTTCGTGAAAGACATTGATATCGGACTACATAACTGACAGGTAATACTCAAAAATATTCTTTTGGGTAAAAAGTCTGCTTAAACATTGCAACAAAAATCTTGGAAAAATCGCTGTTAACAATATTAACAAACCATTGATCGAAGAAATGATTTTCGAATCATGCGACTCGTGAACTGAATGGAATTGTTTTCGTGAAAGCCATTGATATCGGACTACATAACTGACAGAAAATACTAAAAAATATTTTTTGGGGTAAAAAGTCTGCTTAAACATTGCAACAAAAATGTTTGAAAGATTTATGTTAACAGTATCAACAAGCCATTGAATGAAGAAATATTTTTCGAATCATGCGACTCGTGACTTGAATGTGATTGCTTTTGTGAAATCTGATGATATCACGCCTACATAACTGACAGGTAATACTTTTCGAAACATACGACTCGTGACTTGAATGGAATTGCTTTCGTGAAAACTGAATCAAAAATATTCTTTAAGGTAAAAAGTCTGCTTAAACATTGCAATAAAAATGTTTGAAAGATCGCTGTTAACAGTTTTAACAAGCCATTGAACAAAGAAATGTTTTTCAAAACATGCGACTCGTGACTTTGATGGAATTGTTTTTGTGAAAACTGAATCGATATCGCGACTACATAACTGACAGGTAATACTCAACCATATTCTTTTGGGTAAAAAGTCTGCTTAAACATTGTGACATAAATGTTTGAAAGATCGCTGTTAACAGTATCAACAAGCCATTGAACGAAGAAATGTTTTTCGAATCATGCGACTCTTGAAATGAAAGGAATTGCTTTTGTAAAACCCGATGATATCGCGACTACATAACTGACAGGTAATACTCAAAAATATTCTTTTGGGTAAAAAGTCTGCTTTTACGTTGCAACAAAAATATTTGAAAGATCGCTGTTAACAATATTAACAAACCATTGATCGAAGAAATGTTTTTCGAAGTATGCGACTCGTGAACTGAATGAAATGGCTTTTGCGAAAACCGATGATATCGCGATAGCGATTCTAGTTTTTATTATTATTTTTCTAACCTTTTTTTGTGAACGGCATATCACCATGATAAAAAAAAGTCACATTTCTGATTTTTTTACCACTTTTGTCCTAAGATCTGAATTTGATCCTAACGTTGAGAAAATTTTCATTTTTGTCTTAGTTTTGCCGATAGGTGGCGTTTTATAAAAATGACTAAGGGCTAATAACTCTGTTATTTGAGGTCCGATTCAAATGCGGTTTTTTGCATTGTGTTCCTTGTCAGAAACTTAATAAAATATGATACGTTTCAATTATTTGCGTATATAAAACTTTCGTGCTACAGGAGGTTGAATGTTCGAATCTCGAAAAAACGATGAAATAAAGGTAGGTCTACGAAAAAAGTCCCCATTTTTTTCAGAGATGAGATAGGAGAATTTTGTTTATTGCATGTGATTCGCAAGACCTATACGCACAAAATATATGGTGTGGCGATTTTGAGAAATGCATGGTTTGTCCTCAGTATGCGGTCAAACTTTACCAATATTTTCGAAAAATCAACATTTTCAAAGCATGACTTTTACGGTTATTTGCTGCTCCTGACTTTATTTTTTGTTCAATCTTCATCATTATTTCACTGTTTATGCATTTTCATAAAACAAATAAATTCGTAGAAAAAAATCAAGCATAATATGCAAAGGTCAAGGTCATATACCAATTATTATTATTTCCATCGGCATAAAATAGCTCCAAATCTAAAAATATTTTATAGAAAGTATATGAACAAAAGTTTTAGTCTGTGAAGAGATCTTTCCATTGGTGTTTAGTTTTTGAAGATCGGACTTCATTTGATCAAATGACCACAGTCCAAAGTTTGATCCTCTTATCAAACAATTGTATATCCATATGTTTCCTCATTTTTGCTGCTCCTGACTTTATTTTTTGTTCAATCTTCATCATTATTTCACTGTTTATGCATTTTTATAAAACAAATAAAATCATAGAAAAAGGATATACCAATTATTGTCATTTTTATTTGCACAAAAAAGCCCCAAATCTAAAACGATCTAATATGATACGTTTCAATTTCTGTTGCTTAAAAAAGTGATTGAATTGCGAAAACCGATGATATCGCAATTCTGATTGCGATTCTAGTTAGGTTTTCGCATCGCTTGCGAAAACCTATTGATCTTCTTCTGTTTTTTTTTGTTTTTTTTTATTTTTTTTTTTTTTTTTGAACGGCATATCACCATGATAAAAAAAAGTCACATTTCTGATTTTTTAAACACTTTTGTCCTATGATCTGAATTTGATCCTAACGTTGAGAAAATTTTCATTTTTGTCTTAGTTTTGCCGCTAGGGGGCGTTTTGTAAAAGTTACTAAGGGCTAATAACTCTGTTATTTGAGGTCCGATTCAAATGCGGTTTTTTGCATTGTGTTCCTTGTCAGAAACTTAATAAAATATGATAGTTACAAAAAAATTGCGTATATAAAACTTTCGTGCTACAGGAGGTTGAATGTTCGAATCTCGAAAAAACGGTGAATTGAGGGTAGGTCTACGAAAAAAGTCCCCATTTTATTCAGAGATGAGAGAGGGGAATTTTGTTTGTTGCATATGATTTGCAAGACATATACGCACAAAATATATGGTGTGGCAATTTTGAGAAATGCATGAATTGTCCACAGTTCGCGGTCAAACATAACCAATATTTTCGAAAAATCAACATTTTAAAAGCATGACTTTAAGGTTATTTGCAGCTCCTGATTTTATTTTTTATTCAATCTTCATCATTTTTTCACTGATAATGCATTTTTATAAAATAAATAAAATCATAGAAAAAAAATTACCTATAATATGCAAAGGTCAAGGTAATATACCAATTATTATTATTTATATCGGCATAAAATAGCTCCAAATCTAAAAATATTTTATAGAAAGTATATGAACAAAAGTTTTAGTCTGTGAAGAGATCTTTCCATTAATGTTTAGTTTTTGAAGATCGGACTTCATTTGATCAAATGACCACAGTCCAAAGTTTGATCCTCTTATCAAACAATTGTATATCCATATGTTTCCACTTTTTTGCTTTTCCTGACTTTATTTTTTGTTAAATCTTCATCGTTATTTCACTGTTTATGCATTTTTATAAAACAAATAAAATCATAGAAAAAAAATCAAGCATAATATGTAAAGGCCGAGGTCATTTACCAATTATTAATATTTTTATCGGCACAAAATAGCTCCAAATCTAAAAATATTTTGTAGAAAGTATATGAACAAAGGTTTTAGTCTATGAAGAGATCTTTCCATTGGTGTTTAGTTTTTGAAGATCGGACTTCATTTGATCAAATGACCACAGTCCAAAGTTTGATCCTCTTGTCAAACATTTGTATATCCATATGTTTCCTCTTTTTTGCTGCTCCTGACTTTACTTTTTGTTCAATCTTCATCATTATTTCACTGTTTATCCATTTTTATAAAACAAATAAAGTCATAGGAAGAAAATCAAGCATAATATGCAACGGTCAAGGTCATATACCAATTATTATTATTTATATCGGCATAAAATAGCTACAAATCTAAAAATATTTTATAGAAAGTATATGAACAAAATTTTTAGTCTGTGAAGAGATCTTCCCATTGGTGTTTAGTTTTTGAAGATCGGACTTCATTTGATCAAATGACCACAGTCCAAAGTTTGATCCTCTTATCAAACAATTGTATATCCATATGTTTCCTTCTTTTTTGCTGCTCCTGACTTTATTTTTTGTTCAATCTTCATCATTTTTTCACTGTTTATGCATTTTTATAAAACAAATAAAATCATAGAAAAAAATTAAGCATAATATGCAAAGGTCAAGGTCATATACCAAATATTGTTATTTTATTGGCACAAAATAGCTCCAAATCTAAAAATATTTTAAAAAAAGTATATGAACAAAAGTTTTAGAATGTAATGAGAACTTTCCATTGGTGTTTAGTTTTTTAAGATTGGACTTCATTTGATCAAATTACCACAGTCCAAAGTTTAATCCTTTTATCAAACAATTGTAAATCCGAATGTTTCCTCTTTTTTGCAGGACTGACTTTTTTTTGTTCACTCTTATCATTTTTTCACTGTTTATGCATTTAAATAATACAAATAAACTCATAGTAAATAACGATGAAAATATGCAAAGGTCAAGGTCATAATACCGATTATTGTTATTTTTATCGGCACAAAATAGCTTCAAACCTAAAAATGTTTTATAGAAAATATATGAACAAAAGTTTTAGTTTGTGAAGAGATCTTTCCATTGGTGTTTAGTTTTTGAAGATCTGACTTCATTAGATCAAATTACAACAGTCCAAAGTCTGATCCTTTATCAAAAAAACTTAAATCAGTATGTCACCTCAAAAGTTTATTTCAGGTGGCATATTTTGTGATTTCGTGTCTTTGTCCAAAGTCGAAATAACAACAATATGGCACGTTTTCTTTCTTTCGCCTTTTTTGGCCAAGACATAAAGACACATGATTGCGTTATTTCCCCTTTCACCTTTAAGGGCTAGTACACGAAAATAAGAAATGGCAGATATCAGCCATCTTAATTTACTGCATTTCTAAGACCTAAATTGCAATATGTAAATAAATTTTGTTTATCATATTCCGCTAAGGGGCACTTTGCTTGATATCTGGGAAGAAAGTCCGGAGAGCTAATGTCAAACCCCCGGTGTCATTTTCGTCGTTGTCGTCCGTGAACAAACCTTTAACCTGGCTTATATTTTTTATATTCTAAGAGATAGAGCTTAGATATTTTACATGTAGATAGCCCAATTCAAGATCTATCATTTGGAACTATGACTTTTGGCTTGTGACCTTGACCTTGGAGTTTGACCTACTTTTCAAAAACTTAAATCTTAGACAAAAAGTTATGTTACGGCAAGCTATGTTGTCTTCTGACCACTCTTGTTGTTATAACTAAGAAAGTTGATATTCTTGTTGAAAGCCTGATAAATTTGATAAATCTAAGGACCAAAAACCTGATTTTTTCTACTGGCTATAGAAGGTTAAATGTTCGAACCTTGCATAGACTTTGCAGACTTGTGTGGGTATATGAAAAACATTTCTTTTGCAATCATCTTCAAACTTTGTAACAAATTTTGTACCGAAGTCCGATTAAAGCTTATATCTTTGAATAAATCACATATTATGCACCTTTTTACATAAAAGCAGCAATTTTGTATTTTTAAGTATCAACACACGCATAGAAATTTATTTGCTTTTGTAATACAATTCGTGAATTGCAATGTTTGAAAAGAATGAGATTGAATTGCGAAAACCGATGATATCGCAATTCTAATTGCGATTCTAGTTAGGTTTTCGCACCTCGCAGTGCGAAAACCTATTGTTCTTCTTCTGTTTTATTTTTTTTTTTTATTATTATTTTTCTAACCTTTTTTTGTGAACGGCATATCACCATGATAGAAAAAAGTCACATGTATGAAATTTTAATCAGTTATTACCACGTATTTGAAAATGATCCTAACGTTGAGAAAATTTTCATTTATGTCTTACTTTTCCCGCCAGGGGGCGTTTTGCATGAAATTTATTAATGGCTAATAACTCACTTATTTGAGGTCCGATTCAAATACGGTTTTTTGCATTCTGTTCCTTGTTGATAGCCAAATAAAATATGATAAGTTTCGAGGGTACGTGTCGCTGAAAGTATTTGAGCTACAGAAGGTTGAAAGTTCGAACCTCGCAAAAAACTGTGCAAATGAGGGTAGGTCTACGAAAAACCTATCCATTTCAGATCAGATAGATGAATTCTGTTTGCTGCAAATGATTTGCAAGACATATACGCACAAAATATATGGGGTGGCGAATTTAAGAAATGTATGGTTTGTCCTCTGGAAACGGTCAAACTTCACTAAATTTTAGGAAAAGTTAAAGTTTCAAAAACATGTTTTTTATCGTTTCTGACTTTATTTTTTGTTAATTCTTCATGATATTTTCACAAGTTATGTACTGTTTAAAAAAAAAAAAATTTCAAAAGCTTTCCAGTGATGTTTAGTTTTTGAAGATCGGACTTGATTTGGTCATTTTACGGCAATCCAAAGTTTGATCCTTTTTTTGGAATAATTGTAAATCAGTTTTTATGCTTCAAATTGTGATATATAAGAAATAGAATGTTCGACTAGTGCGACTTGCGTACTTGATTGAACTATTTGCTGCATTGCTAGGTACCTAATGGTAAAATTTTAATCAATTTTGTTTCTCATTTTGCCGCTAGGGGGCGCTTAGCTTAAAAACACTCTTCTACTTATAACTCAAAAAGTTGAAGTCTGATCCAAATGCGGTATGTTGCATTGTGTTCCTTGGTGATACTCTAATAAAATATGATAGTTTCCAGTTATGAGTGGCTAAAACCTTTTGAGCTACTAAAGGAAGGTTGAAAGTTCGAACCTCGCAAAAAACTGTGCAGATGAGGGTAGGTCTACGAATAACCTATCCATTTTTGTTAGAGATCAGATAGAAGAATTCTGTTTGCTGCAAATTATTTACAAGACATATACGCACAAACTATATTGGGTGGCGAAATTACGAAATGCATGGTTTGTCCTCTAGAAACGGTCAAACTTCACTAAATTTTAGGAATAATCAAAATTTCAAAAACATGGTTTTTGTCGCTCCTGACTTTATTTTTAGTTCATTCTTCATGATATTTTCACAAGTTATGTATTGTTATGTTTGAAATGACCCCACAATTAAGAAGTTAAAATGAAATTGTAAAGGTCAAGGTCATATTACGATTACTGTGTTTTTATTCGGCTCAAAATAGCTCAAAAACAAAAAATATTTTATTGAAAGTGTATGAACAAAAGTTTTAGTTCTTGAAGAGCCCTTTCCAGTGATGTTTAGTTTTTGAAGAATGAACTTGATTTGGTCATTTTACGGCAGCCCAAATTTTGATTCTCTTTAGAACAATTGTAAATCAGGTTTTATACTTCAAATTTTGATATATAAGGAATAGAATGTTTGACTAGTGCGACTTGTATACTTGATTGAACCATTTGCTGCATTGCTAGGTACCTAATAGAAAATATTTACTCAATTTTGTTTCTCGTTTTGCCGCTAGGGGGCGCTTGGCTTGAAATCACTCTTTATAAAAAAATAATTGAAGTCTGATTTTATGCAATTTTTTTTTGCATTCTGTTTCTTGGTGACATCAATTTGAAACAACACTAAAAATCAAAGCGATATTTCATGAAAATGATAGTAATTCAATGTAACATTAGTCTGTAATAGTGTTGAGTTGCATAATATATTGTCGCGTGCTATTTTAAACTGTTGTTTGTCGTTTGCAATTCTTGTTTATCGAGTACAATTGTCGTATGTCGCCATCATAAAGCAACACACACATATAACGTTGCAGTACCCGAAGTCCGTAAAAAAGATTTTCAAGTTTGCGACTACATAACAGACAGGTAATACTTAAAAGTGTTCTTCTTGGTAAAAAGTCTGCTTAAACATTGCAACAAAAATGTTTGAAAGATCACTGTTAACAGTATTCAACAAGCCATTGAACGAAGAAATATGTTTTTTGAAACATGCGACTCGTGAACTGAAAGGAATTGATTTCGTGAAAACTGATGATATCGCGACTACATAACTGACAGTTAATACTCAACAATATTCTTTTGGGTAAAAAGTCTGCTTAAACATTGCGACAAAAATGTTTGAAAGATCACTGTTAACAGTATCAACAAGCCATTGAACGAAGAAATGTTTTTCGAATCATGCAACTCGAGAACTGAATGGAATTGCTTTCGTGAAAACATTGATATCGCGACTACATAACTGACAGGTAATACTCAAAAATATTCTTTTGGGTAAAAAGTCTGCTAAAACATTGTGACAGAAATGTTTGAAAGATCGCTGTTAATGGTATTCAACAAGCCATTGAATGAAGAAATATGTTTTTCGAATCATGCGACTCGTGAACTGAAAGGAATTGATTTCGTGAAAACTGATGATATCGCGACTACATAACTGACAGGTAATACTCAACAATATTCTTTTGGGTAAAAAGTCTGCTTAAACATTGCGACAAAAATGTTTGAAAGATCGCTGTTAAAGTATCAACAAGCCATTGACCAAAGAAATGTTTTTTGAATCATGCGACTCATGAACTGAATGAAATTGCTTTCATGAAATCCATTGATATCGCGACTACATAACTAACAGGTAATACTCAAAAATCTTCTTTTGGTTAAAAAGTCTGCTTAAACATTGCGACAAAAATGTTTGAAAGATCGCTGTTAACAGTATTCAACAAGCCATTGAACGAAGAAATATGTTTTTCGAATCATGCGACTAGTGAACTGAGAATTGCTTTTGCGAAAACCGATGATATCGCGATAGCGATTCTAGTTTATTATTATTTTTCTAACCTTTTTTTTTGAACGGCATATCACCATGATAGAAAAAAGTCACATGTATGAAATTTTAATCAGTTATTACAACGTATTTGAACTTGATCCTAACGTTGAGAAAATTTTCATTTATGTCTTACTTTTCCCGCCAGGGGGCGTTTTGCATGAAAGTTATTAATGGCTAATAACTCACTTATTTGAGGTCCGATTCAAATGCGGTTTTTTGCATTCTGTTCCTTGTTGATAGCCAAATAAAATATGATAGGTTTCGAGGGTACGTGTCGCTGAAAGTATTTGACCTACAGAAGGTTGAAAGTTCGAACCTCGCAAAAAACTGTGCAAATGAGGGTAGGTCTACGAAAAACCTATCCATTTTTCTTAGAGATCAGATAGAAGAATTCTGTTTGCTGCAAATGATTTGCAAGACATATACGCACAAAATATATGGGGTGGCGAATTTAAGAAATGTATGGTTTGTCCTCTGCAAATGGTCAAACTTCACTAAATTTTAGGAAAAGTTAAAGTTTCAAAAACATGTTTTTTATCGCTTCTGACTTTATTTTTTGTTAATTCTTCATGATATTTTCACATGTAATGTATTGTTATGTTTGAAAGGGACTCACAATTAAAAATTTTAAAAATAATTGAAAAGGTCAAGGTCATGTTACGATTCTTGTGTTTTTATTCGGCCCCAAATAGCTCAAAAACTAAAAATATTTCATTGAGAGTATATGAACAAAAGTTTTAGTTTTTTTTTTTTTTGATTTGGTTATATTACGGCAGTCCAAATTTTGATCCTTTTTTGGAATAATTGTAAATCAGTTTTTATGCTTCAAATTGTGATATATAAGAAATAGAATGTTCGACTAGTGCGACTTGCGTACTTGATTGAACTATTTGCTGCATTGCTAGGTACCTAATGGTAAAATTTTAATCAATTTTGTTTCTCATTTTGCCGCTAGGGGGCGCTTAGCTTGAAAGCACTCTTCTACTTATAACTCAAAAAGTAAAAGCCTGATCCAAATGCGGTTTATTGCATCTTGTTTCTTGTTGATAGCCTAATAAAATATGATAGTTTCTAGGTATGAGTGGCTGAAACTTTTTGAGCTAGCAACGGAAGGTTGAAAGTTCGAACCTCGCAAAAAACTGTGCAAATGAGGGTATGTGTACGAAAAACCTATCCGTTTTTGTTAGACATCAGATAGAAGAATTCTGTTTGCTGCAAATGATTTACAAGACATATACGCACAAAATATATGGGGTAGCGAATTTAATAAATGCATGGTTTGTCTTCTAGAAACGGTCAAACTTCACTAAATTTTAGGAAAAATTAAAATTTCAAAAACATGTTTTTGTCGCTCCTGACTTTATTTTCTGTTCATTCTTCATATAAATTTTCACACGATGTGTATTGTTATGTTTGAAAGGGCCTCACAATTCAAAAAATAAAAAAGAATTGAAAAGGTCAAGGTCATATTACGATTATTGTGTTTTTATTCGGCCACAAATAGCTCCAAAACTAAAAATATTTCATTGAGAGTATATGAACAAATGTTTTAGTTCTTAAATAGGTATTTCCAGTGATGTTTAATTTTTGAAGATCGAACTTGATTTGGTCATTATACGGCAGTCCAAAGTTTGATCCTTTTTTGGAATAATTGTAAATCGGGTTTTATGCTTCAAATTCTGATATATAAGAATAAAAAGTTTGACTTGTGCGACTAGTATACTTGATTGAACTATTTGCTGCTTTGCTAGGTACCTAATGGTCAAATTTTAATCAATTTTCTTTCTCATTTTGCCGCTAGGGGGCGCTTTTCTTGAAATCATAATTCTTTTGCTTATAACTCAAAAAGTTGAAGTCCGATTCGAATGCGGTGTTTTGCATTCTGTTCCTTGTTGATAGCCTAATAACATATGATAGGATTGGAGGGTCCGTGTGGCTGAAAGCTTTTGAGCTACTAAAGGCTGAATGTTCGAACCTCGCAAAAACATGTTTTTTGTCGCTCCTGACTTTATTTTTTGTTCAGTCGTCATGCAATTTTCACACGTTATGTATTGTTAAGTTTGAAAGGGCCTCACAATTAAAAAGTTAAAAAACATTTAAAAGGTCAAGTTCATATTACGATAATTGTGTTTTTATTCGGCCCCAAAGTGCTCCAAAACTAAAAATATTTCATTGAGAGTATATGAACAAAAGCTTTAGTTCTAAATAGTTCTTTCGTATAATGTTTAGTTTTTGAAGATCGGACTTGATTTGTTCATTTTATGGCAGTCCAAAGTTTGATCCTTTTTTTGGAATAATTATTAATAAGTTTTTATGCTTCAAATTGTGATATATAAGAAAAAGAATGTTCGACTAATGCGACTTATATACTTGTTTGAACTATTAGCTGCATATCTAGGTACCTAACTGTAAATTTGTATCATTTTTTTTTCTCATTTTGCCGCTAGAGGGCGTTTTGCTTAAAATCACTCTTTTGCTTATAACTCAAAACGTTAAAGTCTGATTGAAATCCGGTTTTCAGCATTTTGTTCCTTGTTGACAGCACCACAGAATGTGATGGATTTCAAAGTATAGGGTATGGGAAAATATTTGCGATAGAAGAGGTTGTATGTTCTAACATTTCAAAAAAAACACAAAAAAACGTGCAAATGAGAGTAGGTCTTCAAAAAACCTTTGCGTTCTGTTTCATATTGAGAATTGTGGCTGAGTTGAAATAAAGTGTTCAAGTTGATTAGGTTAAAAGCGAAAACCAAGATACCGCTTGCGGTTCTAGTTATTATTTTTATTATTATTATTATTATAAGGGCTCTTTGCCAGAGCAGAAAGACCTATTGTGCTTGTGCAGTTTTTTAATTAGGGCTTTCTGCGATGAGCCATTAAATGAAATTTTAACAGTAGGCACAGTGACTTTGGCCCTTTAAAATGCTACCAAATTTGGTTCGAGCTCTGCAGAGGTCAGTTCTGGTCGGATTGACTTGGTATTTTCACGGAAGGTGTAAGTTAGTGAGAAGATGTGCACCTATGCCAATAATTTCCAGAACTCGAAAATTTCGGGATTTTATGTCACAACAGAGTTAAAACAGAGATTCGAATTTGTTTTAAAAATATAATGTAGTGTTACAAAGGCTCCTGATGAGTTAAAAGCATGATAATTGGGCAGCATATATGTTCATGGGTCTTCTTTGCATTCTGTGACGTATGACTTCATATGACGTCAGACTGTAATAAGCAATTTTGCATTCAAAATAAGCGATATTTAGGACCTGTATTATTTTTTTTTTTTTTTTTTTTTTTTCATCGATTTGTATAAAACTTTCACTGAAGGTGCAGCATAGCATCTTAAAGTAAAAAGTAACTTCCTTTTTCGAAAAATCACAAAACTTACGGTCAATTATCGTTTATGTTAATTATCGTTTTTTGGGTGTTTTTTTTTTTTTTTTCGGCCTTAAATATCTAAAAAAAAATGAATATTCTATCGAGACGCTTTATAAATAACTTGTAGTTCTTTAAAAGACCATTCAGATGATATTTAGTTTGTGAAGATCGGGGTAGAATCCGTTGAATTGTGGCAGAAAAAAGAAAATGTTGTTACGCGTGTACCCCAAAATCATTTAAAGACATTCGCGCACAATGCAGGAAAATTAAAACTAGCAATGATAATTTTTCAAAAAACTTTGCATGATTATAGAGAATTACATAAGAAACTAATTTATTGGGGAAAAAATTGTGGGTCACCACTCTACTTTTTGAGTTATCTGCCCATAAAAGTGAGTTTTTTGTTGTTGCTCTTTTCAGTCATTTTCAAGGGCAGATAACTCAACATTATGGGCTAGCAACACTTCATTAAATTTCAACTTGATGTCTGGTTCTGTATTCTCTGTCACTGTGTAAAAGTTAAAGAAAGTCTATGAAACAGATTGTATACTGTAGTCGCATACACGAGTATATAGTTTTTTTTTTTGGTTTTTTTTTTTCTTTTCTTTTTTTTCAAGAAATAGGCATTAAATTTATTTGCTGAAGCATAATGAAAAATCTACTGAACAGAATTGTTTTAAACGTGGCATAATGACTGGAAATGAAACAACAAACAATGATGTAAAATAAAATTAGGTATCAATGGGCTTGATTTTGAGTTATCTGCCCTTGAAAATGACAAAAAAGGAGCAGAGAACTCACTTTCAGGGTAAATAACTCAAAAAGTAGAGCGGTGACCCCCATTGTTTTCATAAATTAGTTTCTCGTGTTTCTCTATAATCATGCAAAGTTTTAGAAAAATATCATGTCATTCTTTGTCTGTTTAGAAAATAACTGCATTGTGCACATTTACCTTTAACTGCTTATTATATCTCAAACATTATTGATTTTTGAAAAATAGAGTATGGATATAATTTGTATAAAATTGCCTGGCCTTTGTATTGGCGTTTACAATTTTAAGATTGATATAATATTCTTAAAGTTATAGGGAGAGAACATAACGCATGAACATGATTTTGCCGATTAATTGCCCTTTTCTCGAGGCTGAACCGCCCATATCTTAAATGTGGATAAACAAAGCGTGTTAATTTGAAGACCTTTCCAACGGTACCTAGGTGTTTTTTTATTCTTTTTTTTTTTTTTTTTTTTTTTTTGACTGAATATTTGAAAGTTACATGAAAAATAAGAATTAATTGAAACCGTTCTTCCAGATACTTGAGAAGGTGGTCCCATCATTTTAGGCCGATTTTGTTTCGTGATGATTAAATTTTCATGAAAAAGAAAAAATGAAATAACACTGACATATTTTAGACTATCACAAATGGTACTTAATGTGCAAATATAATCTGTAAAATAACAGTTAAATACATTAAAATGTTGATCAAATTACGCAATTTGGTATTCTAGCTGGATGTCAAAATACTCTCATTGTTTACATTTTGCATTGGCGAGTAATCGTATTCCCGAAGACAGTCTTTAATTGGAATTGATTTGAATTTGAAAACCGTCGTCGAACCATAATATGTTTATCTGCTATACACTCGTGATTCGTTCATGGCGACATACGGAAAAGTGTCTATGGAAAATTGACGAGCAAATGCGGGATATTCATATGTGTTTTCACGTATTCTGTGGTCGTGTCTTCGCTATTACACCAGGAGTTGTGGCAAAAGAAGCCTGAATGCCGGAGTTCATGAGACATATTAGTATGTTCTCCAATCGTTTACTATTCGTTCATACAACGTCCATTTAACGCTTCTCTTTGCTGTGTCTTTGGGCTTAGACTTTAGCAAACGTACTGAAAACTACATATGTTTACTTTGGGTACCGTAAATCTATTGACTCAATTACAATGCAGTAGTACATTTATACCTTATTTAACACTTTAGATTGCAACTGTATCTCACAAATAACGGCCATATATGTTACTATATAGATTTTGCTATTTATGAGTTGAATTGTGTGACATGTCGATTTTCAATTATGTATGTTGCCGTTGTATCTCTATATTTGATATATTTTTATAATATATACAGGCATTTTGGAGATGCTAGCTCGTGTTTCAATCCCAATCTTTTTGAAGTCAGAAATATAAAATACTACTTTAAGAGGTATCTCTGAAGATAATGTCAACATGAGGACATTATCTCAATTTGTTCATCTGGGGAAATACTCTCTCATATGGGAGCTAAAATCAAATTACTTTTTTATGAAGTTGGACAATGCATTGCGCAAAACCACACAACTGTGTGTTAATTCAAGCTAATACCACAGCTTGTGAAATAATGAAGAAATTGCTAACTTCGTGAAAATCCCAGAAGCATTATTGACACTCAGTTTTTCTGCAATTTTAATCATTTCGTTTTGAATTTTTGATCGATATTTAATTTGTCGTTTGTAGAGTTAAAAAATCACATCAAAGGTAATTTAAGATGAAACATGCTTTTTATCAGAGAATCGGTGTCATAAGCCCACAGGCGTAAGTGTGTTATGTACATTGCTTACTGTCTAAAGAAGCATACATTCAGTTCTTGCAGCTCAGCAATATACCCAAACGTATTATTATTCATGTACAATATTCGGTCAAATAACGTCAAAACGTGTGTTATTAATTGGTCAGACATGCTGTATTGAGTAGTAGATATTCATGCAATATTGATTAAGCGATTAAACACAAAAACGATTTAATCGTCCTTTACCACGTGGTAGAAGTGTTTGCGAAATTTTCAAATCGGCAAAAGTCACAAACAATTTCTTCCTTGTAAATATCAAATGAAATGATTGTAATTCTTTCAAAATTTGAAAAATATATTGCAGAAAATGATCTGTGAGTTCTTGGTATTGAGTAAGTATGGTGCCTACGTGACTTACGCGGATTACGGGCGGAGCTAGTTGCGACAGCGAATGCTTTACGTTATGTCTTGCAAGCTCAAAATATAAATGTACCAAGCGACACTGACTCTAAACCGTACTTAAAACATCACGGAAAGCTGTCAATCATACGGGAAGTGGGTTCATAATGCAAGGTCAATGGTAAAGCTGTATGGCGTTCGTGATAAACATTAGGTTTTATATATATATATATATATATATATATATATATATATATATATTATGGATTTATCGCAGCGCAGCGCCCAGCGTGATAAATGCTATAAATTTAAAATATAATCAAGAATATCACACCTAATAAAATATGCGAAGACATTCAAAAGTTATGTCACTGGGGTAATAAAAAGCGTCCCTAATTAATTGATACAATTTTTACTATATTGGACATTAAAATATCCCACTAGTTTAATATTTAAGCTAACATGGATGGGGTAGTATGATTTACAAAGTAACACTATCCACACGTCTAGCCATTCCTTTAAATCAAACCTAGAAAATATTTGAAAAATGTATTGCATATTGTTGAATGAAGCGATACATCATTTCTTTGTCAATTTTATACGCTGTATCTAATTGAATACAACCGTTATTACTGAAATCGCTAACGTTTCCAACTGATCCATATAAATCCGAAACACATATTTTAACCTAGTAAGAAGAAAATGCATAGTTCAGTTTATGTAAAGATATAGATATGCCTTCCGCAAATATAACTAGGATATGTATATAACTGAAATGGATTTTAATTTCAGGCATTTTGCTTAAAGTGTTACTTTTGTCCAAGGTTTGAATTTAAAAAATCTCAGACAGGAATTCTCTTGCTTGATAAAGAGATTGTCTTCCCGTTTCTCTGAGAAACTGAAAGCACGCGTATGTTTTCTCAATACAATTAACTGCACAGATGCGTTTTATTTATATTGGTATGATTGGACGGAAATATAATAACGAAAAAAATAAAGGACATGGAATCACCTAGCAATGTGATCGTATCTTGTGTTGTTTCTAGTTCAGTTGTGTATGTCTAAGAACATATTGTCGACATCAGTGAAAAGGTCTATTGATTTTTCTATATGCCAGTTCCAGTTGTAACCTGATTTACATGTAAATTTATATCCAGGCTGGTGTCGTGAAATGGAAAGTTAGTGTAATGCATAGAACGCTAAAGGAGGGTCATGTTCTCGGTTAGTGTATTAGGAGATGATCAAACAAGGTGATTCGTTTATGACCATTAATGTGTTTGATCGCTTCTACTTACCTTATGCTAATATATCCATCTTTATATTGATTATTTAACCATTATCTTTAACATGGAGAAAAAACTCTGTTTTAGATTTAACTCATATTGTGTTAATATTTTTACTGTTATATAAATTGAAACGAATATGCCTTATATTAATAGGCACTATACTTCGGTTTAAAGTATAACAGTGGAGTATACGCGAATTTCGAAATTCATAAAAGGAAACGTAACCTCTTTTTTTCAGAAAGGATCCTCTTTATATCCTAAGTTCATGATCATTTAGATAAAATTGGTCTACTGCTACATTCACCCTAGATGTAAATGATGTTAACTGTATTGTTGAGTGAAATAATAGGCACTAGCACCATGTTTTAAAGAATAAACGCCAAATAATTATTATTATATATACAAGGTTTCATGTATATGAATACATATAACATTTACTATTCTCTTCCTACTGAAAGTGCTGCACCGTTAACTTTGGTTCCTGAGAAAATACACACGCAATTGTTACGTAGTGTCACCACTTACTCTACAATAGATCCATAAACCATCCCGTTTTCTCATAAATATACTAGTATATATAGAAAGCCATGACTGTCTTAAATGTAGATAACGTATGCTGTTGATGTATAATCACAACATATTGAGTGACAACGTGCTTATATAGAGTCGTTACAT
Source organism: Solen grandis (assembly GCA_021229015.1). Classification (NCBI taxonomy): domain Eukaryota; kingdom Metazoa; phylum Mollusca; class Bivalvia; order Adapedonta; family Solenidae; genus Solen; species Solen grandis. Next base: position 30,571,873 of record CM037778.1, read on the forward strand.
ATTGAGCCATTTTGGCGATATATTGGGCCCACCTGACATTATATGAAGTAAAAATGTCCATATATAGTGTGACAATGTTTGACGTTGCAACAAATAGAGTCGATTTGGCATTATTAAAGTGATAGTGTCAATATATTGAATGACTTTGTCCTTTCTCTATATATTGCTGAGAAGGGCCTATTTAAGGGCATTGTCACTCAGTATAGAAACTCTTTCACTTGACATATCGTCTTGTAAGTATAAGTACTTAATACAACATGACTGTAATGCTATCAAATCGGTGATGTATGTGCCACCCTTATTACAGAAGTCACATTATAGATTGAAAAGTCTACTTATATCCCTTTTTGTCAAAATACATTTTAAAAGGAAACCTTAAAATACAACTTCAACATTTTGACTGGCCGCTTGGAACTTTATAAAATTGTGTTGTAGACTCTTGAGGAAATGAAACTTCGCAAATTAGATTGAAAATGAATCATCAGATCTCCTACGTGCAAGCTGTGAATGGAATCGAATTCTATGGAAACATTTAAAAACGCCTCATATATCAGAACGTTAATAAATTCAGTCGTGCTCTTTAGAATTTGCAATAATGATTATAATCATCATCATAATAATGATAATAATAATAATAATAATAATAATAATAATTATTATTATTATTATTATTATAACGTGCTAATTTTCATGACAATCAACTGTTACCTATTTTATTATAGCAAAAATCAGTTGATTCAATACACATGACCGATGAAATAGCATAAAAGAATGCGACAAAAATGTATATACATGTAGTATATGCTAATTATACAAACACATCGTTATCAAATAACATATTCCTTAAGAAAAGCGCATTATCAAAGCACATTTTTGCTCTTTGCTAAGTTACGCAAGAATTACACCCACTTAATGCTGCATTTAGTTAAAAAGGAAGCAAAAATGTGAAGTTGTTGTTGTTGTTGTTGCTGTTGTATTGGGGGTTTACCGTCACTGCGATAGTATTTCAATCATATAGCGACGTCCAGCTAATTACAGGTGGAGGTAGACCCCGAGGACACAGAGGTACCCGGGTAGAACCACCGACCTACCGCAAGCCAGCTGGAAGGCTTCCTCACATGAAAAATAAAATGTGAAGTTGTAAAACACTGTAAGAATGCTATTAACATGTAGTTAATATTGTATGCCTCTCGCTTAAAATTCCACCTTCCACCTGACTGAGATAATGGTGTATAATATTAATGCCTTCCTTGTCGTTATAACTAACAACAAACAGTTGCAGTCTTTGTTTCCATAGAAACTGACTAGCGTCAACGGGATAAGAATTAAATGTGCCTCAGTATGACACTATACAAGATACTGTGGGATTAGTAATGTACTGTGTCAAAAGTAAACATTAAGGAATGTGTTTGCTGATAACACACGCGCAAATACACACAATACTGTTAAGTAGGTAAACAATATGCCACTATTGATTACTACACACATCGATTAAGTCTGGTTCCCGATTAACTATTATTCGTAATAAAATGACTGCTATTGATTTAAACCGGGAACGAGATCAAAGATGCTAACAGTAAACGTAATTGTTCATATACAAGTGACACAGTGCTCTGCAGTAGTTAGCACCGTAATGGAAACTTTGTTTTCATATGAAATTACGCATTTTTTTTTGTTGAAAGCAATATTGCCGATATTTTTGTAAGCAAAGGGTTTGAAATGTTTTGATTATATCCTTATTATCATTCATTATACGAAACTGTTGTTAATGCTTAATAACTGACAAATACATCAAACTACCTTTGGCTATTTTACATCTATTTTACATCTGCATATCGGGGCATGATGTGTATTACGACTCTGTGGAAAGCTTCCGGTCAATGTATTACTGAACTTGGAGCTACACTAAGCCATGTATTTTATAAATGCTTTGTTTTAATTCATTTTAATTACACATGCGTAATTGGTTACTAGTTAGTACTCAATATTCGAGTTCACACATATATATAATCAAAATAAGTCATGTGGAGTCAATCATGCTGAACATTTTATTTAATGGTCACATCTCGATATACGATTAAACAATTATGTCGCTTTTCCTTACAGTATTATATCTCAATTATTCATATCTCCCATGTTTAATAAATAATTGGTCCATTCAACAGATAACATTTCTTTTGTGAACGCTTTGAATGTATATCATACATTATGTTAGTAACCTACAGTATTCCATTTAGCACTGGGCATATGTATCAGTTAACTCTCTTTTTTAATTGATGAATTAATTCATTTTTAACAATCATCATAATCCTTTCTCATTAGAAGTGTGTATAAACAAAGCAAATGACAGAGACATGTCATTTATTAACATTGACAATAGATTCACACATGAGCACATGTCCACACACATATTTTAGTAAACTACGCGTTTAGGTAAAAAACTAGGACCGTATTATGAAATAGTAAACATTACCTGTATATCTCCGTTCGTGAAAACAATTTCCGCTGACGCCAAAATTGATTATCTGACCACAGCTGAGTTCACTTTTTAAAATACCGAAAACTGAAAAATCGACCCATTTGAACATAAATGTCAAGTCTTTCTGTAACTGATTTTTTTAACATGTCCTCGAATCTGTTCTCCAGTAAGCCTTTAGCTAAATGCGAGGAGAGGCAATACGTGAAAGTATTGCTCAGATCAGAGAGATCGTGTCTGGAATAGTTTCCCTGCGATAACAGTCGTCAATGGCTGGCTGGCACTAGTGTGCGCAGTAACTAGGCCTTCATCGATTAAAGCTGTGACACGGACAGGTATACAGGCCATGTATGGCATATTACATACCGCAACGTACATACAGAAATATAACGGTGTTTATAATACTACAAGGCGTCTGTTACTCGAGATGCTTATCCGACATGTAAAATTAGCAATTAAATATGTGTTTCTACTTTAAACAAAGTGTAAAACGGCTATGTTTTCATGGTTGACAACAAAATGGGCAGAAAATCGAAGCTTTTTGGATAATATTGTAAACATTCGATAAATGAATCAAACACACACACGCAATGAGTTTCAGTTAATCATCGCAATCATTGTTTAAGTGCATTATCTACTAAAATAAAATATATTTCATCTCGAACCTTTGCGGTAAATATTTAGAAATATACGGTTGATCCCTTGTGTCTTCAAAAACATGACTTCTTGTTTTAACTAAACATTATATATGAAGCTATAGTAATGTGGATGCTTGGAAATAAGGAAATCGCACGTTTCTCGGTAGATCTCCTAATCATTTTACTGTGGAAAGAAGCCGACATGTTACAGAAGCATTATTACATGATCTATATAAGCATTACCATAGTCTAAAATAAATGTTCGTGTTGTCCCCCGCAAAACTTGTTTATTTCGAATTTTCGCCCATAACGAAGCAGATACCAGCAACTATATTTGAATTAATTATCCGTGTAATAGTATTTCTCATGCATTTGGGAATGATTTATAAAATTTTAAACACACTTCTCTTCTATATTACTAAAAAAAAAAGCTGATTTTTGCCGGAGTTGGTGCCGTTACAAAACATCACTGTATATACAGAGTTTCAGGGTTATTCAGTAACCATTCAGTGGTTGTTTTAAGTGTGTTTAAAATAAACAAAATTGCACAGTTTGGGAGAATTTACGGTGAATCCATCAAAATCGGATAAATTTAAAAATAGAAACATTTCTGATGAACACCGAATAGTGGGTTTATTGTATTCTTCAAAAATGGGGGAGCTTCGGCTAGCCTCGCAGTCACATTACAAGAGAGTTACAAAGCAACGAAATCGGTTTTGTGTCCCCATTCTCACTTCACGGGTCCTTTTTTATATTTGAGAGTTTTCCAATATCTTTCGAGTTTATGTTGTGTGGCGCTTATGCGGACGCTCGGAAGAAGGACGTTGTAGTATAGCGTGCGTTCACGTATTCATACAGCATAAGGTACACGTGAAATGAATGGGAGATGACCCTAGGCTAAGACAACTTCATTGCTGTGTGCAGTATTAAGTGACCGCAGGCCCGGATCCAGTTTTTTTCCGCTGGCGGTTGGGGGTGGACAAAATCTTAATGTGATGTGAGTGCTAAGGGGTCCGGAAAAAATGTTTTTTATATGATGGAGATGCATTCTGAAGAGTATCTGGGGATAAAAGTTTATATATATATATATATACATATGTTCAAAAATAGGCTTTAATTTTTTTTCTCACTTTTATCTTTTTAAGAAGATATTGAGAAAGCATAAATATTGATCTTATTTGATTACGCAACCGTTAACTATCATGCAGGGAAAAAAAACAACAAAAAAAAACAGGACAAATTTAAGATAATACTGTCCTCAATAAATTTTTTTTACGTCATTCAAGCGTTTTTTTTAAATTTCTTTATTTAATATCCATTTCTTCGGAAGCATATGACTTAACAAATATTCATTGCAATTTGATCCACATAATTGAAATTGTAAAAAAAAAATACTTTGAAATCCATAACTTTCCACCTTTAAACTGATCGAGTTTTACATTTGCAAAAAATGATGGAAACAAAGAAAGAGGTGTAAGCAAAATCAGGAATATAATTTCTTATTTCTATGTAATTAACGTTATAAACGTTTTGAAACTTCCAACAATTCATTTTCTTTTCAGTTATATATTTGCGTATTTTTACAGATTAAGGAAAAGAAACCTTTAGAAAACATAAAAAATCGATAGGTAGATATACATGTGTTTGTCATTTTTTTCAGGTTTGCGGAAAGCCGTGATAGCAAATGCAATAAGTTATCCGTATAGGTTTTCTGGCTCTATAATTATACTAATTCATCGTAAATGCGACTCATTTACTGAAAATGTATCACAATTCACTACTCAACGCAGGCACTCTTTCCTGCAAAAGAACAATCGGATCTTGCTCAACCATCCCAATGACCGCTTTCATTTCTTTCTTCAAATTAATAGATTTTTATGAATTAACCCTTTTACGAAAAACATGAATAAGTCATGTTTGATAACGTAATCACTTGAAATTTTCTGGATTTTTGCGCATGTTAAAGTAGGCAATATACTTATTAAAGTTAATATATCCAATCTTATGATCTTTTTATATATTTTGCTTACAAATCAATGTTGTCATAAACAAGCGACACAACATAAATTCCTTAAGGTATGCTTAAGGTTGGCATCAATACTCATTACGCTGGAGCGCGACTACAGATTGAAATGAATGATTTTTATATTTCAACGACGTCAAAATCAAGTGACTAAAGAAAAATATATTTTTTTGCAAGGGCATGTTCTGCTAACGTTCTATTAATACAGAAAAAAAAATCGTCGAGAATGCGAACAGGTTTGTTTTCACATTTTCAAGTAGGCAATCTATCAAACATTTATATATGCCATTTTTGATGACGTAATCACTTGAAATTTTCAAGACCTTTTGAACGTACTAAGTTTCGACATTTTTGAAAATTTTAAGTTCATTGGTCTAACTGGCGATTTTATATGATTTTTTTAAAAATAATTCTTGCTTAAGTATGCATGACGTCATAACCACGTGACAAAACAAACATCTTTTTTTTTTGCAGTATGCATCATTTCAATTTTAACTCTATCAATTCTGAAGATTTAATTAAGATTGACTCAAAATTCATGATACCAGAGTGAGAAAAATCTTTAAAAAGAAATGCTTTGTCTTTTTGTCATAACCACGTGACTTAAGAGAAAATCATTTAGAAAATAGGATGTAAACCTCTATGCCGATATGCTGTCCGATTTTCGTGTTTCTAACGCATCAGGGGGGCTTTGTAACATTTAATTTTTTTTTTTTTTCAGGTCCCTATAATCAGGGTCACCCCATTTATTTTCCTCGTCAATAGGTGTGTGTGGGTCGAGGCCATCCCACTCCACACCGTACATTATTAGACATAAGATACAATTTATGCAATATATTATCAGTAATAATTTATAGGGTCTGAAAAAAAGAAAGAACAAAAAACATTGAAATACAAAAAGAAAAAAGGGGGGGGGGAAACATATTCACCAAATATATTTTCTATGGATGAGTTGTCGTGATTAAGGTTTCATTTTCTTTTGTTTTGTTTTGGATTAAATATCCTTTAAGGTATTTGAGATAAAAGTCTTACAACTGACCATCTTTCTCTTTCTGCATTGCTAATTTTAGCAGATTTATAAATTTCCCAAGCAATTTTAAGCTATTCATCATTGATTGACAGTTAGGTCAAATTTGTTTTATTTTACATAGAAAAATAAATCTTTTAACTTCTAAAAATAATACTGTATAACTATCTTTGTCTTTGTATTTTTCATATACTCCAAATATAAAATAGTTACTGTTGAGAAGTCCTGAATTTTTTTGTATAAATGATATTTTTTGCCTTAAGAATTCAAAGATAACCTGTAGTTTTGGACAACTATAGAATAAATGTAATATGGTTTCTTCTTCTGTTTTACAAAAAGTACACATCTTATTATCTGTTATATTCATTTTGTACAACAAATAATTAGTACCTAATATTTTATGAAGTATCCTTGTTTGCAACCATTGAATATATGAATCTCTTGTAATTTGAAATGTTAGACTGTAAATATCATTCCATGGTAAAGACAAATCAGAGTAAACATTATTCCATTTTTCTTGCTACTTGGAATATCATTATTTGCATAAGTTTTTTGGATTGCCAATTGGTTTTAAAAATTAATGGAAATTTTACTATGTTTTTTAATTCAATTTTCAGGCCGCTTTATATCTATTCACATTTATTCTGAGAGCTTCATAATGTATAAAATTGATATAACATCCTGTTTTTTTAATCACTTCACTATCATTAAATGTTCTCCTTTATTATTCACAATATCTTGAACAAAACGTAATCCTTTGTCATATAGAACTTTTATAAAAATTCCATTACCTCCAGACAAAAATTTGTGATTATGAAACAATGGTAAATCTAGGAAAACAGTTTCTGTATTGATCACTAAACTGTTACATGTTATAGTACCTTTGATTTTTACTCGCTCACCCCATACAAAATCCGTGAACAATTTAAGTATATTTTCCATTATCTTTCGAGGTGGTGTTGGTAAAGATGTAAAACAATGCGTTAAAAGTGGAATTAATAATGATTTTACTACTGTTATTTTACCAATAGGGGACAACTTTCTTCTTTTCCAAAATGAAATACTTTTCCTAATTTTCTCTACTTTATCCTTAAAGTTTATTTCAACCATTCTTTTAAGATTTACATAAAAAATAATGCCAAGTAATTTAAATTGATTTGTTCCCCATTTGAGTTTCCATCTGTTTTTTATGGCTTTTGTACTATATTTCATTGAACCTATCCAAATAACACGTGTTTTATCAAAGTTTACTTTAAGTCCTGAGTACTGTGAATATTCATGTAAAAATACTTAAAGTTGTGTTAAGAGATTTTTCAGAACCGTCTGATAACAAATATGTGTCATCTGCAAATTGGGAAATTTTGTATTCTTCTCCTTCAAATAATAAACCTTTAATATCCATACATTTTTTTTTATTTTTGCAGATAGTATTTCTGCACATAGGATAAAAATATATGCTGAGATCGGATCACCTTGCCGACAGCCACGACCGGGTGTGAAAAAAATTGATAAAAATCCATTTAATTGTATTGCTAAACTAGTATTATATAAAAACATTGATATCCACTTTTTAAAACTTGGACCAAAATTGAAAAAAAGATATTACTTTCTCTATAAAATAAAAGGATAGTGCATCGAAGGCCTTTTCAAAATCTACCATAACAACTAAACCTGGGATTTTATTTTCCTCTTTGTATTGCATAATATCAAACAACAATCTTGTATTTTCACCGATAAACCTGCCTTTTACAAAACCTGTTTGGTTACCTGCAAATAAAATCTTTAGAACATGTTTAACTCTACTTGCTATAGTACCTGACGCTAATTTATAAACAGTATTAAGCAATGTTATAGGTCTCCAATTTTTTAAGAACTGTTTTTTCTTTTTTTTTTGGGGGGGGGGGGGGGGGGGGTTCGCATCGCAGTGCGAAAACCCTTTGTTCTCGTTCTGTTTCTTTTTTCTTTTTTTTAAGGTATTCGCATCGCTTGCGAAAACCTATTGTTCTTCTTCTGTTTTATTTTTATTAGGTTTTCGCATCGCTTGCGAAAACCTATTGTTCTTCTTCTGTTTTATTTTTAGGTTTTCGCATCGCTTGCGAAAACCAAAACCTTTGTTCTCGTTCTGTTTCTTTTTTTTTATTAGGTTTTCGCATCGCATTGCGAAAACCTATTGTTCTTCTTCTGTTTCTTTTTTTTTAATTTTTAGGTTTTCGCACCTCGCTTGCGAAAACCTATTGTTCTTCTTCTGTTTTATTTTTAGGTTTTCGCATTGCTTGCGAAAACCTATTGTTTTTTTTTTTTTTTTTTTTTTTTTTTATTATTATTTTTCTAACCTTTTTTTGTGAAGGCATATCACATGATAGAAAAAAGTCACATTTCTGATTTTTTTACCACTTTTGTCCTAAGATCTGCATTTGATCCTCACGTTGAGAAAATTTTCATTTTTGTCTTAGTTTTGCCGCTAGGTGGCGTTTTGTAAAAATGACTAAGGGCTAATAACTCTGTTATTTGAGGTCCGATTCAAATGCGGTTTTTTGTATTGTGTTCCTTGTCAGAAACTTAATAAAATATGATACGTTTCAATTATATGCGTATATAAAACTTTCGTGCTACAGGAGGTTGAAAGTTCAAAACTCGAAAAAAACGATGAATAAGGTAGGTCTACGAAAAAGTCCCCATTTTTTTCAGAGATGGATAGGAATATATAGTGTGGCGATTTTTGAGAAATGATGGTTTGTCAACAGTTATGCGGTCAAAACTTTACATATTTTCGAAATCAACATTTTCAAAGCAGTGACTTTTTACTGTTATTTGAGCTCATGACTTTTTTTTATTCAATCTTCATCATTTTTTCACTGTTATGCATTTTAAAAACAAATAAAATATAGAAAAAAAATCACCCATAATATGCAAGGTCAAGTCATATACATTATTTTATTTTATCGGCATAAAATAGCTCAAATCTAAAAATATTTTATAAAAGGTATATGAACAAAAGTTTTAGTCTGTGAAGAGATCTTTCTATTGGTGTTTAGTTTTGAAGATCGGACTTCATTTGATCAAATATGGCCACTGTCCAAAGTTTGATCCTTTATCAAACAATTGTAATCCATACGTTCCTCTTTTTTGCTGTCCTGACTTTATTTTTGTTCAATCTTCATCATTATTTCACTGTTTATGCATTTTTATAAAACAAATAAAATCATAGAAAAAATCAAGCCTAATATGCAAAGGTCAAGGTCATATACCAATTATTATTATTATTATCGGCATTAATTAGCTCCAAATCTAAAAATATTTTATAGAAAGTATATGAACAAACGTTTTAGTCTGTGAAGAGTCTTTCATTGGTGTTTAGTTTTTGAAGATCGGACTTCATTTGATCAAATGACCACAGTTCAAATTTGATCCTCTTATCAAACAATTGTATATCCATGTTTCCTCTTTTTTGCTGCTCCTGACTTTATTTTTTGTTCAATCTTCATCATTATTTCACTGTTTATGCATTTTTATAAAACAAATAAAATCATAGAAAAAAATCAAGATAATTTGCAAAGGTCAAGGTCATATACCGATTATTGTTATTTTTATCGGCACTAAATAGCTCAAATCAAATATTTTATGGAAAGTATATGAACAAAAGTTTTAGTTGTGAAGAGATCTTTCCATTGGTGTTTAGTTTTTGAAGATCGGTTATTTTGATTATGACAGAAGGCGAAAAGTTGATCTTTTAACAATGTAAACCTGTAGTTTCTTGAACTTTGAAGTCAAAATTTCATCATTTTTCATGGCATTAACACATAAAATAAAAGTCATGTATACTAAGGAAATATGCAGTCTTGGTCACGTGATTATGATTTCATACATATTTAAGCAGAAATTATTAAAAAATTCATATAAAATCGACAAGTTGATGTTTGAAGTTGAAATTTGCAAGAATGCCGTAGACTACAATGTGCAAAAAGTCCTGAAAAATTCAAGTGATTCCGTCAACAAACATGGCAGATATTTATGTTTTTCGGATAAGGGCTTGTATACGAAAATCTAGCAATTTGAAGTAAGGGAAGAAGGCGGTTATTGGGTTGGTTACCCACGATCCGGACGTTCCTACGCAGGAAAGAGTGCCCGTGTTGAAAGGTGAATTGCGATGCGTATTTGAGAGAATGAGGTGCATTTTAGGATGCAATGGTGTACACCAGGACCGATAAGCACACTGCCTTAGTTATAACGGCTTTCTTCAAACTTTTATTAGGGCTTTCAGCCTCAAGTAGAATTATTAGGTTTTCGGATCGCAGTGCGAAAACCTATTGTCTGCGAAAACCATTGTTCTTCTTCTGTTTTTTTTTTTAGGTTTTCGCATCGCTGCGAAACCTATTTTCTTTTTTTTTTTTTTTTTTAGGTTTTCGCACCTCGCAGTGCGAAAACCTATTGTTCTTCTTCTGTTTTATTTCTTTTTTTTTATTATTTTTCTAACCCTTTTTTGTTAACGGCAAATCTCCGTGATCAGAAAGGCCACATTTATGAAATTTTAAACAGTTTTTACCACGTATTTGAAGATGATCCTAACGTTGAGAAAATTTTAATTTATGTCTTACTTTTCCCGCTAGGGGGCGTTTTGTATGAAATTTATAAATGGCTAATAACTCATTTATTTGAGGTCCGATTCAAATGCGGTTTATTGCATTATGTTCCTTGTCGATAGCCTCATAAAATATGATTGATATTTAGTACGTGTCGCTGAAAGTTTTTGAGCTTTAGAAGGTTGATTGTTCGAACCTCGTAAAAAAACTGTGCAAATGAGGGTAGGTCTATGAAAAACCTATCCATTTTTGTTAGAGATCAGATAGAAGAATTCTGTTTGCTGCAAATGATTTGCAAGACATATACGCACAAAATATTTGGGGTGACGAATTTAAGAAATACATGGTTTGTCCTTTAGAAACGGTCAAACTTCACTAAATTTTAGGAAAAAGTTGAATTTTCTGTCGCTCCTGACTTTATTTTTGGATCATTTTTCATGATTTTTTCACATATAATGTATTGTTATGTTTGAAAGGGACTCACAATTCAAAATTTTAAAAATAATTGAAAAGGTCAAGGTCATATTACGATTCTTATGTTTTTATTCGGCCCCAAATAGCTCAAAAACTAAACATATTTCATTGAGAGTATATGAAAAAAGGTTTTAGTTCTTTAAGAGCTCTTTCTAGTGATGTTTAGTTTTTGAAGATCGGACTTGATTTGGTCATATTACGGCAGTCCAAAGTTTGATCCTTTTTTGGAATAATTGTAAATCAGTTTTTATGCTTCAAACTGTGATATATAAGAAATAGAATGTTCGACTAGTGCGACTTGCGTACTTGATTGAACTATTTGCTGCATTGCTAGGTACCTAATGGTAAAATTTTAATCAATTTTGTTTCTCATTTTGCCGCTAGGGGGCGCTTTTCTTGAAAACACTCTTCTACTTATAACTCAACTAGAACTATTACTGAAGGTGATTCATACCCCCACCCCCATCTTTGACACAGGATGTATTCACATGACACATAAAACGAATGTTCACACATAGGATTTGGGCTTATAAGCATACCAAAAAAAAATATTATCACTAAAGGTGATCAATACCCACACCGGAAGTCTGTCATGTGTAGGAATACAGTTTCAAAAGTTTGCGTGAGTGAAAGACTACATGTATGTAAGGTTTAAAGTTAGTGTGAGCAATGGTTCAAAAGATTTGGACAATGCTAAAAAGTTTTGACAGACAGACAGATAGACAGAGAGACACACATACAGACACACAGAAGAAAACAATTTGCCCCCAAGATCTGTAGCTGAGGAGAATAAAAATGCAGTCTAATTATGGTTCACATCCATATTTATTGTTTGCAAAAACCTGTCTTTAAGAATTTACATTGTGGTTTTCTTGTGCACTGCACTTCCTCTCATCAAGATCAATATACATATGAAGTTTCATCAACCTAGCTACTTTAGTATTGGAGTTATGCTCCGGACAAAATCAAAAGATTAAAAATGACAAAGGGCAATAACTCCTTTCAAAATATATGCAGAGTTATGGTTCTTATGCACTGCACTTCCTCTCATCAAGGTCTATCTACCTATGAAGTTTCATCAACATAGGTACAGTAGTTTTGGAGAAATGCTCCGGACAAATATTTGTAGACCAACCGCCGGACCGACCGACCGACCGACGGACGGACCGACCGACCGACCGACCGACCGACAGGGTGACTCCTATATACCCCCCCAAATTTCATTTGTGGGGGCATAAAAAGGAAAAGCCTGATCCAAATGCAGTTTATTGCATTTTCTTTCTTGTTTATAGCCTAATAAAATACGATAGTTTCTAGGTATGAGTGGCTGAAACTTTTTGAGCTAGCAACGGAAGGTTGAAAGTTCGAACCTCGCAGAAAACTGTGCAGATGAGGGTATGTGTACGAAAAACCTATCCGTTTTCGTTAGACATCAGATAGAAGAATTCTGTTTGCTGCAAATGATTTGCAAGACATATACGCACAAAATATATGGGGTGGAGAATTTAATAAATGCATGGTTTGTCCTCTAGAAACGGTCAAACTTCACTAAATTTTAGGAAAAATTAAAATTTCGAAAACATGTTTTTTGTCGCTTCTGACTTAATTTTTAGTTCATTCTTCATGATATTTTCACAAGTTATGTATTGTTATGTTTGAAAGGGCCTCACAATTAAAAAGTTAAAATGAAATTTCAAAGGTCAAGGTCATATTACGATTATTGTGTTTTTATTCGGCTCCAAATAGCTCCAAAACAAAAAATATTTCATTGAAAGTATATGAACAAAAGTTTTAGTTCTTGAAGAGCCCTTTCCAGTGCATGGTTTGTCCACAGTACGCGGTCAAACATAACTAATATTTTCGAAAAATCAACATTTTAAAAGCATGACTTTTAAGGTTATTTGCAGCTCCTGACTTTATTTTTTATTCAATCTTCATCATTTTTTCACTGTTAATGCAGTTTTATAAAGCAAATAAAATCATAGAAAAAAGCCACCCATAATATGCAAAGGTCAAGGCCATATACCAATTATTATTATTTATATCGGCATAAAATAGCTCCAAATCTAAAAATATTTTATAGAAAGTATATGAAGAAAAGTTTTAGTTTGTGAAGAGATCTTTCCATTGGTGTTTAGTTTTTGAAGATCAGACTTCATTTGATCAAATGACCACAGTCCAAAATTTGATCCTCTTATCAAACAATTGTATATTCATATCTTTCCTCTTTTTTGCTGCTCCTGACTTTATTTTTTGTTCAATCTTCATCATTTTTTCACTGTTTATGCATTTTTATAAAACAAATAAATTCATAGAAAAAAAAAACCCATAATATGCAAAGGTCAAGGTCATAAACCAATTATTATTATTTATATCGGCATAAAATAGCTCCAAATCTAAAAATATTTTATAGAAAGTATATGAACAAAAGTTTTAGTCTGTGAAGAGATCTTTCCATTGGTGTTTAGTTTTTGAAGATCGGACTTCATTTGATCAACTTACCACAGTCCAAAGTTTAATCCTTTTATCAAACAATTGTAAATCCGAATGTTTCCTCTTTTTTGCAGCACTGACTTTTTTTCTGCTTAAATATTGCAACAAAAATCTTGGAAAGATCGCTGTGAACAATATTAACAAACCATTGATCAAAGAAATGTTTTTCGAATCATGCGACTCGTGAACTGAATGGAATTGCTTTCGTGAAAGCCATTGATATCGGACTACATAACTGACAGGTAATACTCAAAAATATTCTTTTGGGTAAAAAGTCTGCTTAAACATTGTGACAAAAATGTTTGAAAGATCGCTGTTAACAGTATCAACAAGCCATTGAATGACGAAATATTTTTCGAATCATGAGATCTTGAACTGAATGTAATTGCTTTCGTGAAAACCGATGATATCACGCCTACATAACTGACAGGTAATACTTTTCGAAACATGTGACTTGAATGGAATTGCTTTCGTGAAAACTGAATAAAAAATATTTTTTGGGGTAAAAAGTCTGCTTAGACATTGAAATAAAAATGTTTGAAAGATCGCTGTTAACAGTATCAACAAGCCATTGAACAAAGAAATGTTTTTCGAAACATGCGACTCGTGACTTTGATGGAATTGTTTTCGTGAAAACTGAATCCGTAAAAAGGCTGCTTAAACATTGTGACAAAAATGTTTGAAAGATTGCTGTTAACAGTATCAACAAGCCATTGAATGAAGAAATGTTTTTCAAAGCATGCGACTCGTGAACTGAATGTAATTGCTTTCGTGAAAACCGATGATATCGCGCCTACATAACTGACAGGTAATACTTTTCGAAACATGCGACTCGTGACTTGAATTGAATTGCTTTCGTGAAAACTTAATCAAAAATATTCCTTTGGGTAAAAAGTCTGCTTATACTTTGCAATAAAAATGTTTGAAAGATCGCTGTTAAAAGTATCAACAAGCCATTGAACAAAGAAATGTTTTTCGAAACATGCGACTCGTGAACTGAATGTAATTGCTTTCATGAAGACTGAATCGATATCGCGACTACATAACTTACAGGTAATACTCAACCATATTCTTTTGGGTAAAATGTCTGCTTAAACATTGCAACAAAAATGTTTGAAAGGTCGCTGTTAACAATATTAACAAACCATTGAACGAAGAAATGATTTTCGAAGTATGCGACTCGTGAACTGAATGAAATGGCTTTCGTGAAAACCGATGATATCGCACCTACATAACTGACAGGTAATACTTTTAGAAACATGCGACTCGTGACTTGAATGGAATTGCTTTCGTGAAAACTTAATAAAAATATTCCTTTGGGTAAAAAGTCTGCTTATACTTTGCAATTAAAATGTTTGAAAGATCGCTGTTAACAGTATCAACAAGCCATTGAACAAAGAAATGTTTTTCGAAACATGCAACTTGTGACTTTAATGGAATTGTTTTCGTGAAAACTGAATCGATATCGCGACTACATAACTGACAGGTAATACTCAACCATAATCTTTTGGGTAAAAAGTCTGCTTAAACATTGCAACAAAAATGTTTGAAAGATCGCTGTTAACAATATTAACAAACTATTGAACGAAGAAATGTTTTTCGAAGTATGTGACTCGTGAACTGAATGGAATTGCTTTTGCGAAAACCGATGATATCGCGATAACGATTCTAGTTATTAGGTTTTCGCACCTCGCAGTGCGAAAACCTATTGTTCTTCTTCTGTTTTATTTTTTTTTTTATTAGGTTTTCGCACCTCGCAGTGCGAAAACCTATTGTTCTTCTTCTGTTTTATTTTTTTTTTTTTTTTGGTTTTCGCATCGCTTGCGAAAACCATTTCGTTCTGTTTCTTTTTTTTTTTTTTTTTTTTTTTTTTTTTTATTTTTCTTCCCCTTTTTTGTGAACGGCATAGCTCCGAGGTGAGAAAAGCCACATCTATGAAACTTTTATCAGTAATAACCACGTACTTGAAGATGATCCTAACGTCGAGATAATTTTCATTTTTGTTTTGATTTTCCCGCCAGGGGGCGTTTTATATGAAAATATTTAATAAGCAATATCTCCATTATTTGAGGTCCGATTCAAATGCGGTTTTTGTACAATGTTCCTTGTTGATAGCCCAATAAAATATGATAGGTTTCAAAAATTTGCGTATATAAAACTTTCGTGCTACAGGAGGTTGAAAGTTCGAATCTCGCAAAAACTGTGCAATAAGGGTAGGTCTACCAAAAACCTACCCATTTTATTCAGAGATGAGATAGGAGAATTTTGTTTGTTGCATATGATCTGCAAGACATATACGCACAAAATATATGGGGTGGCGTATTCGGGAAATGCATGGTTTGTCCACAGTATGCGGTCAAACTTAACCAATATTTTCGAAAAATCAACATTTTAAAAGCATGACTTTTAAGGTTATTTGCAGCTCCTGACTTTATTTTTTGTTCAATCTTCATCATTATTTCACTGTTTATGCATTTTTATCAAACAAAAAAATTCATAGAAAAAAAAACAACATAATATGCAAAGGTCAAGGTCATATACCAATTATTATTATTTTATCGGCATAAATA
>CM037778.1:30588253-30638253 GCA_021229015.1 Solen grandis
CCCCGACCTACAGCGAGGATCGTACTTTCAACCTTCGGATCCATTGTCATGGAACACAAAGTCTGCTCAACTACCTCTTTGTTTCATGATAACCCTGCCGACATTATATCAGGACTTTGGGTATTGTTTTATCTGTTTCCAAATTATCAGGAGTTAGGGTCATGACCTCGATTCCAGAGGACATGACCTGACCTTAGTTCAGTAATAGTGAACATGGTGAATATTCTATTTGTAGATTATATGTAGAAATTGAAGAAGGTATTTGCTAATTTAATGTATAAATATGTTTGCCTAAGAAATGCTTCGGGAGAAACTTTTATAGTGTTAAGAGGGTTAAAATTCGCTGTCATGCATACATACATTGCAGTTTCTAATGTAAAACGCTACTCTTTTCGGCAGGAGTAGATATTCATGAGGGTAAATTGAATTGTTGTCTATTTCATAAATGGCACGGGTATTTTATTCACGCTTAAAATGGCAACTTTTGATATAACAAGCAGCTTCAGATACAAACAATTCCAAAGTCTCTATAAGGATTAAATAAGCGTCTGCAGGTCTCATTTTAAGATACAGTTTCTGACCATTGACTTTTTCTTTTATTTTCACACAAAATGATGTTGGTTGCCGTTGAAACCAGAGTTCTGCATGGAACAAATTTATTTTGTCAACTTTTATGAAGGGCAACCAAAGGATCATTTATGCCAAGTTTCATCAATTTTTACCTAGTGGTTTCAGAGGAGATGTCGTTTAAAGCAAATCGTTGACAAGGACAAAGGATGATCACAATAGCTCACCTTGAGCAGTTGTGTTCTGGTGAGCTAAAAAATAGGTGGTTTCCCCCATCACACGCATTAGCATTACGAACAGTTTTGAACCTATATCTAGAATGATAAAACCAATATTTAGAGATTTTGCGTTCCGTCACTTTACTGATCACATTTACTCTTCGCGCATGGGCTCGCTTCACTGACTGAACTTTCGAGTTTGCTACCCGGAAATGTTGCTAAACATGTCACATGGTACCGCAATCATCTGCTTCCGAGATAACGTATTCTAGATTCAACCTATTTTCCCGAAGTAGGCGTTTACGGAAATAGCGCTTTCCAGTGCAATGTGACCTACACTTGCCGAGATCATTTGTCAGGAAAGAAAGACTTCACCAACATTAACGTGGGAAAGAGGGATTTTTCTTTTATTTCTAACGATCATCTGTGAATAAGACAGAGGAGACAGAGGACTTGAGATTTGCTGATTTAACCCTTTCCCTCATATAGACTCATTTCATACCTGTCAACATTTCAGAATGGCAAGGAGTGAGATTTTTACGTGTCGCGAAGACCGGATGGGAGTGTGGGTTTGGGAGAATTTTTTTTTAAATGCATTAAATTATGCATTCTGGTGCCTTTTGAGATCATTAAGTATGAATTTCTTGTGTCCTGTGTTACCATGTTTTTACAAAATTAATAAGAAAAAATTACATTTTTTAAAAATTTATTTCATGATACATGATAAATAGGTTTCTATGCATAGCATAGAATTACTTTATTTTAAAAAATGTGAGGTCAAAGGTTCAAATCCTACAAAGAACTGACTAAAACAGATAGATCTAGATCTACCTAAAATTTTGATGTCTTTGACTTTAACAAGTCTGGATAAATATTAGCTAGATCTAGATCTATTATATAAATTCAGTCAGTTTTTATATATGATTAAATATATTGGTATGCAATTATATCATTCTAATCATCATATAGTGGCTGTGTTATATGTGAATGACCGATTGATAACAGTAAAAATACCATGTAGACATTCGATTTGTAATGTACTTTCGGTTTAAAAATAATTGTGAGCGGTCTTTTTCACGGCGATTATAACAAAGATTACAATAATCAGTTAGTACTTTTATTGTTATGAAAAGAAGGAACGTCGAAGTATGCTTCAGTGATTCATAATTAACATTTAAGTGTCTGTTTACAAATCAAATGCTGTTGCCATAGTATCAAAATGTCGTTTAGATGGCGCATGCGCAAAAAGTGGTATCAATAATACGCTGACGAATAAATTTGGGTAAATCCGCGTTAATTTGATGTTTTTTGCTGCCAGGAAAATTCCAGTTCCCACGCGTTGTTGTACTTTGAGGCATAACTCTTTTTCTTCTTTTCTGGAGTCTTCATGTTTTGCAGTCGACATTAAGTGCGCGAATGGTGATCATGCAATGTCCGGGAATTTAAGTAATAGTTACCGATAATTCCCGTATATGACTCGGAGGGATTCGGAAATTCAAGCAACATTGTGATTGGTGGATTTTCTCTCGGGAAGCCCTGGAATGCCCTGGGATATACGAGTATAAGCAAGACCGGCGATAACCAGTTTTGTGACGTACCCTGTATATTGGAATGCCCCTAGACAAGCGTCACAGGGTGGGCTGTATATTGGGGCTTGCATCCTGTGTTGTTTTAACGATTAGAGAAGGTAAATTAGACAAAATTTCTGACCCACAATGTTTTTGGTATTTTTTTATAAAAAATCGTGAGAAAATGGCCAAAAATCGTGAAATCGTGACCATGAACTTAAAATCGTGAGAATCACGATTTAAGCGTGAGACTTGACAGGTATGTCATTTAACCCTTTCCCTCATATAGACTCATGTTAACCCTTTCCCTCATATAGACTCATTTTAACCCTTTCCCTCATATAGACTCATGTTAACCCTTTCCCTCATATAGACTCATTTAACCCTTTCCCTCATATAGACTCATGTTAACCCTTTCCCTCATATAGACTCATTTTAACCCTTTCCCTCATATGAACTCATTTTGACACACTCAATAGGTACCACATAAAGCCTGATCTGCAGAAAACCACAGTTAAACCTTACCAAATTTAATTAAAAAATCCTCATTTCCAGACCATTGAGGAGCAGCGAACAGCATAAAACCTGATCAGCCTGCGATTTAGTCACAGGCTGATCTGGTTTTATGTTGTTCGCATAGGTCTTTTCAAGGTTTCCTCTGAGGGAAAGGGTTAAATAAACTATTTCTTTCAGATATATACTAGTATAGCATTTAGCCATTATATGGCAAGTATGAAGCACCATTATTGATTTCAAAATTATTCACACTGTAAGGGACTGTTACCAACCAAAACCAAGTACATTTGATCATGCTTGTCTGTTTGGTGGGTTTAACGACCCACTGACAGTATTTCAGTCATTTGGAGACGATGTCTACTTGAGACAGATATAGTGCTGCCACATTGCAGTATCACGCCGTAGACATGCAGCATGATACCACACCCAGTCACATTATCCTGACACCTGGCCAACCAGTCCTGCAACTACCTTTACATGCTGAGCGCCAAGCAAGGGCGCTATAACAGTACCATTTTTTACGACTTTGGTATGTCGCGGCCAGGGATGGAACCCACAACCTCCTGCTCCTGTACGTTTGATTACTGAAAGAAATAATCCTTTGTATTAAGGAAAATCACAATGCATACTTCCACTTAGCTTGGAGACATTAATGCTATATTCATGGGCAGATCACATGTGGCCTCTCATTATGCCTCACATAATGTGTCCCACAGGAGTCCAGACAAATGATGAAATAGGTTTTAAACCTTTGACTTGAAAGTAGTTCAAAAATATTGAACTGAAAAATCACATATATAAACAGGTCTCTGCAAGCAGAACTGAACTGTTATTGGCGTTTGTTTCCTTGGAGTGGTACAAGATAAACAGGAGAACTTTTACTATACATCTTTTAATTTAGCATTTCATGAAAAAATAAACATTTGCATTCATCTAAACATTTACACAAAGCGATGTACATATCTATAAAATGCCTCTAAAAAGAACAAAAACGTACAAATCTATGTTCTTTCCTTCACAGACATAAAAAAATATATCTATATAACAAGAAAGAATTTATAAAATCAACCATGGAATGTTTAATTTTCACTTTGTGTCAGTGAACCTTGGAGTCGGTTTTTCATGATGTAAATGTATTAAAACAGGCACAAGATATAATTGTAAATGTTCTCTCCATGGAATAGGCAGAAATGTCATGACAAAATATTCATGAATTTAGGGACAGGTGGAACAAAATGTATGCAAGAACAAATATGTAATGCAAGAGAATTTTTTCATTACACGAGCTCAAACATATATGAGTATATCGCCATATTCTTTGATGTTAAATGATGAGTTAAAGTGAAGCTGAAACCTGTAGAAGAATCAGAACAGATTTATTTCTGATACATACCTTCCACAGGCAGCATCATTTTAAAAAAACAAGTATATAGTTAAATGCTGAGGTTCTTGCAAAACCAGAATCTTAACCACATACAAAACAAACTTTATCTTCCTCCCAATTGAATTTCAGGTATTTCATTTTTTTTTTTTTACCAATATTCATCTGCTGACACAAATTCTTAAATGTACAAAAATCGCCAATTTTTCTCTTAACAAGGCAAGACATAAAAGACGAGAACAATGAAACGTGCAGCACTAGTACATTATATGTTTACACCTGATCGTAACTAACTGTATGTACATTTAATTGTGTAATATATACATGTATGATTACAAGACAAACATGGCTTATACTGATCCTACACATGGATGTGGCTGTAGAGGTCATGTGACAGCTACACCGTGTGTAGTGTTGTGACACACCTGGTATACAGCCAGTGACCTTGACATTTTGACATAAAGCACAGTTCTGAGCATAAACCACTCTGTTTTACCAATATCCTCCCATATCTTTACATTTTACAATCATTCCAGAGAGCTTGTAAAGCTCCCATACTTAACATTAAAAATGTATTATGCAAGCAGATAATTTCAAAGAAAACAGAAGCTTGAGTATTTATTGATCATGAAAAAGTCTTCAATGCCACTAAATTTCCACTCTATTTTTTCTCTGAACAAATAACTATGTCTTGAAACACAATCATAAAAAAGATATAAAATTAATATTTTTTTCTAAAAAATATATTGAATAGAATTTGTCATAAACGGAATATATTTCAAAACATAAAAACAAATTGTGCTGCAGAACTGGTTTTGATATCTGCAGTATTTGGATAATTTGCACAGTCCTGAAGACAAACTGGAAGATCTAGTTGCCATGGAAATTGATCTACTGATCGTTCACGACTTCCGTTTCAATCATATACACTGGCTCTTGTGGAGCATTGTCTTCGTCCAGTCCGACAACTATCACATTCTCGTCGGCCACTTGAGGGGAGGGGGGCCGGTACTCAGACTCGGATGGCCCCTTGCGGACCACAGCGTATTCCACGTGCACTGGATCATGCTCTATTACCCGCTCCTCTGGCTGAGCATGAATGACTTCCTCTTCTTGTACAAACACACGGTTATCATAAACAACTGGTTCTGGTTCTTGAGCCTGGAATAAACATTAAAATATCCCCGTGTATTTTTTATAAACAATGAATTATGACTTTTCATGGAAATGATATGCTGGCCTTGATTTTAAATTGAAAATTTCCTCATTTAATAAATGTCAAATTCTGTATCACTCAGTCTTGATTTTCAAAGAAATTAAACTGCTTATTAAGTGAAAGCATTATGGATGCATATGCACAAACTCTACAATTTACTGGTCAATAAATAATGGAGCTATTGATCCTTAGAATTTTGTGCCAAGGGAAATCTAAAGTTGAGAATGGGGCCTTAAAGTTCTCAGTTTTCATAAAAGGCACCTCTGCTCACATACCAAAATGAGATAAAAATAATCTATTATGATAGATCCATTTATCTGGTGAACTAGTTGTTAGAGCTAAATGGATCATGTTTAACCCTTTCCCTCATGTAGACTCATTTTGAAGCACTCATTAGGTACCACATAAAGCCTGATCTGCAGAAAACCACAGTTAAACCTTACCAAATTTAATTACAAAATCCTCATTTCCAGACCACTGAGGAGCAGCGAACAGCATAAAACCTGATCAGCCTGCGAGTTACTCACAGGCTGATCTGGTTTTATGTTGTTCGCATAGGTCTTTTCATGGTTTCCTCTATGAGGAAAAGGGTTAAGATGTGGCATTTGAAAATTTTCACCAAATTTCATCCAGCTTTAAGATGTTTTCTTAGCACTAAGTAAAACTCAGATACTTACGGGCAAATTTCATAAGGCTTTTCCCTCTAATAAAAATTACCAAATATTTCATTTCTTATTAATTTCTGTCAGTTATTAAGGTAATAATTCATTTTAGCTTAGTCATGTAGTTCAATATTTCATAAAATAAGAATGTTGGAATGTGTTTCTATCTAGTTTAAGAATTTAAGTATAACTAAGCATTAAGTATTGTTGCTTTAATTCCAGCCAGATTCAATAAAGTCTGCAGGGCAAAGGAAAAAATCCAGTGTTTCATATTTCATTTTAAGTTCAGTAAATCGACTCATAATTGTGTTCATGAATATTTATGAGGTACAGGGTTAATCGTGTGGTCTGGGTAACTAACTTACAATCAGTGATGTCTTGTCAGCAGTCGCAGGCCTATATATACTGTCATACTTTAATGTATACATTTTAAGGTAAAATCTCTGTAATGGTTCCGCTACATTTCGGACCTCATGGCCTTTCACGGAGATAACCAAGGTTTCCTAATGTTTCATTAGGGTACCTTGGTGATCTTGCTAGAAGTTAAATGGTCCAAGATGCAGCAGAACCATTACAGGGACTTTACCTTAAATACACAGCATGAAATAGTTATTTTCAAATCCTTAACACAATTACAAAAGTTTATGCTTGTAAAGGGGGAAACTGGAGGTCATAATTATGTTTTTAACTAAATCAGGGTCTGTAAATTGAAATCATGTTTGATAAAAACTGAATACTTCAAATCTTCAATTCAAATGTTACCTTTCAAAAAAAAAATGTTAAAAATGTTTTAAAGTATATTGAAATGTATATCTGATTTCTTCTTGAAAGAATCACTCAGATTGAAAAGCAATGTTTGAGATTGTGTCCAATCACCCCTCTAGATCTACCAATCTCCACAAAATGCAGCAATATGTGGCAGACTTAAAGATACATCACTAACTCACATTTACCAAACCTTGTAATACAAATCAATCACCATAGAGTGCTATAAACAAACGATTTACATTATCTCATTTGTTAAACAAGCTGTATAACAAAAAGTCTTGGACAGATTGTCCAATTGTCCATAGACTATCGGACTCATTCTCTAGATCTATAAGGCATTAACCCCGACTTGTGATCCTGTAATGAGCCAATCCCTTTGGGATACGCTCTGAAGACTCTGTCAGTTTTAATACTTGGTGAAAGATTGATGCTCTAGTTGGGACCCAATGAGCAATCAATCAACCAGTGGTTTGATATCGCTTCATCAACACTGTCCTGACACCCACGTAAAGGAGTACATATCTCTACCACCACTACTACATTAAGACTACTACATGTACAACTGGTCCTTTGTCTTGTTTGCACTCATGATGATGGAATATGGTCCTTGGGGTGGGAAGAGATCTGAGTATGTTTTAAACCAAAGATCAAATACCCTCTCTAATATGATAATGGACCAATCTATAAGCTTACATTTTATATCCTTGAGATAAGATCACTAATAAGTTAAAACAAAAACATTCACTGTATAATACTGAAATGGGACCCATATGGTCACATATTCCATCCATATAATCATAAAACAAATAATAACACCTATGGGATCTATCTATATATGGATTTGCCTATATGGGATCTCTCTATATATGGGCTTATCAATACAGGATTTCTCTATAAATGGGCTTACATATATGGGATATCCCTATATATGGGCTTGCTTATATGGTATATCCCTATATATGGGCTTGCCTATAAGGGGTATCCCTATATATATGGGCTTGCCTATAAGGGGTATCCCTATATATATGGGCTTGCTTATAAGGGGTATCTCTATATATGGGCTTGCCTATAAGGGGTATCCCTATATATGGGCTTGCCTATAAGGGGTATCCCTATATATATGGGCTTGCCTATAAGGGGTATCCCTATATATATGGGCTTGCCTATAAGGGGTTTCTCTATATATGGGCTTGCTTATATGGTATATCCCTATATATATGGGCTTGCCTATAAGGGGTATCCCTATATATGGGCTTGCTTATATGGTATATCCCTATATATGGGCTTGCCTATACGGGTTCCACATCTCTATACATGGGCTTGTCTATAAGGGATTTCTGTATTATATGGGTTTGCCTATACGGGTTCCACATGAATCCCAGATGCAAAACCCAAATGGCTCCCAGATTTTTTTGCTCATATAGAAGCTGTATGAAACACTTCGTGGAGCCATTTTTGGATCCATATATTTTACTAGCTGGTATTTTTAAAATCAAATTCCACACAAAAAATATTGAAAATATTCTCAAATGTGGTATATAAAAATATCTGTAACTTTGATTTATTTGTTGATTTCATGTAAAAATCAAAGCAAAAAAGGATGATTTTAGCAAAGGTTTTTTCAACTCATCAGGAAAATTCCTGCCCTTAAAGAGAATCTATACTTTTGGCTAGACAGAATTAATCAAATGAAGTTGCATTTCTCACAATAACATGAGTTAAAGAAACATTAGCTGAACTTATTGATACATATTCTATAATTAGAAATTCAAATTTTCCATACTAAATGTAACTTCGTTTTGTGATAAAGTATATTCACTGCATAGATCCTCAGAATATCTTTTCCATAAAAAACTATTTCTTGTCTCCCAAGCTAGCAAAGCAATATGCTTAGCTAAAATTGGAATCCAAGTCTCTTCAGGTCTTGAATGTGGCTACTTGGGTCAAAGTTGAGTATAGCAGCTCATAAAACACGAGGGAATGAATTGACAGAAACAATATCAGCAATTGATTCTGAGCATTTGTTTGGATTAGATGTCAGAGTGATATATGAATGGAATTTACAGTTTACATTTGCTTGGAGACATCAATTGGCTCAATACAACATATCAAGAGAAAAATCTCTGTCTTATACAAAAGCATGACTCTTGGTCCATGTGTTGGAAATGTAAAATTCTATGGTGTTTTTTTATTATCATATGAGGGGGTGGGGGCTCATTGTTAGCTCATTAATTTTATTTCAACTTATTTATTTTCCACTACTTAACAAGTTCTTCACAACTTCTACTGATCCCTCTAAACAGTTCCTGGAGTGGACCAGTACTTTTCACCTGGGAAGGTCATGAAAAAACCCTGTCCCTAACAGGACTCAAACACACAGCCTTCGGGTCTTCAATCAGGTATGTTACCAGTGGACTACGGTGCCTCTTAGTTTGTTCATTCCATCTTATTCATATTGAAATGTCTTATTCTGACACATGTATTAAACCCTTTCCCTCATAGAGGATACCATGAAAAGACCTATGCGAACACACTGTTCGCTGTCTCAGTGTCGTAATGGATTTAAAATTAAATTGTAAGTTTGGTTGGCTTCTGCAGATCAGGCTTTATGTGGTACCTATTGAGTGCATCAAAATGAGTCTATATGAGGGAAAGGGTTAAGATACTCTGTTGTAATCCTACATCATGAATCATGTGAAGGCCAACATTAGTGTTTATGAGAATATTCTCATATAATTAAATTAGGCTTTTAGCATATAATATGACTTTCAGTCCATTTGTAAAATATAGATAAAGTTTAAATCCAGAAGTCATTTTGAGGCTAATGAAGAGCTTCCCAGTGCTGCATTACACGTCCTTTGCTGAACAGAATCAGTTACTTAGAAATATCTAACATATTCCACAATGTATACCTGGAGAACATGTCTTGCAAACTCTTGATGAATTGAGTTATTGATTCACTGAGTGCCTGACTCTACACATCAGATTTTGACAGCACTGTCTGGATGAAATACAAACTTCCATCAGTATGTGGGCATAGATTGTTGAACTATGCTGTTACTTAACCTGCCCAGACAAAGGCAACTTTGATTACCTGGAGTTTGATTGATATATTGATCTCTCGTCCCGCAAAATACACTGCAATGGTGAAGATTTGTCTTTGTATTGTTCCTCTACCAAAGTGTGTTTCCCTATATCTGTTTGATTCAAGTCTTAAGCCTTTTTGGTATCAAGACACCATGTCAAGAGTAGACTTGGAAGTTCTTCTTATTTGTTTTTTGCGGAAATGTAGAGCAATATACAGCACTGTGATCTCTATATATTGCTAATTCCAATGTTTTCAGAACTATGTAAGGTTGAAACACCTATCTCTAGCTTTCAATACAGTTGATTTACATTCAATACCATGCTTTTGATTCATTTGAATTTTATCATTAATGTTCAAATACAATGAATTGGAGATAAAAGCAATCT
Source organism: Solen grandis (assembly GCA_021229015.1). Lineage (NCBI taxonomy): Eukaryota > Metazoa > Mollusca > Bivalvia > Adapedonta > Solenidae > Solen > Solen grandis. Next base: position 30,598,624 of record CM037778.1, read on the forward strand.
TCATGGCAGAAATGTGGATTTTCACCTAGAGAATGTTAAAACCTTTGATAGAATAACAGCATCCCTTTCATTTTTATTGCGCATTTGGGTACTTTAATCCTTTACGACAAAAGAGTATATGTGTCATAAGAGAAAGTTGGTATGTTGTTTGTTTATTGGATTTAACATTCCACAGACAGTATTTCAGTCATTTGGAGACGATGTATACTTGAGACATATATATTGCTGCCACACTGCAATATCATGCCGTAGACATGTGGCATGATACCACACCCAGTCACATTATCCTGACATCAGACCAACCAGTTCTGGAAGTACTCTTATATACTGAGCGCCAAGCAATGGGAGCTATACCAATACTCAGTACTATATTTTATGACTTTGGTATGTGGTATGTCGCAGCCGAGTATCAAACTCACGATCTCCCGATTCCAGGGCAGACGCTCTAACCACTTGGCCATCGGGTCCATAACAGAATGTAAGCCATATTAATTTTCCAAATATTACATTACTTGCTGATGACCTGGGCAAGGGGATGGCTAGTAATAAAGCTTGAAGTACTTACAGTCCGACCAATCATCAATAGATCTCAGGATGAAGACTTTAATCAGGTAAGTGGTTCATCAAGATATATAAAGGGGTACAAGACTGGTATCATGTTGAACTTTTACCTTGTCAATATTCATGTACAAATCTATGACTTTACTTGAAATGGTATATAAATCAATGGATCTTTTTTTGCCATGCAGACTGTGTAGAATATATGCTACACTGTTTTATAAGTAAAGAGAAGACTGTGATCCTATAGCTCCTGGAAGGTATTGTCTGAAGTCTTTCTTGTTTGCCATTGTGTCAAAATGTGACTTCATAAGACAAGAAGTGCTACTGCTTACTTACCACAATAACAGGGGCAGGGGACGTCATATTGGTCTTGTGCACTGAAACAAAGGTCAGGTCAAGGTCATTCAATATATATTTGATACTGACATAGGATATATATGTAGAGAGTCCATGATATATAATGTTAAGAGTCCATCTTCAACAGCTACCCATCAATTTGCAATTAACCCTTTCCCTCATATAGACTCATTTTGATGCACTCAATAGGTACCACATAAAGCCTGATCTGCAGAAAACCACAGTTAAACCTTACCAAATTTAATTATAAAATCCTCATTTCCAGACCACTGAGGAGCAGCAAACAACATAAAACCTGATCAGCCTGCGAGTTACTCACAGGCTGATTTGGTTTTATGTTGTTCGCATAGGTCTTTTCATGGTTTCCTCTATGAGGGAAAAGGTTAATACAAAACTCATATTTGCTTATTGTTCCCTGCATAGTACAAAGTAAGGGTATATATTTACAGATTAAAGATTTATGCAGGATCTAATAGGTTTTATCATACTCCATTTCTTTTAAATAAAACCCTATCAATTAAACTGATATATAGGTAATAAATATATACTTACCAAGCATCTGTTTCTTTTGTCTCTTTCTGCAATAAAAATTAAACACAATGAGTGAAAAAAACAACAACACTGATATAAAAAGTGTTTGTCTCATTTTATTGTCCTATTATCAATCTGTGTCTAGTTACAAGGGCTAGCCAATAAGGTATTGTTGGTGGATCAAGTTCCTTCTATTTCATTTACATCATTTACTTACAGAAAAAATAAAACAGTTACACACTGATAACACATGCAAGGAAATTTAAAACAAGAAATATTTATAAAACATATATGCCCCACTCATATGCCATATTATTTATATAGCTATATGATATGCATAATGTTTTACTTCATAACGTGCACTGGTCACAAATTGCAATTACTTAAATACAGTGTTTGTGAGAATTCAAATTACACTTCATGACCTTGACCTTTGAGGTATATACCCCAAAATCAAAAGGGGTTTTCTATTACTTTTAGGCAACAATTGTACAATAACTGATACAAAAGAGATACGTAAGAGTTATCAGTTGGACAATGCTTCCTAAACACAATGTTACAGAGGATCTAATTTAGGACCTTGTGACCTTGACCTTTGAGGTACAGATCCAAAAAACAATAGGGTTAAGTAATTATTGTAAAATGTTTGAAACAGGAGTCAATTAGATTTTGAGCAATCAGTTGGACACTGCTTAATTTACAAAGACTTTGTGAGAATTAACATATTACCGCATGACCTTGCCCTTTGAGGTACAACTCCCAAAATCAATAGGGTCTTCTACTAGTCATTAGCAACAACAATACCAAGTTTGTGACTCACAGGTCAAACAGAATTTAAGTTATTCCTTGGACAAGGTTTGGTCTACTGACAGAACAACAGACCTACGGGAAACACGCAAAGCAATATGCCTTCTCTTCTTCCAAGGGAGACATAAAAAGACAAAATGGTTAGCTAAAAGTATAACAATAGATCAAAATATGTTTGCTAGAAAGTGTGAGAAAAAGAGGTTTCACTGTAAATGTGCAATGCAGTGCCAAGACTCAACAATGCACAGTAAACAATACTGAACATTTAGTATTAGGGCTTGATTAGACAGGATCAACAGAAAAAAGACTTACGTTTGTGATTCTTATATATTGTAAAATCATTAATTTTCAATGACATTAAATTTCATTGATTATGTACCTGAGCGAATTTTATTGGTACATTTATTCGTGGATTTATGTTCTATAAAACATGAGGTCTATATAAAGCTTTCATGGGGTTAAATATTTGTAGATAAAACCCACCACAGAATCAACAAAAATTAGTGTCCTACGAAAATCAATGATTTCATTGTATCTTCAACCTTATTCTGTGAAGAGGAAGCATAAACATGTTTTGGTGTAAACTATTCATCTATGTTACATATTTGTTACTGGGGATGTCACTCAAGAAAACAAAGAGCTGGCACAGAATGCACAATGGCCTGATTCAACAATTAATGTTGGGGAATATTTTAAAATTACTGAAGGACATTCTAATACTTAGAGTAATTATTTTGTTACATTACCTTTCTGCATTACACAGTGTAGCAATTAACAGCAATTATCATCTATAAAATCTATTGTTCCCTCTAACAATAGATTCCCATATTGTCATCCCAGAATTTCTTTTAAAATATAACAATAGTGTTCTTTGGAACACATGTGTCACCTGCTGAAGCATGACAGAAAAAGCGTGACAGACAGATGAACAGACAATGGAAGAGTGATCCCTAAGTGTCAGCTCTGCTTACAGCCGGTGACACAAAAACTGTCAGAGTTGGAACATGCCATTCTGGCCGATCAAGAACATACCAGGGAAACCAAGGGTAGGGGGAATATGTTACAACTGACACACTTTGGAGAGTGAAAGGTTTAGTTCAACAAGTTAATATTTGTTTTCAATTCAAAATAAACAATGTGACATATTTTATCACTACATACCTTGACCTTTATGGAAAAAGAAATTGAAATTTGTTAATAATAACCTAACAACAACTAAATGACTGAAATTTATTTGAAATGAAATACTGAAGACATCTTCAAGACAATATGTCAGGTTTAAATAAGTCATAAAATGTTAAAAGAGCAAATACACTATACAGAAATGTTTATTGCAGCCTGTCATATGGAGACTGTTCAAAACCTATCACTTATTCCTCTTAATATCATATTAATTACATTACGTCTCAAAACTGTGTTACTCATAGTCCCTAAAATCACCCAAATGTCTAGGTACATATACATGAACATACTTAAATCTTATTAGTTTATCTAACTAACCAATTTTTTCTAGTATATTTCAATACGTGGGAAAGCCTGGAAATGTTTATTTGTTGATAATGAGTCTAGTACCTAGTTTCCATAACTTAGTAATTTATAATGATGAAGCATCAGAGATTACTGATCATGTAAAGAGCCCTCCATAACTATTGCTCCCACTCCCCTATCTCCCCATACATGCTGGACACACACCTCCCATCTCCCCACCCCTGCTGGACACACCCCTTCCCCAATCTCCCCACCCTTGCTGGACACACCCCTTCCCCATCTCCCCACCCCTGCTGGACAACCTCCCTCTCCCACCCTGCTAACCCTCCCCATCTCCCCACAACTGCTGACACACCATCCCCATCTCCCCACATGCTGGACACACCCCTCCCCAACCTCCCACACCTGCTGGACACACCCCTCCCCCTTCTCCTCACCCCTGCTGGACACACCCCTCCCCTATCTCCCCACCCCTGATGGACACACTCCTCCCTCATCTCCACATACCTGCTAGACACACCTCTCCCATCCCCCCCATCCTGCTGGTCACACCCTTCCCCCATCTCCCCATACCAAGACATGCCCCCTCCATATGTTCTCAGAATGCCCCAGACAGACAAGAGAGACTTAAACTTACGCAGCTCGGATGCACATGAAGGCGATGATGCAGAAGATGATGACGAGGAAGATGAGGACTGCGATGATGATGAGAATAATGAGGACAGCCTGGTCCTCCAGCTCGATCTCCTGACTGCTGCTTGCTTCCTGGCACACAAATACACAACACATAGTCAAACACTGCACACTTTTCACTGTACTCTCAAACAGATAAATACTACATAAGAAACAAATAAACAACCAAATTTTTTTCAATTCAGCAATATAATTGGGTTAAGATGGTCATTGATTGTACTAGTGACTGCCCATGTATTGGTGATTCCAAAAGGGGAATGGCACCATTGCATAAATTGCTAAAGATAGTTGTAAGGTATAAAGAGTAAGACAAATACATCATGATAAGAATTGAACACCTTTTTCATTCCAACTACAGCTTCAGACCTTTGGAAAGACTGAAACAATGAGTATATAAAGATTCTGTTTTTGCAATGATGACCTTGACCTCACCTCTACTTCTTTGATGTACAGAAGGTCATAGTCAGACTTGCTCTGTTCTCGCTGCTGGACAATGATATTCATGAGTGTAGTCGCAGGCAGGATCTGACGAGGGCCACCGTTTATTGATCCGACCCCAGAAATGAAAACATCCGTCCTGGAAATACAAACAAATATAGGTCATTATCAAGTCATCATTGTCTGCACTGTTTACTATTCAGTTAATAATTTACAGCAAGCACCTCCCATAATCAACTAAGGGTACAATTCAAAATGAAGAAAGGACAAGTCCATTTAAAACAAAAGTGTTCTTTGGAACACATGTGTCACCTGCTGAAGTATGAAAGAAAACGTGTGACAGACAGTTAGACAGACAGACAGACAAACAACGGAAAAGCGATCCCTATGTGTCACGTCAGCTTACAGCAGGTCACACAAAAATTAGCATGATTAGGTTTAAAACACGTCTCATTTCACATTATGTTGAACCAATGTAAAGCTTGATCAGACAGAAGGTAACCCTCAGTATCAACAGGTTCTGCATCAAAGTACTGATGAGACGTGTTATCATCTAGCAAATCTGGTTCTATATTTAACACTCTAAATTGAAAGATTATCTGCTTTATACATAAGTAGGAAATCATCCAATAAACGATCAGATCAGTATTTTCTTTCAATTTGTTCCCGGTATTTACTGTATGTGTGTTTCAGGAGCTGCATTCTGCCATGATTACAGTAATATTAATTATTAAAACATAGTAGTGATATTAGTATATAACAAGTATTATGAAAGTATTGCTTAGGCAATACTAAGTCCCCTACCGGCAAATGGAAAACTAAGACCCCCCAACACACACACAAACACAACCTGTTTATTTCAGTTATATAACAACATCCAGCTAATTACAGGTGGAGGAAGACCTGAGTGCAGAGAAACTGCTATTTAAAAAAAAATTCTAATTCCAAGGGCCGTAATTCCGTCAAAAATCAATGGACCGGAACAAAACTCAAACTTGATCTGTAACTCATGGTAATAGACTCACACACCAAAAATTAGATGAATATCTGCAAGTGTTTAGAAAAAAAATCCGGAAAACTGCTATTTTAACGAAATTTTCTAATTCCAAGGGCCGGAATTCCGTCAAAAATCAATGGACCGGAACGAAACTCAAACTTGATCTGTAAGTCATGGTGGTAGACTCACACACCAAAAATTAGATGAATATCTGCAAGCGTTTAGAAAAAAAGTCCGGAAAACTGCTATTTTAACGAAATTTTCTAATTCCAAGGGCCGGAATTCCGTCAAAAATCAGTGGACCGGAACGAAACTCAAACTTGATCTGTAAGTCATGGTGGTAGACTCACACACCAAAAATTAGATGAATATCTGCAAGCTTTTAGAAAAAAAGTCCGGAAAACGTGTGTGACTGACGGACGGACGGAGTGCAAACCTATAGTCCCCTTCGACGAAGCCGGTAGGGGACTAATTATCAAAAGATGTGCAAGCATTTTACATTTTGGACTTTAAATCTAATTAATTTCAATCCTATTGCCTGGAGGGAAAAATGTTGACTCTGCATAATTGTTTTATCTCTTTTTTTATATATATATTTATGGAGAAAAGTCTCCACAGTTTTTAGATATGCTGGGTACCAGCCTGAAGGAAGTGGATAAGGTCAACACTCACCACAGAGCCGAGGTGGAACCAACCGCATCCACCACATGGTCACGGATCTCCGTGATGCACACATAATCCAGGTTCTGAGACTTCTCAATGATGCTGCAATAAAAAACATCACATCAACATGAATGCATACATACAGGTTTAGGCAGTCTTAGACCAGCTACAGTGTTCACTATGCTGTAAATTCAATCCCTGCTACAAAATAAGGTTTTTCAAGATTTTCCCTGACACAAAGTTTTGGAACAATCTAGAAACTATCAAGATCAGTTTGTAAAAATAAAAAAAGAAAAGAAAGAAACAATCAGTGCTGTGCCCAGAAGGTATTTATGAACATCTATACAGATGTTCAATATTTACTGTATTTAGTTTTAATATAATATCACTTATTGCAAAAAATATCACATTTAGCATTATTTATTTGGACCACAGAACCCAAAAATCAAAATTGCATCCCATCATTACACATTTTTAGTCACTTTTTAAATTAAACAAGAGGCCCATGATGGCCCTAAATCGCTCACCTGAGATTAATAGGTTGACCCAAGGAACATCTGTACCAATTTATTTTAAAATCTGGCCAGTAGTTTTGAAGAAGATGATTTTTAAAGTTTTCATATTTTTTTTCTTTTTGTTGCCATGGCAAACAGAGTTCTATATGGATCAAATTTATTTTAGCAACTTTTGTGAAGGTTGACCCAAGGATCATTCCTGCCAAATTTAATCAAATTCTGTCCAGTGGTTTCAGAGGAAATGTTGATTAAAGTTTTCCCAATATACATATAAGGCAAATAAGCCCCACCCCTGGCAGCCATTTTTTTTACGGATCGGAATAATTTTAGCAACTTTGGTAGAGGTTGACCCAAGTAACATCTGTACCAATTTATTTTAAAATCTGGCCAGTAGTTTTGAAGAAGATGATTTTTAAAGTTTACATTTTTTTTCCTTTTTGTTGCCATGGCAACCAGAGTTCTACATGGATCAAGTTTATTTTAGCAACTTTTGTGACGGTTGACCCAAGGATCATCCCTGCCAAGTTTCAATAAATTCTGTCCAGTGGTTTCAGAGGAGATGTTGTTTAAAGTTTTCCCTATATACATATAAGGCAAATAAGCCCCGCCCCTGGCGGCCATGTTTTAATACAGATCGGAATAATTTTAGCAACTTTGGTAGAGGTTGACCCAAGGAACATCTGTACCAATTTATTTTAAAATCTGGCCAGTAGATTTGAAGATGATTTTTAAACTTTCATTTTTTCTTTCTTTTTGTTGCCATGGCAACCAGAGTTCTATATGGATCAAGTTTATTTCAGCAACTTTTGTGAAGGTTGACCCAAGGATCATCCCCGCCAAGTTTAATCAAATTCTGTACAGCGGTTGCAGAGGAGATGTTGTTTAAAGGTTTCTCTATATACATATAAGGCAAATAAGCCCCGCGCCTGGCAGCCATGTTTTTTTACGGATCGAAATAATTTTAGCAACTTTGGTAGAGGTTGACCCAAGGAACATCTGTACCAAATTATTTTGAAATCTGGCCAGTAGTTTTGAAGGAGATGATTTTTAAAGTTTTCAAATTATTTTTCTTTTTGTAGCCATGGCAACCAGAGTTCTTCATGGATCAACTTTATTTTAGCAACTTTTGTAGAGCCTCACCCAAGGAACATTCCTGCCAAGTTTCATTAAATTCTGTCCAGTGGTTTCAGAGGAGATTTCGTTTAAAGCAAATTGTTGACGACCCACGCCGCATGACGACGGACGAAGGGTGATCACAAAAGCTCACCTTGAGCTACAGTGTTAAGACAGACTGTGACCTTCCTCTGGATCTACAGTGTTAAGACAGACTGTGACCTACCTCTGGATCTACAGTGTTAAGACAGACTGTGACCTACCTCTGGATCTACAGTGTTAAGACAGACTGTGACCTATGTCTGGATCTACAGTGTTAAGACAGACTGTGACCTTCCTCTGGATCTACAGTGTTAAGACAGACTGTGACCTTCCTCTGGATCTACAGTGTTAAGACAGACTGTGACCTACCTCTGGATCTACAGTGTTAAGACAGACTGTGACCTACCTCTGGATCTACAGTGTTAAGACAGACTGTGACCTACCTCTGGATCTACAGTGTTAAGACAGACTGTGACCTTTGTCTGGATCTACAGTGTTAAGACAGACTGTGACCTATGTCTGGATCTACAGTGTTAAGACAGACTGTGACCTATGTCTGGATCTACAGTGTAAAGACAGACTGTGACCTTCCTCTGGATCTACAGTGTTAAGACAGACTGTGACCTTCCTCTGGATCTACAGTGTTAAGACAGACTGTGACCTACCTCTGGATCTACAGTGTTAAGACAGACTGTGACCTTCCTCTGGATCTACAGTGTTAAGACAGACTGTGACCTTCCTCTGGATCTGGGTGGTACAGCCGCCTTCCTCTGGATCTACAGTGTTAAGACAGAAGGTGACCTTCCTCTGGATCTACAGTGTTAAGACACCCATAAGTCCACCCTACAGTGTTAAGACAGACTGTGACCTACCTCTGGATCTGGGACTGGTACAGCCGCACCTCTGCTGTGTTCTGTGTAATCAGGAGCTTGACCTCCTTACCCGGCTGTGTCACAAACACCTGTAACCAACAGCATATTCACTTTACATGCATCACTAGCTCCATGTGTACATTCCTCATTCAGTTACTGTGCTCAATTGTGCCATTTATTATTCTTTAAATCCATGGCTAGATACATGCAAGTTGGCTGTAAATTTTCATTATCAGTATTTATAATCATCAAATTTGTTTCAATTTTAAATGAATGAATATATTTATCAATGCCACTGTATTATGATCTGCATTCATAATTCCATCTCTGTATCATTACAGCCATAAAGAATGCATACAAAGTCAGGACTAAATAATTGCCCATGGCTAATTGCTACTTTAAGCTAAATTCTGATACTCATATACATACATCTGAATGATTTAGATCCCGGTACTTACCATTGCTGAAGTGTTTGAAGATTCTGATCTTGCAATATCCTCGCCATCTCGGGCGTTAACACGCAGATTGAACGTTCGGTCAGCATATTTCCTCATCAGTACCTTGTTGGTAACAACCCCATACTTGTCATGAATATCAAACAATTCATTTCCATCAGCATCCACTGGACCGTTCAGGATGCGATACCTGACCACACCTGTCCCAATAGCATCACGGTCAACAGCTTGAATTGTCATAATCTGCTTCCCATAAGAAGACCGGGTTGAAATACCTGGAAACATAGAAATATTAACCAGATATCTCTAAAACAAATGACTCTTCTAACAAAAGCATACTCACCCTCCTGCTGTACATACTTTAATCACGTGTTGATCACTTATAGCATGGATATTAGCGACATAAGTTTGATATTTCCCTTTTTATTCACCTAGCTGTAGTTTTGTTTCGAACAGAATAAATGCATAATTTTCTTGAAGAATGTACTTGAAGCTATTAAGCTACTCCTTGTTGATGAGAATTATAAGCTGCGCAAAATTGAGAAGTGGAATAGAGAATGCCAGGAACAAAGTTGCGTACTCCAATCGAGTCTGCCCAATTATTTGACTACCAGTCCTAGCAACATGTACTTCCAGTAGTCTATAAACCAGTCCAGTTTTCCCAACATTCAAAGCAGTTTCCCCTGAACTTGTTCCTGGCATAATCTGATCTGTTTATCTTTCTGTGACTGACTGAGAAGGAACCTGTTTTTCTATTACATCAGCGGAGCGGGAGTAAAAAGTTGCTTCATTGCTTGAAATTATAATATCGCCACCCTGGGCCGGTGATAATAAGAGAGACAAACAATAATTCAAGTCATTGGGTTACAATGACTGTCCTCTGTACAGAGATGAATAGAAAGCATGTGTGTAATCAGCAGATATAGAGACTATCAACTTACAGCCATAATATCTGTCGCTGAGGAAGATAGGTGCCAGATCATTGACGTCGCCCACCAATACTCTTACAGTGATAATACTGGGGTCTAGTGCTCTGCGTCTACGGTTCCTAATGACTGTATAGTCCGGTTCCCTGTTAGAGGCCTGCACATCCAAGTAGTACACACTTTTGCTCTCCCTGTCTACTGGTTTGGCCAGCGTCAAATTACCAGTGTTCTCATTGATTTGGAACACTCCGTCCTCATTGCCAGCTACAGAGGAACATTCATAATGTACTGCCATACTCAGGTCATTACATGTACCAATTACAACAACTTGTTTTAGTGCTTCAATTATTCTTCAAAAATTATGATCATATTTCTTTTTTCCTTTAAAACAACAGCTTAACAAATCATTTCCTATGGATTCTTGTTATTTGTTTAAGTAACTTTTTGTGTGATCTGTTTCTCAGATGAGTTGTAAGAGAGTAGAGTTATTAGTAAGAAATGCATCAAACAAGCCTTACAGATAATGATGAAGGTGTTGGGTATTTACAAATATTGTTGTTGGATATCAGATACTTACAAATAATTTTGCAGGATATTGGGTTATTACAGATAAAGTTGCAGAATACTGGGTACTAACAGATAAAGTTGCAGGATACAGGGTACTTACAGATAAAGTTGCAGGATATTGGGTACTTACAGATAAAGTTGCAGGATATTGGGTACTTACAAATAAAGTTGTAAGATATTGGGTACTTAAGATAAAGTTGAAGGATACTGGGTACTTACAAATAAAGTTGTAGGATACTGGGTACTTACAGATAAAGTTGCAGGATATTGGGTACTTACAGATAAAGTTGCCAGATATTGGGTACTTACAGATAAAGTTGCAGGATATTGGGTACTTACAGATAAAGTTGTAGGATATTGGGTACTTACAGATAAAGTTGCAGGATATTGGGTTCTTACAGATAAAGTTGCAGGATATTGGGTACTTACAGATAAAGTTGTAGGATATTGGGTACTTACAGATAAAGTTGCAGGATATTGGGTACTAACAGATAAAGTTGCAGGATATTGGGTACTTACAGATAAAGTTGTAGGATATTGGGTACTTACAGATAAAGTTGCAGGATATTGGGTTCTTACAAACAGATAATGTTGCAGGATACTGGATACTAAGAGATAAAGTTGCAATATTGGGTACTTACAGATAAAGTTGCAGGATATTGGGTACTTACAGATAAAGTTGTAGGATATTGGGTACTTACAGATAAAGTTGTAGGATATTGGGTACTTACAGATAATGTTGCAGGATACTGGATACTAACAGATAAAGTGCAGGAAACTGGGTACTTACAGATAATGTTGTAGTATATAGGATACTTACAGATAAAGTTGCAGGATTCTGGGTACTTACAAATAAAGTTGCAGGATACTGGGTACTTACAGATAAAGTTGTAGGATATTGGGTACTTACAGTTAAAGTTGCAGGATACTGGGTTCTTACAGATAAAGTTGCAGGATATTGGGTACTTACAGAAAGATAATGTTGCAGGATACTGGATACTAACAGATAAAGTTGCAGGATACAGGGTACTTACAGATAATGTTGTAGTATACAGGGTACTAACAGATAATGTTGCAGGATACTGGGTACTAACAGATAAAGTTGCAGGATACTGGGTACTAACAGATAAAGTTGCAGAATACTGGGTACTAACAGATAAAGTTGCAGAATACTGGGTACTAACAGATAAAGTTGCAGGATACTGGGTACTAACAGATAATGTTGCAGGATACTGGGTACTAACAGATAAAGTTGCAGGATACTGGGTACTAACAGATAATGTTGCAGGATACTGGATACTTACAGATAATGTTTTAGTATAGTGTGTACTTACAGATAATGTTGCAGGATAGTGGATACTAACAGATAATGTTTTAGTATATATGGTACTTACAGATAATGTTGCAGGATAGTGTGTACTTACAGAGAATGTTGCAGGATAGTGGGTACTTACAGATAATGTTGTAGTATATAGGATCATCCTCATCGCGGTCTGTGGCTGTGACAATACCCACAGGGTCACCACGCATTGCATCTTCCCTGATCTCAAACTCAACCTTAAAAATGGCACCAAATGAAAAAGATAACAAAAAAAATAACAGTCATATCAATGTAAGCTTCTTTTAGGAAGCTTTTTTCTTATAAAGGTAATTTTTACACAAAAGAAATTGTTTAAACTATTAAACTATTGAGTTAAAAAGATTAATAAGTTGTTTATTTCAGATTATATAAGTTCATATATAATAAATACTAGATGTGGGTGTTCCTCGGAACACTTGTGTCGCCTGCATTTAAGCATGTTTGATGAAAGAATTGACTAGAAAATCGATCTTTTGACAAATTATTGATAAAGCATAATCTATTTTGTGAGGTACAAAATAACACCAAATCACACACACACACACACACACACACATATATATATATATATATATATATATATTTATTTTTTTTTTTGGGGGGGGGGGGGGGAAATAAAATATTCAAACAGTGCAATATGTAATAATTTTCCCGAGCACTTTCGACTATACAGTCTTCATCAGAGGAGTGTCAGAATGACTATGAATTCAAAACATTAACTGTAAGAAAAATTATGACGTCATTAAGCACTTATGACGTTAATTATATATATGTTGCAAGCTTGTAGTCATCATTATCATTATTGAGTTATCATTCTTGTGTACTGCACTCAGACCAATGAGATCTATCTACTATAAATGTTTAAGGCAACACTTCAAATACTTTACAAGTTATGCACCACACAAGAATTAAATCCAAAAAAATAAACAAAGGGAAATAACTCCAAAAATACAACAGTTATCATTCTTGCACAATGCACTCCATGAGATCTTTCCACCTGTGAGGTTTCAAAGTAATACCTCAAATACTTTTCGTTCCAAAAAAGTCTGAGTATCAACAAAGGGCAATAAAAGGAAAAAAAACAGAGTTATCATTCATGTGCACTGCAAGTTTCAAGTCAACACCTCAAATACTTTCGAGTTATGCCCCAGACAAAAATTAAGTCTGAAAATCAACAAAGGGAAATAACTCAGAAAATATTAAAGTCAGAGTTATCATTCTTGTGCACTGCACTCCACCTCAATGTGATCTATCCATGTTTTAAGTTTCAAGGTGATACCTCAAATACTTTTTGAGTTATGGTCCGGACAAAAATAAAATCTCAGAATCAACAAAGGGTAATAACTCAGAAAATACGAAAGTCAGAGTTATCATTCTTACCTCAAATACTTTTTGAGTTATGGTCCGGACAAAAATAAAATCTCAGAATCAACAAAGGGTAATAACTCAGAAAATACGAAAGTCAGAGTTATCATTCTTGTGCACTGCACTCCACCTCAATGTGATCTATCCATGTTTTAAGTTTCAAGGTGATACCTCAAATACTTTTCGAGTTATGCTCCGGACAAGAAAGTGTGACGCCGACGACGACGACGCCGACGACGACGACGACGACGACGGACAAAGTGATCCCTATGTGTCTGCCATGCTATGCAGGCGACACAAAAATACTATACATGTACATATATATCATTTTAACCTGATTTTTTTTAACTGAAAATGAACTGTGAATTGTGTAGACCTGATTCAGAGCAGATAATAGAAATTATTATAACAAATCGAGAAAACATCAACCCAGAAACTATGTTTCCAGTAAAATAAAACCAGAGGTGCATTCAGCAACACAAGTGCCACTCTTTTCAGTTCACAATCATTCAAGTGCTTGCTGGTTCAATGCCCATTTCTCTGCATGAATGGTGCAAGCACCTAGATGATAAGGACACCTGATGGATGCAAGTGCTTGGAGAGCACCCATGCTACTGAATGTTTGTAAAGGAACATACAGCCAATATATAGGGAATCAAACAAATGACAGAAACTACTTCATTAATAAAAAATAAAATGACCATTTTCAAACAAAGCATATTTCTACTCTTTCATTTTACCACTAAAGATACGATAGGTGAAATGGTAGCTGAAAAGCACTATATGTCTACAAACCCGTGAATATAGCAATTAACCAAAAATAAAATATATATCTGAACATTCAGTCATTGTCAGGATTGTAGAAGATCAGAATTGCAGTTCCATAACAGTGCTATAATCTGGGGTCAAAACTTATATACATTGTATTGTTGGATGAGGTTTTAACCTTAGGATGACTTTAATGTGTCCCTATTTTCTCTTAATCAGGGGATATAACTCTGCTTTGACTCAATGAATTCCAAAACAAACTTAAGGTAAAGTCCCTGTAATGGTTCTGCTACATTTTCGACCTCATGGCCTTTAACAGAGATAACCAAGGTTTCCTTATGTTTCATTAAGGTACCTTGGCTATCTTGGTAGAGGTTTAGTGGTCAAAATTACAGGGACTTTACTTAAAGGTGCACATCTTTCCATGCTGTTAAACATTCCTGTAAAGTTATAGGACTGAAAAGCGAGATACAGGTAAACAAATGACTAGAAATTTTACTGTCATTAATATTTTTTTAAAATCAAGCATTTAGTGAAATTCAGTTTTAAAATGGTAAATTACAGATGTTCCAATAGTTGCAGAGGTAACTGTTACTGTATTTGTTGCATTTATCTGAATTTACAGAGCAAAATAATGTTCAGACACCTTCATGCACATAACCTTCAAATATAAATCAGGAAGTGTTCCTTGGAAAACAGGACATCTGTGTCACCTGCTGAAAGAAGCGTGATGAAAAAAGTGACAGACAGACAGACAGTCAATGGAGAAGTGGTCCCTATGTGTCACCTTCGATTACAGCAGGTGACACAAAAACAATACCTACAAAACAGTATCAGTTAACAAACTGGTAAGTTAACAATAATAGACTAATGAGACAATACTAAAGTATTCAACAAAAACAGGTCCAATCAAGGTTCAGTTTAGCTAAAATATAAAAAGAAAAGCAGGGTAACTAGAATCTGTAGAAGCCAGACTCAAGTATTTACCTCCTAGCCTTGCAATAAACCTCATATGATCGAGCCTATCTCATTCTAAATCATTTATTTTGTTTGAAAAATAATCTTTATTAAATTAATTTAAACTGTAATACCGTCGAATACTTCCTATTTAAAACTGTCACAAAAGTTTACCGTACATTCCTTTTTCCTTTGAGTACATAAAGAAATTTATAAAAGATCTCAGCTATCAATAATGTGCCACTATCTTTGAAGCATGTCTTTATTAATTTCAAACTAGGTTTCAAATTCCCCTGAAATTTATTTTAACTACAAATATCACATATGGTGATTAATACCCCCACAGCTCTCTGACAAAGCCTATGAAGCCTTACTACCCCAAAAAGGTATTTTTAACAAATTTTTAGTTGGAAAGGGGCTATTACCATGTCAAAGATCTACAAATCGTTCATATGTTGAATTTGGCATTCATATCAAAAAGATTAATATGTGTCCCCAAAATTATCTAAATCCATTGATTATCAAAATTACAAGGTATTTTTGGCAAATTCTAAGTAGAGAAGTATGAAAATGCTAGTTTTCCCATGGTTCATGCAGAAATATCAATAATAAATAAGGGCTTTTTCAGGGCTATAGAAAGCATATCTAGGGCTATAATATCAATGCAGTATCAAAACAAGTCTCTATTGATTGTCATGAAAATCTACAGTGTTGAACAGTTTAGGTTCTCTCAGTATAATATCTAACTGTAGTACTTAACATCTACCTTATTAAGTAAATCTTATCTGTTTATCCTACAATGCTGTGATCACTTGTGACTGCCTTTGCAACTAGTGCAGATCAAGATCAGCCAGCATATCCATGAAGTTTAAATATGGACTGCACTCTTTGTTATTTAGTCAATAAACTTTCAGCAAGCACCCCCATAAACAGGTAATAGCACTGTCCAAAGTGAAGAAAGGACAAGTCCATTTCAGAAATTTAGCATGGTTTTTACAAATAATATCAAGAGCTGCAAAAGGACTATTATTTTTGTGCTGCTAAATAACTTAAGTGCTGATATTTTATATAAATGGATATGTGTTATATATCATTAACATTGTTAAGGCCAAAAGCATAAAAAGAGCTCAATTAATACAGCTAGATTAACAATATAGACATTTTGAGGGGATTAACTCATAAACATAAGGATATTTCAAGGTTACCTGATGGAAAATAAAGACTTTTTTTTTATAAGTATGAAGCATGCCGCATGCAATCCTTCAATGTTTAAGTAATAGAGAACAAAAATGCAACATGTGCATGATATGAAACATTCCTGACCATAAAGTAATACAGGCCATGCATGCCAAATATACATTAATGTTATGATGATGACTGTAGGCAAATTGTTATATATACATAACACCATCACACCAAGAGAACAAAATGTGTTAACAATAATATAGTGCCCTGCAGGAGCCCCAAAAGAGTTAGATATCAAATAATTAATGTCAACTTAAAGGGATTCATTAGTAGAGTAAGTATGCCAACTTTCAAGTCTTAATCCTATATAGTAACTGAGTAATGCTCTGGACTAAAAATCATTAAAATGAAATAATAAAGGGGGATAATTTGAAAATAGGACCAGGTATAGTTATGGTTCTTGTCCTTTTTTTAACTGTTACTTTTTGAATTTTTTTTTATATTTAAAATCATTTTTTCTTTCCCTTTTTTACACAGTGTAATAAAGTATATTTGTGGCAATGATGATATTTGGTGAAAGTTATGTATCGTTTTTACCAAAACTTATACATAACACGCTAAGCTTCATATACACAAGTATTACTACATATATGACTACACACATACACAAGTACATACATATATACACATATTCATCACAAGCACAGGATACAAAGGCAAGAAATGAAGCTATCTGCAAATGCACATTCTCAAACATACCATTTGCTGGCCTGCATAACGCAGAGTATACTAAAGAAAAAGGAGATGGAATCATATATTTTGTTATAGAGAATTTCTACCAAATGTTTTTCACTCTTTCTTTCAGTTTTATCTTTTTTTCTTCTTTTTTTTTTCTTACCTGTCTAACCTCACTTTTAACTTATTAACAGATGTTGACATAAAATTAAATGAAAATTTGAATGATTTTCATCAGTAGAAAATAAATAAAGCCTATACTTAGGGAAAAAGGTTTAACATAATTGTTTGTTTGGATAACAACTAGCTTAAACTTGTTTCCTATTCACAAAAATTTGATAAAGTAACCTTACTTAATTACTTTCTTTGATAAATATGTTGTTGTTTCATCAATACACATCTCCATAAAGCCCACTGAAGTCTGTTTCAGGTTGAACATTATAAATATCTGCACAATAAGTATATAATAGCCTGTTTCACAATCCCCATATACATGTTACTGAGAGATGGTTATTAGTCCACTTCTGTGGTCCAGTGGTAACGTATCCGATAACGGATCCGAAGGTTGTGGGTTCTGTGGGTTCAAACCTCGTTGGAGGAAATAATTATTCATGGCCTTCCCAAGTGCAAAGTACTGGTCCAACCCAGGAACCGTCGAGAGGGATTAGTATAAGTTGTAAGAACTTGTTTCCCAATTGATGTAAAATAAATAAGTTTAAACTTAAAAAGCTTAACTTATTACAATAATGTTTTCTCTGCATTTTGCAGTAGAATGGATGCTCTATAAATGCTTATTCTTACAGAACAATTTAAATCATTTAGAAAGAAAGCTGAGTGAAAAACCTTTAGCATTGAAGACGTCAGGTTTCACTGTTAAAAAGAAGAGTACACACATATTTATTCTGATTAAATGAAGAGGGAAAAAAATCAAACAAGCTTTACACTATTATCTGGCTGTTAGGATTTATTGAATTCATGAACTGACTGTCAAGTGCTCATTCTGATGACATACTATTATAAAAATAATAGCCAATAGCATGAGAGAAAAAGTCATAGAAAAAAAAGAAAAAAAAAATATATAAAAAAATATTTAACAACAAATAACATAAAACAATATCTTTGATAGACCATATTAGTATTCACAACTATGGTTACACAAAAAACATTGATATGTGAAAAGTGAATATATGTTATATTCAAAAAGTGAAAAAAGTAATATATATATAATATCAGATAAGGGAATATTTGAAATGTGAATATTTGAAAAAGGGAATACATGTTATCTGTAAAGTGACCACATAAAGGTGTGACTTTAACTGACATGTCCAGGTTATGGTGCAATGTTTCTGATGACCATTCAATACCTGACCAGCAAAAGCAAAACCACAATAACCAACAGTCAAGTCGCTCCTGACTCCTCAAGTCAGCTGGTCAGGCCTTCATATGACTTACAGTACTTCTTCACACACTGAGAAGTTATTTCTTGTAGAACATAGTGCATGCACATCTAAATGTTACAAGAAAACGCAAATAATTTCCATTTAGTATAGAGTCAAATAGATAGAGAAGGAGTTCATTTGATCAACTATAGTTCTACTTGAGTTAACTCGTATGACGTAATAAATCTACTCTAGTTAGGTTTGTGCCTTATGACATAATTTGTAAACAAACATATGATTAAAACAATAGATCTTTTATTTATGACATTTTCCGTGCTTGAACTTGAATAGATTAACTACCGGTTTGTTTAAAGGCTACATGCAGGCTTACTTAAAGACAGGATATCATACATATTCCTAATTGGCTATAAATTTTCCAAAAAACTCTAAAGTCATGTTTTCCGTCCCCCATATTTTT
Source organism: Solen grandis (assembly GCA_021229015.1). Taxonomy (NCBI): domain Eukaryota; kingdom Metazoa; phylum Mollusca; class Bivalvia; order Adapedonta; family Solenidae; genus Solen; species Solen grandis. Next base: position 30,617,876 of record CM037778.1, read on the forward strand.
TTCTAGTCTACCCACCTACCTCGCTGCATTGAACTCCAGTAACCCTACAGAGTTCGTAGGGTAAAAAACCCATGCGTTTTATTGCAACTCTAGTTAACTCTAGTAGGTCAACTGAACTCGCCCACAAATAACCATTGTATACTGACCTCATTTGCCTCAAACACGGGAGCATTATCATTAACGTCCAAGATTTCTATGGTGAGGAACCGAGTTGTCTCTAGTGGAGTCTCCCCTCTGTCTGTGGCTTTGAGAAGCAGCTGAAATTTACACAATGTACAAAGTTTTACTTTGAATACGGAATACAATAAAACCTTATTAAAAAAAGTAATAATTTCAAATATTTTTGTGAAGATTTTAAAAAAACTGAGCCCTATTTGAGCAGTCTGAATTATGGGGCTCGGAAAAACAGGAGAATCATTCCCTCATTAGGCTAGGAAAAAAAGGGAGAATCATTCCCTCATTAGGCATGGAAAAATGGGAGAATCATTCCCTTATTAGGCTTGGAAAAATGGGAGAATCATACCCTCATTAGGCACGGAAAAATGGGAGAATCATTCCCTCATTAGGCATGGGAAAATGAGAGAATCATTCTCCGATTAGGCTCAGAAAAACGGGAGAATCATTCCCCCATTAGGCTAGGAAAAATGGGAGAATCATTCCCTCATTAGGCTTGGAAAAATAGGAGAATCATTCCCTCATTAGGCTTGGAAAATCAGGAGAATCATTCCCTCATTAGGCTTGGAAAAATTGGAGAATCATTCCCTCATTAGGCATGGAAAATCGGGAGAATCATTCTCTCATTAGGCATGGAAAAATGGGAGAATCATTCCTTCATTAGGTTTGAAAAATGGGAGAATCATTCCTTCATTAGGCTAGGAAAAATGGGAGAATCATTCCCTCATCAGGCTTTGAAAAACGGGAGAATCATTCCCTAATTAGGCTAGGAAAAAGGGAGTATCTTTTTCTAGTAATTCCTTCGCGGGGCTTGAAAATCAAGAGAATCATTTATTTGCGAGGCTGTTCTCTAATTCAATGTAGTCCTGTCAGGATTTGATCAGATCTCAAAATAGGCATGTTGCTTTGCTAGTCTCTCCTTGAGTTATCGGCATTTCACCGTGACCTTACAGATACCTGGCCCTGTCACCTGGCCTACTCACCACATATCTGTCCACTGTCTCTCTGTCATACACAATTTCAGCCTGGATAACTCCTGTCACCTTGTTGATCTTGAACTCTGGTGTCATCTGGGTTGTCCTCCCCTCGTAGATAAAACTGTAGTCCACAACACCATTGTTACCAGTGTCAAGGTCACGTGCCGATATATCAAATATCAACATTCCGTTGTATTGTTCCTGAAATATAATTGAACTTACCGTAAACAACAATGTTTTAACCTTTACCTGACACATATTCATGTACTAATCGTCAACTTGACAAATATTGTCTGAACTTTTTTAATGGTTAACCCTTTCCCTCATATAGACTCATTTTGACGCCCTCAATAGGTACCACATAAAGCCTGATCTGAGAAAACCACAGTTAAACCTTACCAAATTTAATTACAAAATCTTCATTTCCAGACCACTGAGGAGCAGCGAACAGCATAAAACCTGATCAGCCTGCGAGTTACTCGCAGGCTGATCTGGTTTTATGCTGTTCGCATAGGTCTTTTCATGGTTTCCTCTATGAGGGAAAGGGTTAAGGAAACAATAATTTTTTTCTTTGGAGTGCAGACAGAACAGAATCTGAACTTCAACATATTTAATTTTTTTCAAAAAGAGAAGACCCTATTAGCTCTGCCCTCCAGGAACTGTCTGACATGGGTCTGCTCTGTTTGCCAATATGTCCAAGTGCATCTGAAGGTAGTGAAGGGTGAACAAGAGGACAGCCAAGTGGACACAGATGATCATCTGATTTTTTGTCACTTTATAATAATCTTGTCCCATGAACTAGACACCTAAGTTATAATATTTCCATCATTTATTGTGTTCCAAAAGGCAAAACATACCTGTGGGTGGAACAAATTGTTTATCCTATTTTTTGAATTACCTGTCAATAATATCCTTAAATTAGAGGTGTAAAATAAAGTAATTTAAAAAAATAAAAATAAAGGCTGGGGGTGTATCCAAATTTTAGGGATGTACCCACAAGTAAAACCAACACTAGATTTAAGTACAATCTGCACTGTGAAGATTTGAGGATCAAAAAGTCCTCTATTAAGTTCCAAACCATTACATGCTATGGATACTGACATAATTGACTTTGATAGTACATCCATGCAAAACTGACTTATTTTCAAGTTGTAAAATGTCCACAGTTTGCATTAAATTCAAAAAAGAGTTATCTTTGGAGGGTTGGGAAGTGTTGTGTGAAGTTTCAATCAGTTACATGCAGTGGGTAATGAGATATGGCTTTGATAGTTAGGGAGAAAAGCTGACCTAAACACAAAACTTCAACAAGAAAAGGGCCAAAATTCTCACAATAGGCAAGATAAGAGTTATGGATCTTGCATCTCAGAATTAGCTTATCATCTTGCATAAGCGTAAACAGGTTTAAAAGCTAAAGACACAAACTTAACCAGCAAATATGATATTTTCTAAGTATAAAAGGTCCATCATTCTTACTTAAAAGCAAGACAGAGTTATGGCTCTTGCGAACAGAGTCAACTGACGATGGTGAATAAGTGTTCCAAGTTTCAAGGCAATAGCTTTAATAGTTCATGTGGAAAGGTTGACCTAAACATAAAACTTAACCAAGAAATCTGATATTTTCTAAATGTAAAAAGGGCCATCATTCTTGCAAAAAGCAAGATACAGTTATGGTTCTTGCAGAACAGAGTTTCTTTATGAAGGTGAATAAGTGCTCCAAGTAAGTTTCAACGCAATAGCTTTGATAGTTCATGCGAAAAAGTTGACCTGAACATAAAACTTATTCAGGGAAAACGCCGACTCCAACGCTGAAGTCACTGATGCCAGTTCATCAATTTTTTACAAAAATAAGATACATGTATGTTAAAGAACACTTGCAAAATAATCCCAACCTCAGCCATAAAATGAATTAATTTGATACAAACATTTCTAGAAATGTCCTTTAAAATTTGATTTTATGTTTTCAAATATGATGTTTTGGCAATTTTCATTTAACAGGCACATCTAAATATACATTACATTTTAATTTGTTTCTGAGCAGGGTTAAATTGCATGCAATTCAGAAGCATTAAACAATCTCTGGCTTTTTAATTTACCCCTGCACAGAACCAAGAAAGAGTAAGGTCAACATTACCAGGAATACATTTTACACTCCTTCACATCAATAGTGACAAATCAGTGGACCACAGTGAAGATCAGAACAGGCTGATCTACCTTAATTTGTGTCCCTGTTCACAATCATGACACCAGCTACCAGTTCTTAGATGTGACACATTAGAGTGCCATACACTCTCCACCCACCCCAGAGATCAAGGTGACATTATCCTCTCTGAGGGCAAAGGACCAATTATTATGTCAAAGTTCAATAAATAGATATCCATCCTACCTCCAGGACATATATGGTCATATTATCAATAGGTGGTATGATCCAGATTGGTGGTCCATTGGCAGAAGGTTTCACCTCCACAATAACTGTGGCATTGGCTGTAAACCCTGTGCCCAGTTTGTCCCTAGCCTGCACATAGAATGTGTACTCTCCAACATGCCGTACAAGGCTCTTCTTCACATAAATTTGGCCGCGCTGCTGACGCACATCGAAAAAATCTGTGGTCAAGATAATATGGATTAAAGTAACACACATACATACAACAACATGTAAATCTGATTCAGCAAATATTTCACTTCTCTGAAGCAATGGCTTTTTTTTTTCAAGAATTTTCCTGAAACCCATATTTTAAAGTTATGATATTCTCATTTTTGAGTTAATGCCTAAGGTATATTTTAGATGTTATGGAAAAAATCAAAATTTCAGGCGAACAAACAACAATTTTCAAGCTGCTAAAATCATGTCCATGAGTATCATTTTATTTTTCATTTGTGAATACATTGTACATATGTAACAGAATGTCAGAAGGGCATCCTGACAATGTGCTAGTGTTGATACCTTGGTAATCTGTGCCGAGATTGGGGATCTTGCTATAAAAGGAGATGGCATTGTCCCCTGCATCCAAGTCTGAGGAGAACAGCTGCAGAATCTCTGTGTCCACGCCAATAGTCTCGAAGATTGTAATTCTATACTCGTTGCGTGAGTAGACTGGTGGATTGTCATTAACATCGGTCAGTGTCACTTGAACCTGTGTTGACAAAAATACAGTTCAGATGCATAACTATGCTCTCAATTACTATGTGATGTCAGTATAGCACAGTTCAAATTATGGACCCCAAATAATCTGCTCACTCTTGTCATAAACAGATATGTCATTACAATGTGAACCAGTATAACACCGTACACATGCCTTGAAATGTGATAAAATATTACACAGTGTAAAGACCTGGAAATGTGATAAAATATTACACAGTGTCAAGACCTGGAAATGTGATAAAATATTACACAGTTTCAAGACCTAGAAATGTGACAAAATATTACAGTGTCAAGACCTGGAAATTTGGTCAAATATTACACAGTGTCAAGACCTGGAAATGTGGTCAAATATTACACAGTGTCAAGACCTGGAAATGTGATAAAATATTACACAGTGTCAAGACTTGGAAATGTGGTCAAATATTACACAGTGTCAAGACCTGGAAATGTGGTCAAATATTACACAGTTTCAAGACCTGGAAATGTGGTCAAATATTACACAGTTTCAAGACCTGGAAATGTGGTCAAATATTACACAGTTTCAAAACCTGGAAATGTGGTCAAATATTACACAGTGTCCTGGAAATGTGGTCAAATATTACACAGTTTCAAGACCTGGAAATGTGGTCAAATATTACACAGTTTCAAGACCTGGAAATGTGGTCAAATATTACACAATTTCAAGACCTGGAAATGTGGTCAAATATTACACAGTGTCAAGACCTGGAAATGTGATAAAATATTACACAGTGTCAAGACCTGGAAATGTGACAAAATATTACACAGTGTCAAGACCTGGAAATGTGATCCAATAAAAAGTGCTTGCACATAAATTTGAAATTGAACCATATGTATTAACTTTGTGATACTGACATTTTTTCTGCACATCTTTATCATTTTCAAAGCTTCTTCCTTCACAAGATTATGACTTAGAAAAAAAAAAAAAAAAACATGATAAAGGTGAAATTATTTTTCATTTGGTTAAAAATTCTGTACAGTTGAGTTTTTGTTTCTGAACATAAATAAAAAAGATAAAGCATTTATGTATTAATTCATCACTGAAAGACTAGTTCAACAGACATCACATTAGGGACCCATTCAAAACTCACCCTAACTGATCTCTGTCTCTGATTTGAGGGTGGACCTTTTGGGTTGTCACGGGCGATCACTGTTGCTTGGATACGAGGATTCAACTCACGGTCCAAAACAGCACCATTGCGAAGACGAACAAACACCTCTCCCTATAAAAGTATAACATTACTGGTACATGAAGGTTAATCTGATTTATTTTGTTATATACATTTTATGCTGTCTCAAAAATTCTAATCTCAAACATTTTTCTAATCAAAAATGAAGAATACTGCAAAACTATTCCAGTCCTGCAACTTTTATCAATTCAAGGGCCATTACTCTGGATTGTCTGGGACTTTCTAGCTGATTATCAAAAAAGGCTGGGATGTTGTGCCGTTACACTTGTGACAAAGATCATATCACATTTGTCAGAGTAAGAACATGGACACTAATAATTTTGAATTATTTCATTTATTAAAGGGCCACAACTCAAAAGTTTCTAGGAAATCCTGGCTGGTTATCAGCCTTGGCTGAGAAATTATGTCAATACACATTATGACCAAGATCAGTTTTGCGTTTGTTGGAGTTGAAGCAGCATATCCTCTATAAGCATATAAAAAACATATAATATTGTAAGTCTACTTTAAACATACAATTTGTAAATGTTTCATGTTATTATAAACATTTTTATTCCATTTCTTAAAACACAATTTATTCAATCAAATTGTGTGATTCTGAGCTGAGAATAAATCTCTATTCAAATGTCTAATTTAATGTAAGCAAGAGAGTAAAAATGTACCAGGTAAATCTTTTATGGTAATTCTGCAAACAAAATACAAGTATGGACATTGCTATTCTCAACAGTTTTGTTCTGTAAACTGTTTAAAAGATTTAAAAATACTCTTTTGTTTGTTTGTTTGTTGGGTTTAACATCCCACTGACAGTATTTCAGTCATTTGGAGACAATGTCTTCTTGAGACAGACATAGTGCTTCCACACTGCAGCATCATGCCATAGACATGTGGCATGATACCATACCCAGTCACATTATCCTGACACCGGGCCAACTAGTTTTGGAACTACCCTTATATGCTAAGCGCAAAGCAAGGGAGCTATACCAGACAATTGTTTACGACTATGGTATGTTGCGGCCAGGGATCAAACCCACAACCTCCCACTCCGGAGGTGGAAACTTTAACCACTTGGCCACCGGGGACGGTGAAAAAAAACAACTATTCTTTAAATCACCATTACTTATTTTTTTGTATAGCCTTATGTCTACGTGTCAATGAAACAAACTTACTGTTATATTGTCCACATCAAATCTGTCGTCTTCCATGTAGTAACGCACTACATCATAGGTGTTATTGTCTGGCCGGTCATTATCGAAGGCGTACACAGTGGTGACAGAGGTACCATCAGGGGAGTTCTCAGGGATTGTTGAAAGATAAAGGTTCTGCAAAAATGTATAAACATTACCTTATTTGATTTGTCTTGTCTTCTATTCCACAGATATGCAATTTTATAATTTGCTTGCCACACACATAAATAGAAATTACAAGTCTGAACAGTTGTTACAATGTATCTTGCTCATTTCATTGGTAATGATGACTAGCAAACTGCATAAAACCTAATCAGCCTGTAAGAAACACATGCAGGCTGATCTGGTTTGAGTATGGTCACATGAGTCAGTTTTCTGGTAGAAAGGTAACCCTTAACCTCATGAATATTCATGTACAAATATATGACTTGATGAATATTTATTGACTGAAATTAAATAGTATACAAAACATTAGGATTTTGCTTTGCCATGAATACTGTATAGAATCTGAGCTACAACATGGTATGGGCAAACAGAGGATACATTGATCAGACAGCTCCTTCAGGTGTGCTCTGTTTGATAATACATTAAAATGAGCCTGTAAAAGGTAAATAGTTTATCTTCAGAACATTTGGATGTGCTCAAAGTGACCTTCAGGGTTTTCCCAACCCTTCACATTTTGTACTTGTACAAGGACTGTTCCAAAATTAATTTTAGGGTTACTTTCCCCTTTAAAATGGGTTCCCCTTTTGATAGTGAACAAGTGTTACAAGTTTGAATTAAATCTGTATGACAGATTTTGAGAAATTGACCTTAAAAAAACAAACTTAACCCAGAAAATTTGAAAATTTGAGCTAAAAATGAGTTTCTGTTTTATTTTTTTTAACTTGACTGTAACATGTATCAATGATAAAAGAAAACTTACCCGTTCTACACGAGTCACCTGAAACAAAGAAAGAGAGAGAGAGTAGTAAAGTATGAGCAATGTTAAATGTAGATGTATTAAAATAATCTTACACATTTTGTTAAAAATATGTTAGACCCATAAATGACTTAAAAAAAACAAACAAGCTAGAACTATCACTGTAGATGATGGATATCCCCTGATATAAAGAGGACAAGGTTACTTTAACCCTTTCCCTCAGAGGAAACCATGAAAAGACCTATGCGAACAACATAAAACCAGATCAGCCTGCGAGTAACTCGTAGGCTGATCAGGTTTTATGCTGTTCGCTGCTCCTCAGTGGTCTGGAAATGAGGACTTTATAATTAAATTTGGTAAGGTTTAAGTGTGGTTTTCTGCATATTAGGCTTTATGTGGTACCTATTGAGTGCGTCAAAATGAGTCTATATGAGGGAAAGGGTTAACAATGTAATGCTGTCAGACTAAGACTCCATGAGACTCCAATTTAGCTCCAATAAACTTTCTTTATTTGGACAGGGATCATTTCATGGTGAGACTTTAAATCATTCACTCTTCATTTTGCTTAATATCTCACTAAAATCTGTTATAGGAGAGAAAAAATCCCTAGGAAAATTATAAACTTGCCATACAAAGAAGTTAATTCTCTTACTTAACATGGACAAGATATCACTTATTTTGGCTGAATAGGCTATTTCTTCTCATGATTTTTATCAGACAGAATTATCCCTGCTTGGGATATCACTGTAGATGATGGATATCCCCTGGTATCAGAATCACAAGGGAACATAAATGAGAACTTCAAAAATATCTTGTAACACAAAGGACACTGGGAACAGCCAAACTGATGGAATTGTCACACATAAATAAAACATATATATGAATTACAATTATGGTACAATCTTTAAAGGCATTCCATTATAAACTTATCAAATCAAAAGCATAAAAAGCTAACATTTATTTTTCAAAATAAACACAAAATGTTCGAAGACACTTACAGGGTCCATGAACTCTGGGAAGTTGTCATTGATGTTGGTGAAGATGACATTGACTGAGATGGTTTCTGTCAGGACCGGGTCGCCATCATCAGCCACCTCCACCACAAAGTAGGAATCATTGGTACGTCTAGCATCGTCATAGTCCACACGACTAATTATGCTGACAGCGCCTGTCACAGGAATGTTGGAAAATATCAACCATTTCAGAAGGAATGCAAAAAGAAAGTGAGGTAAACTGAGTTCGATGATTAACCCGACTAGTGATTGAGTCTGATCAGCATGGTCAAATGTTGGGACAGCATGAAAAATGAAGCTTGCATCCAGTATAATTCAACAGTTTTTATCCAAGACAAAGTATGATTTTCGTTCAAAGAACCACCAAAGAAAGAAAAGAAGAGACAATATGTTTATAAAGTGCAAATGGAGAACAGAAATCAGACCTTGGGGAACGAAGAGTTTTAACCCTCATACCTCAAATAGTTATCCTACCTGTGTTTGGACTGATAGTGAAGTAAGAATCTCGTTGCTGAGTGACCTCGTAACCACGGATACCATTCTCATCCCTGGCAATAAGACTGAGAATAACGCTGCCAATTGGCTGTTCTTCGGGGACAATAAGGGGTTGGGTGAAGTTTTCGAAAACTGGTTTCTTGGTATTAAAGGGCTTCACAATAATGATGATGGTGCCCTCCCCTTTCTGGACCTCAACGGCAGCTATATCCTCCACTTCTACACCAAAAATGACAATGCTGGTCTTCTTGCTATCTAATACGGCATTGGTCTTTATCCTACCATCATCCTCCACAATGAAGTCATTCTGTTGATTAAAACAAATTAAAGATCACATATTTTATTTCAAAATCTAAAATAAAATCACAAAGTTCTACAAACATAGAAGGACAAAGTTCTATAAACATAGAAGGACAAAGTTCTAGAAGGACGCAGTAGGACGAAGTTCTATAAACACAGAAGGACGAAGTTCTATAAACATAGAAGGACAAAGTTCTATAAACATAGAAGGACAAAGTTCTACAAACATAGAAGGACGAAGTTCTATAAACACAGAAGGACAAAGTTCTATAAACATAGAAGGACAAAGTTCTACAAACAAAGAAGGACTAAGTTCTACAAACATAGAAGGACAAAGTTCTACAAACATAGAAGGACAAAGTTCTACAAACATAGAAGGACAAAGTTCTACAAACATAGAAGGACAAGACAGACCTGCACAGTTTGAACAAAAGCTGTCTAAGACAATGCACTAGACTTTTTCACTCCTTATTAGTTTTAAATTGTGTGTGAAACGTATTATTAACACTATGAAAATGAACAATATTTGTGCCTACTTAAGTCCAAAATATGCATTTAATTCAATTAAGAGTTATCTAACATGATTGTTTAATGTTCCTGATGACTGAATTAAAGTATTAAATCAATTACCATAGCTGGTTACTATAATGTATTTATCACAGTAAATTGCATGCAAAACTTGAACAAATTTGGCGAACGCAAAACTTTAATCAAAACATTTTATTATTCAGGTTCAATACAACAATTTCTGTCAGAGTTATCAAACTTTATGAAATTCCAAATTGATCGCATATGTATTGCTGAAAAAATAAGTATGATGCATGCAAAACTTAAACTAAAATTTCTTTGTCTAAAAAGGGCTATTTTTTGCACTACATTTGGTCAAGAGTCATATAACTTTCTTGTTTAATACCCCTGAAGACCTTAATGAAGAATTAATCAATAAGCATTGCTGTTTTTTTAAATATGCATCACAGTAAATTGCATGCAAAACTTAAATCAAATGTATTTGCATGCAAACATTTAATCAAAAGCTGTAAATCTAAAAAAACAAACAAAATTAAATTGGTATTATAAGAATTGTAGATAAAAAGGCTGGGAATCCATGCTGTTTTATATGCCTTGGTTGTTGAAATACAGCCTTGATAGTAGCTTGCATGCAGAACCAACCATTTTTAAGCATAACAAAAGGCTGTGATTTGAATAAATTTAAATTAAATTCATGTTTGAGATGATAAGTAGATAAAAGGGCTGGAAAATGTGAAACTCCAGTGTACTTGTTGCAAGGGTATTAAAATGAAATTAATCAGACAATTGTAAACAAATAATTATTACATTTATTAATTAAACATTGGCAATTCTTAAATTCCAATGCCTCTATAATATACAGTAACAAATAGACTTTTCAATCATATATCAGAAATAACTGAGGAATATTCTGCAGGAAAGTGATTTTCCAAACTGTCTAGACTTGTATAACATTTTCAATCCGATTATGCAACTGAACATATTCATTAAGTTTCTATTCAACTACATCAATGTTAAAACCCCAGTATGTTCAATTTTTTCCCAATTTAATGTAAAAAAAATCCCAATGAATCTTTAAAAGAAGAAAAACAAGTAACAATTTGTCATAAGGTAATGGTAAATTAAGATAAAGGCCTACCCTGAAATTATAACTGTTGAAGTCTACAGGATACCCCTCATCTGAGAAGGCTTCTTTCCTGTCTGTAAAGGCAAACCTCAAAATAGCATCTCTATCCGGGTCTGATGCCTTAATTGTACCCACATATGTACCAATGCCCACATCTGAAATCAAACAATATTTCCTCTACTGTCATGGTTTGAATATTTTGTAGCAAACAAAACACAACTGAATCATATCTCCATTCCATCCAACCAATTATTTCCAGCTATAACCGGAATGTATTTTTCGGGGAAAAAAAAAAGAGAGGAAGACAGCTATTGAAGTGCTGTATTCTATTTTGAGTTCTCGTTGGTTTATTCAAGCAATTTTGATTATATTAGGCCTGTCCCAATAAATCGTAGAATGGACCATTTGTAGAATAAATAAGTGGAAATCAACAAGAAGGAAACATATTTACTTCACCTTTGAATTATTATTTTTGGCTAGAGTTCAACAATTCATTTTCTCTGTCAATCGACAGACTTCATCTTTTTATAATATGCAATATCTTTACAAACGTCTAATAGACTGTACATTAAACAACACTGACACTCAATTTCAAATTAAAGCACCTGCATCTCACCTACATTACAACATGCTACTCACCAGGGTGACGTTATTATTTTTCTTGACTACCCTATCCATTGGTTTATATTCAAACAAAAAGGCCATGGTGGCCCTGCTCATAAGAGTACCCTTCCATCAGCTAAATTCAAATTATCCAATGTTTTAATACAGAAAAAAATAAGCAAACTAGTTAACCCCCTGGAGGCCTCAATTTTCAAGGGATCAACCTTATTTTAGCAATTATGTTAGAGAGCCTGAGCCCAATGACATCAAATTCTGATCACTGGGTTCATAGAAGGAGCTTCTTGAAATGTTCTATAAATTATAGAGTATTTTTTTTGTCAAGGAATCATTTCATTTTTGCTATTATTGCAGACAGTCATGAAATGACAATATGTGCCAAATCAAATTAAAATCTGATCATTGGTTTCAGGAGAAGATTTTTGAAGTCTCCAAAATAAAATTCTGTTGGTCACCATGTCAACCAGAGTTCTGCATGGACAAGTTTATTTTAGCTCCTTTTAAGTAAAGGGTCACCTAAGGATCGTTCATGCCAAGTTTCATCAATTTCTACCGAGTACTTTCAGTGATGTTGTTTAAAGAAAATTGTTGATGATGGATTACAACAAAGGATGACGAATGACACGGGGTGATCACAATAGCACACCTTGAGCATATTGTGCTTTGTTTGATGCAGAATGCTTTCTACAATTTACTGGGACAGTCCTCGTAAATATCACGCTAACGCTGAGACGGATAAACACACAGGCTGACATGCTGGATCCGAAACATTAGAGGCCAATTACATAATATACTTTATACTCATAGAAAAATAATGTAATGAAAAGGTAAAGTGATAGTTTTATCTTGTTTTACAAATATTCAGATATCCCACCTTTACTCAATGATGTTCATGCAAAATTTAAAATTCAATATTCTTCATAACCCCTTCTTAAGCTATACTGGCTTTTCAAACTTACTTTCATAGACTGTAAATGTCTGCATGTATGGATCAATGCTTGGGTTCTTGTTGTTATCATCAAGGATATTGACAATTATGGTAGCAAATGCTGACCTCTGTGGTGTCCCTTGGTCATTAGCTGTAGCCTGGAACAAACAAGCATCCTAGGTCTAGTCATGCAAGAAGATCTAGGCAAATATTGCCTCAGTTAATATTAAGATTTGCATTCTAATAAAAAACTGCCACCAGCAACAGCAAATATTAAGTTATACAACGTAGTTATACATTACCAACATCAAAAATAAAGATTCTAGTTAATAATGAAACCAGAGAAGGCAAAGTTATGCATTCTATTCAAATACTTCATGGAATAAATATGCTGTTATGGGAATTTTACATTCAAAATTTTATCAGTAATAGAAACAAGGACATGTGTCTCTGCGACACTGGTTGGTCGAAACCAAATATCTGTTTGAATTTTTAAAAGTTTTAGATGTACAGGTGTACCAAGTTTCATATGAAATCATCTTCATAGAAAAGGCTTAAACACAATGGTAAACCAGGTGCACAGCAAGCAATTTTACCATGTTCATCCAGCTGTGAAAACAGCCATAAAATTTCATGAATATTAAGTAGTATATAATATGATGTACATGTGTACAAAGTTTCATGAAGATATGAGTTCATCTTCATGGAAAAAAAAGTTTAAATGCAAAGGTAAACATAAAGTGTGACAAACAGATTGACTGATTCACTAAAGTCAGGCATGACTTCTAGCATCTTATGACAAAGCTATTATTACAACAAGCCAAGTGAATTATGTGCTGGCCAGGTGTGAATCCACATTACTCAGTTTCTGTACCTTCCTAATGATATCATTTATTTTGAAATGATTATTTTTACTGGCTATTTTCTTTTTAAATTGTTTAATCATAAAGGTAAATTGAAGCCCTCTAAATTCAATACTTGGGTCAGTCTTTGTAAGTCTCACAGTTTTTTAGTTTCGTAAGGGCATGTTTAGTTTTTCAGAGTCAGAGTCAAGGTCAGTCTTGTTGGGTCAAGGTCAGTCTTGCAGAGTGGTGTTTGTTGGATCTCAGCTACTCACCAGGGTGGCATATCCTGAAGTCATCATACCTTCACCTGCCACATGTACACTAAATGAAAGCAAGAAGACCGTTTTGTTCTTTAGGCCTAAATTTAAGCCACACATGAATATTTTTTTTCCTAACATTTTTGACTAGACTATTTGAGTTTACCGCCACTTCAACAGTATTACAGTCATATAGCAATGTTCAGCTAATTACAGGTGGGGGAAGACCCCGAATGCACGGAGGCATCTGAGTAGAACCACCGACCTACCGCAAGCCAGCTGGAAGGCTTCATCACATGAAAATCCGAATGACCCTGCTGGGATTCGAACCCACGTAGTTAGGGTCTGAGTGAGTGTTAAAGTCTGTGACTTTACCCTCTCAGCCACAGAGGCCCCCCAACATTTTTGAATCACCCATAATAAATTGAGTACTTTACCCTCATTTCATATCTGTCTCGCGTTTCTACATCAAATGTGACTCCCGGAGCAACTGTAAGTTTCCCGTCCTCTTTGTTCAAAAGAAATTTGCCACCAAAATTTCCAGATATCAGAGTGTATTGAAGAATACCATTTTTACTGGTTGGGTCATCAGCATCCTCAGCAGTGACTGTCAGAATGTATGTTCCTGGAAACATCAACAGATTACGTCAGTTGAAATATGTTTATCTCATTAACCCTTACCATGTTAAATTTCTTAATTGGAACATTAACACCAGTTGTAAAATAATGGCTGAACAGTGTACAGTGCAGACCATGATCAGACTGCAAGGATAAGCAGGCTTATCTTAATCTGTACTGGTTGCAAGGCAGTCACAAGTTCCCACATCATTGTAAGGGTTAGAAATTTGTTAGTTTTAGTTTCCTTGGTTTCATATTTGCCACTGTTACTCTGTCTAAGATCATAAAATGCCCAATTTCTTAACAAATACGAAGTGATCATTGACAATTAATCAGCCCCAAGGATTCATTGAAAACTGCTTAATTAGTCCAAAACTTATCCTGACAGCAGACCAATAAGTCCTGAACTAACTTATCCGGCAAGCACCTGTCAGCCCTAAATTTAAGTGTTTGATATGTTGCCCACAGCCCCCCAAGAACAAGGTGGACTACTTGGCCACTGGAACTGGTTGATTTTTTCTTCTAGCAATAAACTTTCAAAAAGAATAATAAAATATATTCACAGGTCTAATAGTAAACTGTTTCTACTAACAATCCTCTTTTTCATTAAATCTGCAGTCCAAAATTTTGGTATTATTCATCATCAAATAATAAACATGGCTCTTCAAATGCTTAAAAAGACTTATGTGCAAATGAAAGCATCCATTGACTTGGAGTTACTGTTTTGCTCAAAGTCTATAAAGGCTTGCATTTACTATAAATTCCCACCATCATATGAGGGACCATGATCACAAGTTAAAGACAGATGGAATACTCATAGGTTAATTTAAATTGCAGTGTAATAAACTGGCAGAAATAAGGATTGAATGTTTAAATGAGTGTGTAAACCCTGGAAAAATTCTAACAAATATGATGCTGGTTGTATTTTAAAAAGTTAAGATATATATGCTGGAATGTACATAAAGGAAGCAAAACCAACAAACAACAAGAGCCAGGTTGACATGGCCATCCCCCGCCGAACGCTTGCCCTTTAGAAGATGTGTAAGAGAGTAGAATATTTCCTTTTTAAAAGAAATTTTTTGGTAATGAAGACTGATGTTTAAAGTGATTATAGATATGAAACCTATGTGAAGACTTACTAATTCCTCTTTTTTGAGGTCTACAGGTAAAATGTCAAGGTCAGTGTGATAAAAATTAAGCCTGAAAAATAACAAAGGGCAATAACCAAAACATTATGAAAGTTAGAGTTATCAGTCTTGTGCACTGCACTCCTCCTCAATGAGATCTATTCACCTATGAAGTTCCAAGTTGATACCTCAAATTCTTTTAAACTTATGCTCCAGACAAAAATTAAGTCTGAAAAATAACAAAGGGCAATAACACAAAAATTATGAAAGGTAGAGTTATCATTCTTGTGCACTGCACTCCTCCTCAATGAGATCTATCCACCTATGAAGTATAAAGTTGATACCTCAAATATTTTTCGAGTTATGCTCTGGACAAAAATGTGGGACGGAGACTATTACCATATCCCCTGCCATCTTTCGGCGGGGGATAATAAAAATATACACAAAAATAATATATTCAAGAATGCCTATGATAATTTCTTATTAACGTGCAAAATGAATGTCAACTACCTGGTGGTGTTGTCTCCGGAATGTTAATTTCATAGCGGCTGGGAATGAATACTGGCCCATTATCATTTATATCCTGCAAACAGACAGTATACCATGTTGTTTTGTTGTTCTTACAGAGGGAAAGTTTGAATCACATTGAAAAAAAGTAGATGTGGATAGAACTAGAAAGTAGAATATATACATGAATTATCAATGATCAAATTGTTCAACAATTCCAGTAAAGCATGGATAAACACCATGTGATCTGAATACCTTGTACGTGCTGGAGAACTGTTCCCGTTCAATATTTATTGATAAGAAATGCACACGATATATGAGTACAGATCAGATATTTTTTAAGTTAACACAAGAGTGTTCTTTGAAGCACATGTGTCACCTGCTGAAGCATGACAGGAAAAGTGTGACAAGCAGAAGTGTGATGGACAGATGGGCAGGTGACACACACACAAAAAAGATTCCTGTAATGTAAATAACTGCATGTTTTTCATAATAGCAAAATGTTTGAAGAAAGAAAAGAACAGACAATAAATGATTCTAGACTGTTTGTTTTAAAATATTAATTTTTAGTCTGTTGGGAAACAAAGTCTTACAAATTACATTGATCACTTTTGACAATTCCTGGTTTGGACCAGTACTTTGCACCTGGAAAGGTTCTGAAAAAAATGTCACCCTCCACCTTGGATAAACTTGCAAGTTTTGGATGCAGGCAATGATCCCTATCACCAGACCATAATACAAAGGTTGGGTTACAACAGTGGATCAAAAGAATTAACACATGACTTGACTATTTGAGTTTACCGTCGCTTTGACAGTATTTCAGTTATATAGCGACATCCAGCTAATTACAGGTGGCAGAAGACCTTGCATAAACGGAGGCATCCGGGTAGAACCACAGACCTACTGCAAGCCAGCTGGAAGGCTTCCTCACATAAAAATCCAAATGACCCTGCCGGTATTCGAACCCACGCGGTGAGGGGCTGAGTGAGTGTTAAATTCAGCGACTTTACCCTCTCAGCCACAGAGGTCCTAATTAAAACATGAAATCTTGGAAGCAAGCACTGTTTGGATTACTGCTAAATGTGGTAACACAGTGTGGGCACAAATGCAAGGTCTTAACAAAGCAACCCCACTGCATGAATCTAAAATACCTCTCACATGCTGATTATTAACCTAGGCTCTGTAATTCTTCCTTGTAAGTCGAATAGAGATATTAAACAAGGGAGATAACTACAGTTGTGATAGATATTGAACCTGGTTCAGTTAAGATCACTAACTGTATGTACTCTGTACTTACAATAACACGGATGGTGACTTGTGAAACAGCCGTGTTCAGTCCATCAGAGACCAAAACTTCCAAGTAGAACCTAGAACAAAAACAGTCATTCAAATCAACTTCATTCTAACAAACATCCTATAAATCAACACAAATTATGTATCCTAGCTAGAAATAAGATCACTTGCAACCGTGAAACAAAAGCTATTAACAATGAAAGCTGGGAATAATATACAATACATTTTTGGTAAAGCCAGTAGCACACAATACATGTACATGTGCAATGTCATCTTAAATCATATATCTTCTTAACATTTATTAGTGCCAAGTACTGAAGTTTCTATCATATTCTATTACAAAGTATTCGTTGAAAAACCCCCCAGATAAAACACCTTTAACAGAAGTTTCACAAGACTCTTATCTACATTGTATTACTGACATGTGACACATGGAACATGCCACAAACAGGAAGTGCCATCCCAATCTCCAATGCAGGATATCTCACACAGGTCTCTGCCACAGTGAGTTGAAAAATAGCAGAGTTTCAGCTAAATCACAACTCATCAATAATGTGACTTTCAGTAGTCACCATGGTTATGTGGTAACTCAGTGTGGCAGTGACTGATGTGGAGTCAATCCACTGCAGTTTGGTGCCATCTATTACAATACATGCAATAATACCCAGTTGGATATGTGTCTGTTTCACTGATAATTCTAGGCTCTGTAAGGTTTCCCATAGGCATGCACAATACTTGAAAATCTGGTTCTAATTCATCCAATTAATACTCATTTAGTAATAATATATCTGGTTACAAACTCACTATATATATGTATGAAATCTAATTACAAAGGACATGACAAATAATTTCCATCAATAATAAATCCTAGTCACCCACATACAATGTCAGTAAAACAAGGTATTCACAGTCACTTCTTAAAAAAAGGTTTAATGAGTTCATTTTTGCATCCCTAATTGACAAATGATACAACATTCTTTTTTAAAAGTACAAGAAAAGAAAGTTTCATGAAATCCCAGCTATAATACTTAAAATATATCCCTAAATGGTGATGAAAATAACTGAGAAGCAAGTAAATGCAGAAAAAAATATGTTTCATAACTGTCACTAAAATGTGTGAGAGAGGAAAATCAATATACAAATTCTGTAAATTTCTCTCTAATAAGTAATAATCAAGATAAAGTGGTCATTAATGAGATGAAAAAGCTTAATCATACAGTAATTTCCACTAGTCTGTGTTCCCAATAATTATACGGTTTATTGAAGTCTAGATGCTGACAACATTATTTTGATATAAGAAAAACATTTAACCCAAAACCTGTATACATGTATCATATTCCATTCATGTACGCTTTCATGACATGATGGCTATTACTTGACTGAACTCAAAATGGTATATTAAACAATGGGAGTTTTCCTTGCCATGCAGAAACAATGTGACCTTCAACATCGTTTGAGCAAACAGAAGAAAACCTGATCTAGGTCTGCTCTATTAAGTATGGGGTTAAACGGGGGGGAAAAACCCTATCTACTTCCTGGGCCTGCCGGCCATATGACCACATTCTTTTTTCTTCCATAAGTCCCCAGACTTTTATATTTTACTGAAGAACTACTAGTTCTGTGATTTAACTGGCAGTTCTTCCAGCTTCTGTTAATGCACCCACCTTACTATGTCAGATAAATTGAGAAAAAACACACAACAGCAAAATATCATAAAAGAAAAAAAAAGTCTTTGTGAATAAATAAAATGATTTTTTTAATGGTGGATTGATACCAATGAAGCATAAAAAGATTGATATTAAAAAAACACCTGCACACATTGGATGACAAAAACATGATCAGTATTACAGATAAGTCAAGCAAGTTACACAGTTTTAGATTCCGTGCTAACAAACTCATCACTCCATGGAGGACTTCACTCAATCAACTTGTCAAACCAGTATTAACCTCGATCTGACTGCACACAGGCCAATCAAGCTTGATACTGTTGGTGTTCATTATCCATCTTGCGATACTACAGAGCCTGCTTGACCTTTAAGAGGCTGTTACCATGGAGTACTGAGTTCCAATTTATTTTGAAAGCCAGGTAAATATGAGCAGAGTATGAGAGCCTGGTATACAGTGTATGAGGGCAAAATTAATCTGCAAACCTTGTATTATTATCAGATTATCAGTCCTTGTAATACAAAATGTATATAACTTAGGCTACTTAGTATTATTTTGTGAGAATAAAAAAGTGTACACACACTAAATATCATGTAACTGATCTCATAACTTCCTTAGCAAGTCAAAGTCAAGATATGATTTGACATTTATGTCATCAACTTCATTTCCTCTATTTTTGTTTACATTGCTCCCTTGGGAAGACCAAAGGCTGAAATGTTGATGCTATGTAAAATTATTTTAATTTCAAATTTGTGACTTTGACTTTCTTTATCAAGCATGTTATTCAGAAAAGAATTAGAAATTAATATTTTTAGACTTCTATACTTTCTTAGATTTGGTTTAGGTAGTGAATTTAACCAAATATTTTTCTGAATTTAATCAGTTTTCCTGAAACTTGAAATACTTAGGAATATAGAAATAAAATGGTCAAAATCCAGCAATGGCATGCATCATGCAAACATAACAACAGGTTTTACCTTCTCTTCCCATCACTGCAGTGAGAGGTGAAAACAAAAGAAAGCTTCGGTGATTCAAGTGTATTGATTACGCAACAAACACCAAAAATTCTTACACATGCATCTTGTTACATAACCAAATAAGTTAACTTTAAACTTGACTTTTTGTTACATAACTCCTAAAAAGTGCTGCAGGGGACTCATGATTATTAATCTGTTAATACAGTAATAAGTATGGACAGGAAAAAGGTAAAACACGATATTAATGTAAATAAAAAAGGACAAGAGCAACAGCTGGTGTATATGATGGAGTCCTTCCTTCACCTGTAAATAATGGGCAGTACTTGTGAAGATTTTATTCAACCACCTTGCAAAGGTCAAACTAGATGTCAAAGTTAAATGTTTAATTTTCAATGTAATTGCTGCATGTACATCATTAAGGAAATAGTATATGAGCACTGCAAGAGCAAGCACTCAATGATCTATGTTGTAGGT
>CM037778.1:30638353-30655147 GCA_021229015.1 Solen grandis
TTATGGCATAGTTCCATTACTTGGCGCTCAGAATATAAGGACTAGTAAAACTGCAGTAAGGATATTGTGAACGTTTGTGACATCTTGCTACGTGTCCACGGCGCGATATTGCAGTGTTGCAGCACAATATCTGCCTCAAGTAGACATTGTCTCCAAATTGTTGAAACACTGTCGGTAGGACGTTAACCCAATAAACAAAAACACAAGCATAAATAATTACTCGATTCAGGTTCGCACTGCTTACCTATACACTGTTTCGACAAGATTTATCACGTGACTCGAAACAGGTAAACAGAGATTTCCCCAGCCTGCTGTACATATTAGTGGAATGCGATCAAGCACTTAGTGGCATAAAGTAAAGATAATTTGTAATTATGTTGTTTTATTGCTGACTTGAAACACATGACCAATGAATTAAAAAAAAATTAAAAAAAATAAATAAATAAAACCAGCAGTAATATAATTCTAGTCATTGACTGCAAGGAACTTAAAATACAAATGTCATTGTTATTAAAACAGAAGTCCCTGGCTTAAATATCGTAATTTTAAAAGGTTTTACTTTTTCATGCTTTTGTAATCTACCTCTAGCACATTTATTACAAAACAACGATAGTACTGATCCACCAAAAACTTTTTTTTAGATAAATGCTTAATAAAGTTAATGGACTGTCGTTAACTAGAACTGTGTAAGTCATAACAAAACCTGAGTCGTAGCTATCCTTCAGTTTCAAGGGAGTCCGCTTGCTACGGTTTATCTGACAATACGCTATTCCTTAAGCTTGGTTAGAAGTGGTGAAAAAGGAAAAATAGGTAAATATAAAAATCAAAACAAGATATCAAGTTATGCTATGATTCTTAAAATGCAAATATTTCATGAAATGAGTAATAGGGATATATCTTCACCAATTTCGTGAACATTTATTATTAAACCACATGTACACAAAAATTGGGAGAGACAATTTAATATAAAAGTTAATTAGAGTTCTGTTTTTTAATTTACATAAAGCTTTATTTATTTTACATAAAGCATTTCCCGATAACACAATGAAGCAGTTCAGCTGTAAAGCTCTTACATGTAAGAACCTTACTTCAACAAATCTTAATATTTTTAAATGGCATATTAGAGATCCTCCATTTTTTATTTTTGAAAGAAAAGAAGATAATGTCAATATTTGCATTCCATGCTGTTATTTTATTAAAAGATAATAGGTATACTATTATAAAATCTTTTGAAAAAGAGGCTCAAATTAGTCAATGAATACTTCAAAAAACATTTTGTAGGTTTTAAAATAGATTTATGTGAATATAACATAAATAATATTTCATGTAAAAACTCATCCATATTAAATAATTACTCCAAAATGTATTGTTCTAAAATTATTCTATAATGATAACAAGATAAATACTGCTTTCATAATGTAACTATGTAACTTCCTATGAGAAAAGTGTACCCTTTGCCGAAAGCTTAGGGGTTTTATCCCTTCATTTTTCTTTACTATATTCTGCAATTTGTATTATCGAAATGTATTGGATTTCCACTCAATTTTAGTCTAGTTCAAAGACCAATCACTGTTGGCCATTTCTAAGTCTTGTTTTCACTGTACTGAAGAAACTCTTCTAAAAATATGTTTTTGAACTAAGATTGTAAATTCTTGATACATGTGTAGGGTGTTTAGTGTATTTATTACTACTGATAAGCTAGGCCAATTAACAGTAAAAGTTGGTACTATCTCTTGGTAGCTGTTAACCTCTGCTTCTGCAGTGTATTAGGGGAGGCTTCTGGGATGTTTACCAGTTTCAGTCACGTGATAAGGTTGTCAATACGATGTATATCTTAGCAAAAAAATATCGATTTGGGTGATTCTCGATAAGTAAGCCAAGTTTTGGCTTTCAGCCTAAACCAAAATTTATATTGAGAACTAAACCCGGTACTTGAATTATTAGAATTGTTTTGTCACTTCGGTATTGAAATTTATCACAATTTTTTTTTATTTGTCTACGATACAAATGGTGTACTTTTTAAAATCGCAGATATTTAAGGTAATCTTTCTAAAATCGGATTTTCCGATGTATCGTTTGTTACCATTTCTAAGTGGAATTCGCTTGTTCTCGACCAGATAAAACAATCCTGAAAGGAATGTAGACTATCTATAAAATGGTTTTGCCGATCAATAATATGATTTCGTCGAAGTCAATAAATATCCAGAGACACAGTTTCGTCATTTTTTTTTCAAAGTTCAGAAAGACATTGGTGACAACAACAGAAACAACAACAAGAAACAACATAGTGTCACTGATAAACATAAACGGCATGAAAGCTAGATTTTGCTTAAGTATCTCTCACAGTTTCCATAAATGAATACATTCAGATAAATGAGTTTAAGGTTACGATTATCTTTATTTGCCAGTGTATCAGTGCGAGGACTTACGTAACCAAATTGAAAGACCAACTTCAGGATGACCAACTTCCGGAATGTCGGCGTATTCAGAGTCGCATAGTAAGACAAACCAAGATAAAGTATTAGTTTGCAATATATATTACATGATATGCCATGTGTCAATTCTGTTTTAATGATACAAGCTTTTCATTGACGATGCTACTGTTATTAACAATCCAGCAATGCTTCAAATTATGCACTTTGTCCTTTTTCTAATTACATTGATACTGTATTCTTAAAAGCGCAGAACTGAATTCCGACCACGTATCTCTATTGCCTTAAATTTATGTCATTTCTAACTCGAAGATGACAAATATTGTTAGAAAGTTTTTGACTCTTTCTCTCGGGACAAATAATAATGGCATTTAAATGATCTCAAACACAGGGTAATGAATTTGTAGTTGGGCAAATAAATTTGATTAATAACAGATTACACTACTGTGAAACCATTTACAACGAATGGAAATGAAAAAAGAATATCAACAATTCACATTGACACTAGCGTAAAGACCATGCAAGGCACACGCCAAATTTAATCTAAAAACAACATTATCTTTCTATTTATTTTTAAATTACAACGAAACATTTTCCGCATTAACTACGACTACGATGGTTACATATTATCGATGTTGGTAGGAAAAGGGTCAGTATATTATTTTGTCAATAAATCGGCTAATTGGAGCTCATCTTATGTCCCATTAATTTGTGCAAATTTGCAAATTCAATCATTTGACCCCTCTTCAGACTCCGGAAGTATTGACTATGTAAAGAGGGAAATAACATAAGGTTTAATTGTGAAAATGGACACAGTAATAAACTGCAAACATTAGCGTCAAGAAATAATTTTAATTAACTTTAATCTAGAATTTGCAGTGTATATAAGTCATTTTATTATATTGAGATCTGTTTACTTTCATTTAAACCTGTCATCAGTGATAGGTAAAATTGAGAGAGCGGTTGCATATCCGGGTTGCTATCATAAAGAGGTGTGTATTATATCATTTGTTCTAGTCTTTAACGTCTCAGTTGTCTTGTTTATCCATGTACATTATTTCATTTTTTACGGTTGGTCCAGTCGTCAAAAGAAACCAAATTTATTTGCTTTATCAAGAGTGCGATATTAAAACTGATGACGTCGGCTAAGTAATTGTAAGGATAAAAATGATACTTAAATTTTATTTTTTTCCACAATATTTTCTATCCTATTTTGAGTAATGACTACCTAATAGATTGCTTGTAAAATCTACGAAAATGTATCAAAATATATACCTACAATAAGAAGGACCGTTTTGTTCACAAGAAAGGTAAAATATAAACACTTTTTTGAATTTCTGTGCCAAACCGTGTGAAAGGGATGAGGAGCTATCTCATTAAAATTAAAATGATTGATTTATTGTCGCAATACTTCAGCCCAGGGAATAAAATGTGATGTTCGGCGCCAATTTTTTGCCGGTACAAGACGCAAAGCTAGAAATCAATAAAAAGGTGGAAATGCAATCTGTAAGTTTTTTTCTTTTTTTTTTCAATTTAATATTCTATCTTGGGAAAAGAAATCAGTTTATTGAAAGAGCATATTTTAAGTGGACCGAAATTAGCTAACGCCGTTTCTTTTGCCCTCAGACAATTCTAAAGGATTATATTATATTAATATTAGTATACATAACTTAAATGCTAACTATTTTACTTAGAGGCGAGATGACGTCTTAAAAAACAACAATAAGGAAATAACAACAAAAGAGATCTGCATTTTTTTACTCGTGAAGAATTATTATTTTATTTCCTGTTTACATTTACTAGTGCATAACGATTATACAGTGTCCGACAAATCCTATGCCAGGAGCCCGCGGGCTACCAAATTTGTTGCCCGGGCTACCACCTTTTTTACGTAAGTAGCCCGCCGGGCTACTGCCATGCCCTGTGTCTGGTTGCCCGGTGTCATCAAGCCGTGTACCCTCTCTAGTCTCTACTATACTACACATTATATTATGTAATGAAAATACATACTGTGATCACTGATAAGGTATCAATAAAAAGGCGGAGTCATTCGCCTGTTAGCCGTATCAATTGATCCAATCAATGTACGACACTGATGCTTGCGGATTACTCGGATAGTTTCGTATCTTTGATTTTCGTAGATGTTTGCAGACACTTTCGACAGGAATCGTTTTTCTGCTTATAAAACTGAGACCAATATTCGGAAAAATCTTGTATGCCAACACTATCCCAACTTGATGTAGGAAAAGTAAAAAGAAAACAATGAATATCCCCCAAAAGTAAATTTTAAGTTCTATATTTTCCATCATAAACAGACGCCATATCTCGGCTTCAAGTGCACGACAATAAAACACATTTTTAACCAATTTTGAATGATTTTTTTCTCATATGCAAAGTAAGAAATGACTTTTCTAAGCATTTCTCGGCAATATAATCATACATATGTTTTTAATTACTTATTTTACTCTGGTAATTGTAATTCTTTGATCACTGTCGCCGATTATGTCATGAGTTTTCGCGGTTTTATTTTCCAGTTGTTTTAAGTGAGCAAAGACATAGAATAAATGACTTAGCATCAAAATACACTTGTTAAATTAAGATCTGGGTGGAAAAAAGCTTTCTAACTGTATCAAACCGGAAAATTGGCAAATAAAAATTGCAGTCCAGTTTTGTTCTATTTTACGTGTTCAAGGGAGGTAACTACAAATAAGTGAAATTAAAAAAAAAGAATGAGAAAATAAAAGTAAACAGTATTTCATTTATTCATATTTTTCAAATATATATTTTTTAATTTGTATGTATTTTAACAAGTTTTTTCCTTTACTTTGAGATGAATAATTATTCTAATTCTATCTTATTACTACATAGTAACGTAGATCTTTAAGTGTACATAATTATGTTAATATCAAGAACATGTATGCAAAGTTAATTTCTGAATAAAATAAATATACATGAGCATTTAAAAAATATTTCTTATGTTCATTTTTTTTAAAATTCTTATCATGAAAATTTTGTTTTTCATTTCAGTGTGATTGTTAAATGTGAATATGCTATGCAAAACATACATTTTCTTTGCTGATGTAGTTTAATGTCATAAGGCTAAGCTTTTTGGAAAATGTAAATTTTCATGTAGGATTAAGGCCTTTTACATTCTTATGATAAATAGGTACATGGATGCTTTTCTGGTAAACTAAAGTTCTCTGTACTGATGTCTTTGATTGATTCTAACATTTTAATTGTTCCCTCTGCTTTTTGTAACTGTAAACTACACATTGATAAAATAAACTGTATAAAGACCGACTGAGTCTAAGCACTGCTGTACATTAGACTATGTGAACAAATTTCTGGGCTACCATGGTAGCCCAGTGGGCTACCAGAATTTTGAGAATTGGTCGGACACTGGATTATAATTTTGGTTTTTATTTATGGTAGAATACCAATCATACATGAGTGTGTGCTTTCCAAGAATTTACAGAATGTGAATTTTGAAGAACCGTTTCGCAGAGTGTCTATTGAGTATGAATGTTTTTTTAGACTAAGTTTGGTTGGAAGACCTAAAGGAAGTTTTCAATCATTTAGGAATTATACCTTATTGTATCACACCACAAATAACATTATTTATTTCACCCCACTCAAGTTCCGTTTCTTCACTGGTGTTCATTTTCATGTCCATTTTGTTTCATTTTGATGATAGCGTTTAAATAGTTTTATGAATGAAATAATATAGTTAGGGTTTAATTTCTATAATGGAATTTAATTTCTTAACAAACACAAATATCATATGAAGGGAACATATTTTCTTTTATAAATAGAAGGTTATCAAACTTTTTTTCTTGTTAAATAATCTGAATGCTCTTTGCGCCTTTTCTCGCTTATTCAAAATGTTTTTAATTGACATTTAAAAATCTAAGATATGGAGGTTTCAATCATTTGGAGATAGGCAAAATACAAAGTAAAAATAGCGTCAGTAATTTCATGCTGCCTTATATATACTCCGAGAAATGTGATTTAAAACAAAATCACAATCAATTACAATTATTCGTAATGAATACATTATTTTATTTTACTGACTTTTAAAAATGAGTTTAGACGTACAGATCTCATTCAATTTGCTTTTCATTTTCTAATACAAATGAAATTCAGGCTAGGCAATTATTCTAGCAAAAGTTCGGTGTTTTGTGTAATTTTGACTTCCAGAATGTCAACTTTCTAAAATAAACTTTGACCATAAGTTTATAAAACATTAAGTTATTTAAAAAAATGCAACTGCATCCGCAAATACGTCAACATTTTCAAGAACCTTCCCCTGAAATTATTTTATTGTGTGTTTTAAACCCATGATATACTTTTGATTCCTAATAAAATAATGAAAGTAAGTATAATAATCTTTGCTTGAATGCTCTGGACAAGACAGAAAAAGGGACAAATACGAAAAAACAAACAAACAAAAATAAAACAAGAACAAATTCCCCCGCAAAAAACAACAACAAACTAACAGCAACAACAACAATAAGTAAGCAATATATATTAAAAGCGGTACTACACAAACAACACGAAGTACTTTGATTGCTGATGTAAGATGATCTGTATAAATCTGAACGTCATATCTTTACATTAACGTAATGTGGATATTATGTAGAAATGCTTTCGTATGTATATTGCATTCGTCATTGCTTTCAATTACCAACATTCCTTTTTAACAAGTAAAAAAGAAAATGCTGCTAAAGCAGTAAAATATCACGACGTAAAAAGAAAGGTGTTTTGTATTTAAATATGTGTAGGAGTGCAACAGAAGTAAGGTTGTGCTGTTGTTGTTGCTTTAACCGGACAGCACTCAGAAATAGAATCATGCTTACTTTTGGTTTTACCCTGTGGGCGACCGGCATATTAAAATATGCAAAATTTAACGTACTTCAACAATAAAGCTGTTTGATTTACAAAATAAAATAAGAAAGAAAAGTATAAAACTATTAAGCATTCCACTTCTGTGACAATGCAGGAAGCAATAAGTCACGTGCTTCTCCACTGCAAAACATTTTCAACCATATTTAATTAATAACAAATCACCATCGTTTTCAGTTCAGTATAAACGACTTAAGATATTTGATTGATTAATATTCACTAACGTTTCAGAACGAGTTCATATCAAATAGCTATCAAATGTGTGCCTTTTCATCATTTATTCAAGGATAATATTTTACTTTACGGTTTAATTGTAAATTATGTTTTCTATTGCAATGTAGATCTAATGCAGAACTGAGTGAGTTTTAATTGAAAATCTAGATGATATTCTTCAACGTAATTTTAAAAAATTGAATGGAAACAATTTTTATTCACTCTTTTTCAATATTTCGGCAAAAATATGCCTTTCTCAAGAAAAACAACAACAAAAAAAAAACATGAATTTTTGAGCAACTACATGATGGACGTTTGCAAAAAAAATCATATTTTTTTCTTGAGAAAGGCACATATTTGGGTTACTGTATTATTAAATTGTTTATTCTCTCTGGAAAACCAACATGCGATTATTTATTGAATCGAAATTCTTTATATTAAAAATAATAATATTAAAAATGCTTTTCATTTTTGTAATACACATATGTATCAATATAAGAGCTTGAAATACAGGAACATTTTTGCCTCATGAGGCAAAATATACTCAAGAACTTATATGAGGAAATATGTCGAATATTTTTATTCGTGTTCTTCAAACGATTTAGAGTATTTAAAATGCTTTATAGTATTAAACTGAATAGAAAATCCCTCAATATATGTTTAATTGAAACAGGATTTTAAGTTTAATCTGGTGTAGAATAGTTTGTCATATTAAAATAATTACATATATGTTTAAAACTACAACACTAATATTTCGCAGGACCATCCCCGGTGGCCGAGTGGTTAGAGCGTCCGCCTCGGGAACGGGAGGTCTTGGGTTCGATCCCCGGCCGCGACATACCAAAGTCGTAAAAATGTTACTATTATGACTCCCTTGCTTGGCGTTCAGCATTTAAGGGTAATTGCAGGACTGCCCGGTGTCAGGATAATGTGACTAGGTGTGGTATCATGCCATATGTCTACGGCGTGATATTGCAGTGTGGCAGCACTATATCTGTCTCAAGTAGACATCGTCACCAACTGACTGAAATACTGTCGGTGGGACGTAAAACCCAACAAACAAACAAACAAACATTTTTCGCAGGTAAAGTTGCACATATTGAACATAATAGTGTGGATATTCATAGAAACATCAGCCTGATGATAGATAATATTTCAGTTTTTTTATACGATTAAACAATTAAGCGATAGCTTTTGAACATCCATCCATCCATCCATCCATCCATCCATATATCTATCAAAGCTTCTGCTGGCTTTACTTGGGATGATATAGATGTGTCAACCCAGTCCAAATGCCTTGTGTCTTGTGGTGGTATAGCCCGAGTATGTAGGCGATGTTTCATTTTTTTTTCAACCGGAGGTTTTCTATTAGCAACTAAAAACGCACAAAATATACATCGCTTACCAGAGCAAAACGTACTAAAGGTGAGCTGTCGTCTTGAGTCCTGCTGTGTTAACAATCTGATGTAAAGAAACAATTGGTTAGAAATTAATGTAACTTGTTATGGATGATTCTTGGGGGTCCTTCATAAAATTTCTAAAATAAACTTGATTTATGTTAAACTCTGGTTGCCATGGTAATCAACTTGATTTTATTAAGATACAAACTATAAAACCCTTTTGACCTCTTTTGAGTTATTTTCTTCAATAAGGCTAGCATCAAAGCTATTATATACAAAGAAATCACGCAACGAGTTTAAGATTATCCAACTGTTCACAAGCAGTATATCAAATGACCAATAGTACTGAAAGCTGCCAATTGAAAGATACTGCTACATTATATAGCTTTTAAGTTTGTGAAAGGCAAGTCATACGTTATAATTTCATGGAACAGAATCATTCAGACCAGATATCATAACGCTCTACTAAGATACTGTCATGATTAAGGTTATTTTTTCGGTATTGAGATTTAGTTCTGGGAAAGGCTGACATGCAGTAACTGTATTTAAGAACTACTTTCCGAATTTTTATGCGCAGTATATATAAAACAAACAATATCAATGTCGCTCTTTACGAAGATATAAAGACATAAGATATCATATACATTTTATAATTATCCTTATATTAGTTACGCCGTCCCCCCTGATTGAATGTTATAGATTGCAATGGAATATGCATTGGCTATTGGGACGGCGCCCGATCTAAAAGTGTAGAGACGCGGATACGATATCGAAAGTCGTTATTTTCAAGTCGTAATGATCTATACATTGTATTTTATGAAAAACAATGCAATGTTGATCATTTATACTTATTGTATTCAAGTTGCGTTCATATTTTCGTTAAAACGTTTTAAGGCACATTTGTGGTGATCTAAAAATATTTCACGGGTCCGTACTTATAGCCGTAGACTACAACATGAACTGTTTTATCATACTGGTACGTGTTATAATCATATAATATGGTTGAAATACAACACTTTCTGAAACAGTTATTTAAATGAGGAAGATTGGAATAACTCACAATGTTATATAGAAACAATTTGGCCTATTTCATGGGGAGCATGTACCGAGATCATGGCAATGAGACTACATTCAGAATGCAGCTCAAAAACTGTTTGGCAATCTACTTGATGAATGTAGTCCTTAGAAATCAAATATAGGAGTAGATCGATTTACGTCTTTTGCATTTGAACTTGCAATATGATTAATGTAGTAATTGAATAATTTATTGTTCCTACAATCCTAGTTTCTTTAACGGGTGCTAGTTATAATGCTGCACCAGAATCCGTTTCATGTGCCTGCATTGTTGCTAAGGTTTTAGAAGCTAACTTTTATCAAACACACAACAATATAGACTGTACATTATGTTCTGCGCTCTGTATTATATATTCAAAACATATCATGATTTAATCACTGTGCTTGCAGCGTTTAAACACCTGGGGTTGTATACATGCTATCATTGATAAAAAATAACCAACAAATTACATGAAAGCATTTGGTCGCAATTTCTACCACCACTATGCTCAGTTAAAAGAAAGTGAACATAACTCTTCATCATGTAACTTTTGTAATCATTTGACCACAGTTTGTCAAATCTAGTAAAATAGTACCACTCAGATAGACCCAAACTCCGCCACAGTAGTTAACTCCCCTTACAGTCGTAGATAACCACTGCCACCACAAGTAAAAATTAACAGAATTTAGCTTTTTTTTTTTTGTCCAAAAACATCTATTTTACTGCGAGTGTCATTTCCCTAAGTATGTTTTCTTTAATAAACATCAAATATCGCCTTGTGGCAAAAAATAAATAATTTTAAAAATATTTTTGTTGTTATGACAGCAGACGGAGACGCCATTTTGTTAGTTTACCATCATCACTTGACATTGGTGACGGCAGTGATTTTTTTGCTTGCAAGGGAGATCACTGTGTGGAGTTTAAGATGGACCATGAACGTTTTCTATTTCGATATTGATCAGATATATATGTATGTCGAAATTATAGGCGTACATGGTTGTCTCAACCGTGTGATTACTTTCTTTTTTGACTGAACAATTATTGACAATGTTATAGTTGTTATGTTGATGTCACTCCCACGTTTACTTGTATCCCTACATGACCTCTGACAAAAATCACGATAGTGTAATTTGCTTAATGAAAAAGTAAATTATTGTAAACAATCTTAATTCAGTAATTGTTTTGACATCAGTTTAGATGGGACCATATATTAAGGTATTAAACACCAATCTTTTATCTTTTGCTGCACAAATTAATCAAAGCGTTAAAGGAGTAAAATTTTATTTAATTTAAGACTTGGTGATTTAATTGGGAAAGAATTATGACTACATGTTATTGTTTATACGTTAATTGAATCGCAGTTATGTTAAATACATGCGCTTGTACATGTAAAGATTTTGTGATGTTTTAAATATTCGTTGTCTTAGTGACGGTCACTCGCTTCAACATTATATATCTTTATATACGCGTAGAAAAATGACTGTAAAATATTAAAGATAACACATTGTTCGTATGTTTGTTACCAAAACTATACCTATCGCATAAATCTGGATCTTCTATTTTATATTGCCAATCAAAGTAGTTTAACAAAGGCTGTAGGGCGAAGGAAAGAACGTAAGTCAAGCAAGATTAATATAATATTCTGCTGGATTAGGAAAGAAGTTGCTATCGCAGACAGCAATTTTCTTAACCAAAGTGAGACACGAGTCACAGCTCTAATCATCCAAGAGTGCATTCTTTTGTGTATACAATACATAAAATAATATCTCCTAATGTGGTAAATTTTAGTAAGAAGTAAAAAAAAATAACCGTGGGAAAACTTGATCATATTTTTTTCTTTTGTGCGTTGTTGGTCCACAAAGACTATTGACTACAGGCTACATATATATGTAGACTTGACTTGACTTGACTATTTGAGTTTACCGTCGCTTCGAAAGTATTTCAGTCATATAGCGACGTCCAGCTAATTACAGGTGGAGGAAGACCCCGAATGCATGGAGGCATCCGGTTAAAACAACCGACCTACCGCAAGCCAGCTGGAAGGCTTCCTCACATGAAAATCCGAATGGTTCCACCGGGATATGGTCCACAAAGGGTACTTCCCCAACCTCTTTGACCATTAACGGGAATACCGATATAGGGACATCAATGATAATAATAATAATAATAAAACTACGGGTACTGAAACGTCAACTTTGGACACCATTATGAGCCCTTGCAAACTTTAAATTAATCATTATGTTAGTATATTTCATATTTTGATATAGTGTCTGTTGAAGGCGTACGTCTGCATAACAATGCAGTGACATTTCACAAGTCTTTACAGACTTCTTGATATTTACATAATCGACAGACAACAACATTGTCATAAATAATCTGTATTCCCTTTATATTTATGGAAGATTTGAAAGGCTAACTTTCACTTTTCGCTGTTTATTGTTATCTCAAAATGCGATTCAAGAAAAATGAACATATGTCGTGAGCATTAAATATTAGCACAAGCACATTGTTGATATCATTTTAAGACTTGCTAGTTTCCTTCATTAACAAAAATAATTGTATAGTTAGCAACATTATTCCCTCTATATGCATAATTGTAATTACACAGTTACAGTTAGCAATATTGATTTAGCTGCGGGATTGTGACCATCAATCCGTTTTGTCGATGAAACTATTTTGACAGCAATTATAACAATGATTATTTTGACTCAGCATTTGTATTTTGATTGCTTTCAATGTCGATACTAGAGTAAGATTCAATATTTGTAATCACAGATAATTTGATTGGGTTTCCTAATTATATTTGGTGTTAATATACACTCAATTCAATTATTATATTATGCAGAGTACGGCCCGAAGAGATTTAAGATAGAAAACGCTTAAATTTACAATTTTTATGTACATTCAATTTTAACATCCCCTTCAATCAACTCTTAAATAAAAATTCAAAGTGGGTTATATTGTGGGTTATATTCTTTAATGAAATATTGATTATTTTCAATCTGTAAATAGTACAAGCAGGGCAAGACCAAATCAATTTAAAACTGAATATTGCGTTTTATCTTTAATATTAAAAGTGAAGAAACAATTCATCTTACTAGTTCAAGGTTGTTTATTTATCACAAGACCAAAACTCAAATTCATTTCATTTTGAATAAATACAAAGCATGCATATTCTCTCTAGCAAAGCTCATTATTACGATGCTGATAATACTGGTCCCAGACCAATTTCCCCGCAACAACCTAATACTAATGCTTTTAGCGTAGTTTGACAAATTATATAGTAGAAATTATCACTTGACTCTAGCTGCATTAAAATTTAATAAAGACAGCTGATCCCAAATGAATGTTCGTACAAATATGATCCAACCCTAACATTAAATCATTTCTATAAGGGAATCCAGTAAAATTTACCATTCAACTTCAGCATCATCCAGGATGTGAGTTTTGTAGTGTATACTTTGTTTTGAATAAGGTATTTAACATAATGTAATTTAACCCTTTCCCTCATATAGACTAATTTTGACGCACTCAATAGGTACCACATAAAGCCTGATCTGCAGAAAACCACAGTTTAACCTTACCAAATTTAATTACAAAATCCTCATTTCCAGACCACTGAGGAGCAGCGAACAGCATAAAACCTGATCAGCCTGCGAGTTACTCGCAGGCTGATCTGGTTTTATGCTGTTCGCATAGGTCTTTTCATGGTGTCCTCTATGAGGGAAAGGGTTAAAACCGGCGTGACGCCACATTTTTAATTTGCTATAAATATTTTCATCATTATCTATATAATCTTTTATTAAAGTATAAACATTTTGGTGCATTTTTCTCAGATTTGAGTATTGTTATGAAAACTTAACTATAGATAACGACCTTCCATCGTATCAATGAATTATCGACTTATTTCGCCATTAAGGCTTTCGAGACTTTTCCGCTAGCATGAAATATTGAGTGATTGTTTTTTGTTTTAAAGAATCAAATGTAATGCTTTTTTTCTGGTATCACTGTTACATCCGAAATGTCGCGGTTATTGTATAAATCATGAGTTGATTTCT
This sequence comes from Solen grandis, assembly GCA_021229015.1. Taxonomy (NCBI): domain Eukaryota; kingdom Metazoa; phylum Mollusca; class Bivalvia; order Adapedonta; family Solenidae; genus Solen; species Solen grandis. The sequence goes on from CM037778.1 coordinate 30,652,413, forward strand.
TTTTGTATTTTAAAACAGATGTGGATTCCATTTGCTACAGACTATTCACCTCTGTGCACATTTCCCTCTGTGTGTCTCAAGAGATAGGGAATGCCATCATCAATAACATCGCTATTACATCATATTTTTCTTTTCATACTAGGGGCCATGACCTAACCAACGAATGAAAATATGTATCACACCATCGATAATTACCAGTCCCAATGGCCGAGTGGTTAAAAGTCGTTGGTTCGATCCCAGGCCGCGAAGAAGACTTGTTTAGCTCCTTTGATAGGAACCCAGCATTTAAGTATAGTTCGAGGACTTGTTTCCTCCGTGTCAGGATAATGTCACTGGGTTTGGTATCATGCCATGTTTTCGGCGGGAAATTGCTGTACAGCAGTACCATATCTGCCTCAAGTAGATAAAGTCTCCGAATGTCTGAATTACTGTCGGTGGTACGTTTAACCCAGTGAACAAACATCGGAAGTTATGCACACGATATGGATATATAAATTTTATTTTAATGTTGGCGCCTTTTTCTTTTTAGCAACAATTAGTCATGCATTATTAATGTCCATTTATAAATGTTGCAATATCGGCATTCTCTTAATATCATTTGCATTTATAGCATTTCATATAAATGTGTAGTCTGGATCGGCATTATATCCCTTGCTGAAAGCAACAACTATCAATTTACTAGTAGCAGACCAATTCATCAAATTTAAAAATTGAAAATCGAATTTAAAAGAAAGTTGAATGTTTTGGAGCAATATTTCGAAAATAGTAGGGCAGTTAGCAATAAATCTGATCCAATCAGACAAAACAGCAAAAAAGCAAACAACGCAAATAATTTTGCAAGGGTGCCTGAAATTTTTTTTGAAACAATGGAGATTTTAATTAAGAGAAAATTCACCCTTTTCACATTCTATTTATTTCATTGCATCAAATAAAACAGACTAGATTAAACACGTTTAAGGTTGTGGATAAGGGAAGTTATAGGGAAGAATATGACACGTGTGTAACTATTTTCGAAGCATTCCTTATATAAGAATAGATCGCAAAAGGATTAAATTAAATTGCATCATCGGAACTGTTAATGTTTTATATCTCGTAATCTCGCAAGGCCATCATTTCAGTATGTATCTCAAATTGAGATTTTCCTCAACTCGAAATTTTAAGGATCCAGTATTTTTGCATCCATGGTATAATATGTACATGTATACGCATATCTTTAGAGGAAAGGATGTTAGATGTTTCAAATGGTCATAATTGTGGTGATGCATAATTTGAGATTTTAGTTGAGGAAAATCTCGATTTAATATGTTTTGTTAAAAACGCAAACTTGAACTCAAAGTTCTTGGACTTTTAATCTGGTGTAAAATATATCCATGGATAATTACTTAAGTCAGATTCGCACTGCTTACCTCTCTCTTTGTCTAAAACTATCGATTATGGGGAAGCTCGACAGGTATGTTTAGTTTTGTCAGCATTGTGTCAGCTAAACCAAAACAATTACCAGACATTCGTATTGAGAACAAAACCCGATACTTGAATTATCAGAACTGTCCTGTCATTTTTGTATTGAAATTTATTTGTCTGCGGTAAAAATAGTGTGCTATTTCAAAAACACCGATAGTTAAGGTAACCATTCCATTATCTTAATATTTGTTTGTTACCATTCTTAAATAGTATTCACTCGTTCACCACCAAAAATTAAGAAAAGAACGACTACTATTTAATAAAAGTCAATGTCAATCGATAATATGCTATTGTCGGAATCATCGAAATTTATATACAATAAACATTCCCGAGACGCTGTTTAACTTTGACGATATTTTTCCAAAGTACACAAACGCAAACCTTAATTCAAAGCTATTTGTCATCTTTAAAACTTGATTACACGAGCATACGGGACGTCAAAGTGATACACATGAAGGACAATGACGACGACAAACAACAAGAACAGCAACATATAGCAACAACACCACCATTAGAATTGCATGAAAGCGATATATTTTATTTTAATTTTTTACATTTTTCCATAAATGAATTAATTCAGATAATACTTTAAAGACTACCATTTTATTTTCCCCGAGCATATCAGGATTGCAAAGAAGTTAGGACCAAGTATGGGGAATGTCGACGAATTCAAAGTCGCTTTGCAAGACATATTGATATAAAGTATTAGTTTGCAATATGCATAAGCTATAATGATAATCAGCATTTAAACGATAATGCTTTCAGAAATGTTTCGAATTATACTATTTTTTATGCTTATATTGTTGTTCGAAGTAGTCTGAGAGGACATAAACCGATTAAACCCATTTAAATATTTCATGTTCAATGTACAGAAAATATACAGAAAAACATTCTGATCAACATCCTGCTGTACTCGTGAATGCGCTGAACTTATTACTGACCACACAATCTGTATCACCTCAAATTGCTGTTATTTCTGACTTGAGAATGACAAATATTGTCAGAAACTTTAAGACTATTTATATCATAGCAAATATTAATTGCATTTGAATTGATCCAAAACCCCGAGTAATGGCTTTGTAATTTTGCAAATATGCTCGCTAAGGCACAGATTACACTACTGTAACACCGTTTAAATTCAAATGAATTAATTCGTTTTGACACTCGGCGTAAGATGACATGCAAGGGAAACCGAAATCCATCTTAACATTTTGTTTCCTCGACAATATTGAAATCCAATATTTCAACGTGACATTTCCCCATTTATTACGATT
>CM037778.1:30655247-30705247 GCA_021229015.1 Solen grandis
TCTTGCAGTTAAAACACAAATCTTAAGAAACTTATGACATAGTTTTTTTTTTGTTTTGTTTTTTTTTGTTTTTTTGTTGTTGTTGGGGGTTTTGCCAACGCACTGGGTGGACCTTCTGATAGGCTAAGACTTGTTTTCATTTAAAGTCGATACACCTAAACCCACACTAGATAATAATTTGTAAAAAAAAAAAAAAAACTTAAAGAGAGTGAAAATGGTGAATCAACGACCGGAAATTTGAATAAATGAAACTAAATTTAAAAATGCTAAAAATCCTTGACTCACTATACAGTCAGAGAAGCAGGGTTAACGTTAATCGGTAACAAGGGGCTACTTCCAGATCCACATTAGCAGTAACCGCAAAAAAAAAGTTCAAAGGCACTACGCGTATCATAATTTTGAAGACGTTTAGACAGTATAATTATGTCATTGAACGTTACACTTTCATGCAATGAATCGATCAGTTCAAAATCGAACTTATATCAGATTTTAAACCCGACAGACTTAAAATTTATCTTAAATGATTATGTATTACGCAAGAGTACTCGCAACTTTCAATAAATATCTGAAGAAAAGGTTTTCGTAACGTATGGTTTTCGAAGTCTTTTTTTTCTACGCCCACAACTGTATCAGTTTTAGTGTATAACTGACTTCGTTTACTTCTTTTCTCAACAAATAGAAAAATAAACGCTGAACAGAAGTGCCGGGGGATTTCCATGATGTATTAAAGGCAGTATGCAAAGAGACACGGTCTGAATATCTGCACGAAATTGCTTCCAAAAATAATAAGACAAACTAATGAAAATCAAATAAAATGAATAAATACATTTTACGAAAGGCAATGGAAAAATGGGATTACAGCTACACGTCAACTGTTCCAATAATATTACTAGGTCATATATATCCAGTCAATATTACGTTGGCTTCCAAAATAAGACAATACCGGGAGTGTCGTGAATTTGAATTAAATACATAACTGAAGACGTCCTCCCTACAGTATCTTGACTTAACAATAAAAAAATGAACTTTTTGTTAAGTGGGGAGGGACGTAACGCAGCGCTACGAGTCAACGCGTCTGGTTCCTATATAGCCAACCTTTATCGCAGCACGCTAGACATACCCCGAGGTTATCATAATTACGTGTTGTGGCACTTTCTTGACATGAAAGAAAGCATCAATCAAACTTAAGAGCAAACGTCTATGTTTTTATCCCCTCAACGAAAAACGTACGCTATGCCGTCCTACCCCTAAAGTTTAAAGTATGATTCATCCATATATACATGTAATGAGGTAAATCACCGCAAAAGCTCAGTGGTAGAGTACCGCTTTGCGTTCGGGAGGTCTGGGGTTCAAATCCAAGACGGAGCACTTCCTCCGGTGACCGCGTCAAGCCAAAGACGTATGAAATTGGTACCAGATGCACCCTTTCCTGGCACTGGGCAAAATTGGGTGGCTATGGGAACTCAGAGTACTCAGTACTGGCTCTACCCAGGAACTTGTCTCCCGGGTATCGATGCTATAAAAGGACCATGGGCTCTATTCGCAAATGAACTAGGGTATCGCACACCCGAACTCCCTTGTATCGGACCACTGTCTCTTCCGATGCTGTCTCTTCTGGAAAAAAAAGGACCCACACGCGGGTAATCCTCGACCGCAAGGTCTTAAATATGTCCATAATAATCAGAAAATGATTGCTATCCATTACAATAATTACAATAGAAGGACAATGTTGTGTATCGCAACACCTTGTTGAGGTTAGAAACTTTTAAGGATTAAGTGACGGATGTTATTCTCAGTAATAAATTTCTTTCTATCTTAGCATTATATTAAATGCGTGTTCGTTTTATTATAAACTTAATATGGCTGGTGATTCATACAAGATCAGAAATGTGTTAAATAACTTATTATCTAAGACCGGTACCAAAGTCTTCCTTTGCTTGCAAAGCAACATAGCATCACGATTCAAAGGTTCAAACTTTTTCATTTCCAGTGCAACTGTGAAAATACCGGTTAATAATTGATTTCGTGATCACTACTTTATTACATTCATAATCACGATATAGATTGGAGATCAGATAACAACCCTATACTTGGGTGACACAACGCAAAACTCGTTTGATTTTCAAGACTTTATAAATGTAAATGTTTGTGTATTATGAGATAAGCATGAGCAAGAGTCCCTTTCACGTGCATATATGTTGGGGGCCACGTGTGCTTATGCTTTAAAGAGTCTCTACTTCGTATTGCGGTTTACGTTAAATTATGTATGTCCACGTAAATTGTATGAGCAAAAAAAAAATTTAAAAAAAGAAGAAAAAACAGAACATTAAACCTTTACCTCAGGCAATTTTCTTTTTCTTTCTTTCTTTTTTTTTTTTTTTTTTTGCTCATACAATTGTTGTAGGTTGGATTTAGATTCTATATAGTCTGCATAGTAAAGAAAAATAATTTAAATGAATAATAATGTAAAAATATAATTTAAAGTTATAGTGATATTCATTAATTTGTTAAACCAAGAAGATCCTTGGTTGCTAAATATTGTCTCATAAAATCGTGGCTAATGTATTCTTTACGTGAGCCGGGGTTACAAACTACGACATTGCAATACGAAACTGAAAGGGAAATAACACATTATTAGCTGCAATTATGCCTGTTATATTCTTAAGTTCGGTTAGCGGCTTATTTTTATAATTCTAGTGGAATGGATACTTTGCCTGAAACAACGTCGTTTATATCTTATACGTACTGTTCCACTATAAAGTTATCCCGTTTCAACGGAAATCACTATTTTGATATTAGAATAATTCCTGGTTTGCATCCATGAAATACAGCCGAATGACGTACATATGGAATTACAGTCCGTATCTTTCTGTTTCCTTTTTCTCTCAGGAGAATTTAGATAGTCACCCTTTTCGAATTGAATGTGCAGAGAGAGAGAATCAATCAATTCCTATTATTTGGGTAATATCTGTCATCACTCTGCTTGTTTGTTGTTGATATCTTGCTGTTGTTGTTTCTATTTGTTGGCGTTTTTAAAAAAGAGGGATTAAGCGTATTTTCACTTGCATAACATTTATTGGTTAGTGGCTTATATGTTTAAGACAAATTTCCATTTATGTATTTATTTTTATTATTTAATTCTGGCAAATATTAAAACTGTCATATATATATTGCGTATATTTATTCTACATTTTCTTGACGCCTTTAAACTTTCTAATTTTGTCTACGCTCACATCCTTACTGATTTACTTATCCCGTGTGGTTGCAGACAAACGCAGTTCATCATAGAAGATGCACATTACCATCGGCGCTTTGATCAGCAGAGAGGAAAAATAAAGTAGAAGGCGCCGCCATGAGACCGAGAGAATCATAGATCAACCCAGATGATGATATGGGGGGTACACAGAGATGGAAATTAATGTTGTTAATAATGTGTCTGATCGAAACGGATGTATTTCAAATGAGCACGCAGACGTTTGGGTGACGTTTGGATGACCTTGAGTATAAGTTTTAAGAAAGCAAATTTGGAGAAATGAAAAATGACAGACTTTACTACCCTTATGTTTTTTTTATAAAAAAAAATGACTTGTTTTCATAATTATATATACATGTTACGTATGTGTATATCCAGACCTCGGAGATGCTTACTGTCAATTTTAAATAAAAACTTAAGCATAATTTTGTGAGGAGAGTAAGAACGATACGTTAGTCTCTTTATATTCTTTTATATTCATATTGTCCAAGTATGTTATTTTCTTTGTTACCAGTTTGGTATGATCTGAAGAGATTCATCGTTGCAAAAGAAATTTGAACTGAAAACTATGATCGTTATTTCGTTATGAGAAAAAATGCAGCGAGGAAAATATGATACAACTCCAGAGTTGAATTGTAATACATGAATTATCTAGAGACATGTGTAGAGATCGAGACATCCAAAATCTCATGTTTGAAGAATAGCCCTAAAATATAGAATAAGAAGGACACTTGTAGCTCCATCATCGACGTATTTCAAAGAATCCTACATAGAGAAATTGCGTGATTACTGTATACTAATTCAGAGTATAAAAATAAAAATTAGAATAGTGTGTGTGTGTGTGTGTGTTTTCTGAAACCTATAACGATTAAAGTCACAATTCTGAATTAAATTTATTCAATAGAACAGTATTGAAATACCGAGCACTTTTTAATGCATACGACAGTATAACATATAACAACACTCAGCTACTTAATCGTCACTATGACAGTATAACATATAACAACACTCAGCTACTTAATCGTCACTACGACAGTATAACATATAACAACACTCAGCTACTTAATCGTCACTACGACAGTAAAACATATAACAACACTCAGCTACTTAATCGTCACTACGACAGTATAACATATAACAACACTCAGCTACTTAATCGTCATACGACAGTATAACATATAACAACACTCAGCTACTTAATCGTCACTACGACAGTATAACATATAACAACACTCAGCTAATAAATCGTCACTACGACAGTTTAAAATATAACAATACTCAGCTAATTAATTGTCATTACGACAGTATAACATATAACAACACTCAGCTACTTAATCGTCACTACGACAGTATAACATATAACAATACTCAGCTAATTAATCGTCATTACGACAGTATAACATATAACAACACTCAGCTAATTAATCGTCATTACGACAGTATAACATATAACAACACTCAGCTAATTAATCGTCATTACGACAGTATAACATATAACAACACTCAGCTACTTAATCGTCTCTACGACAGTATAACATATAACAACACTCAGCTAATTAATCGTCACTACGACAGTATAACATATAACAACATTCAGCTACTTAACCGTCACTACGACAGTATAACATAGAACAACACTCAGCTAATTAATCGTCATTACGACAGTATAGCATATAACAACACTCAGCTAATTAATCGTCACTACGACAGTATAACATATAACAACACTTAGCTAATTAATCGTCATTACGACAGTATAACATATAACAACACTCAGCTAATTAATCGTCATTACGACAGTATAACATATAACAACACTCAGCTAATTAATCGTCATTACGACAGTATAACATATAACAATACTCAGCTAATTAATCGTCATTACGACAGTATAACATATAACAACACTCAGCTACTTAATCGTCACTACGACAGTATAACATATAACAACACTCAGCTAATTAATCGTCATTACGACAGTATAACATATAACAACACTCAGCTAATTAATCGTCATTACGACAGTATAGCATATAACAACACTCAGCTAATTAATCGTCACTACGACAGTATAACATATAACAACACTCAGCTAATTAATCGTCACTACGACAGTATAACATATAACAACACTAGCTAATTAATCGTCATTACGACAGTATAACATATAACAACACTTAGCTACATGTACTTAACCGTCACTACGACAGTATAACATATAACAACACTCAGCTAATTAATCGTCACTACGACAGTATAACATATAACAACACTCAGCTACTTAATCGTCTCTACGACAGTATAGCATATAACAACACTCAGCTAATTAATCGTCATTACGACAGTATAGCATATAACAACACTCAGCTACTTAATCGTCTCTACGACAGTATAACATATAACAACACTCAGCTACTTAATCGTCTCTACGACAGTATAGCATATAACAACACTCAGCTAATTAATCGTCATTACGACAGTATAGCATATAACAACACTCAGCTAATTAATCGTCACTACGACAGTATAACATATAACAACACTCGCTATTAATCGTCTCTACGACTATATAACATATAACAGCACTCAGCTTCTTAATCGTTCTACGACAGTATTTTTAACAGTCATATAGTGGCGTCCAGCTAATTGGTCGTCATTACGACATTATTTAAGCAATCAGCTAAGTGCCACATATGCATGAAGACCCGGGTGTAGAGAGACACCTGGTAGAACTATCAGGCAACCAAACTGAAGTTTCATCTCCGCTTACTTCTACATCACAATACAAGTGCTTCGACTTTACGCCGCTATAAACATTTCTAAGCGTACCAATACATGCATTATCATCTTAAGTCTTGAATGTTGTGTAATAGTTTCTGTTTCACTGCATAAAACGAACAAAGAATGGATACGTATCATAGAATATTTTCCGACATACTAAATGTACAAATAATACAATACAATATTTTTACAAAACAAAAACAAAAAAAACTCTGAAAAAATACAAGCTAGAAAACAATTATTGTGCATGTGACACGACACGGTCGTAGATCAACAATTTTCTTCTTCTGCTTCTTTAAAATATAATCAAAAGTGAAAAACATATAATATGACATATATCTTTTTATTTATTTTTTTGTATTCAGATTGAAGAATAAACATGTGCAATATTTCAGAGAGCATTCTAATGGGAATCTCTAAGGTTTTGGTGGGATTTCAATAGGTTAAAATCTACATATTACAAAAAGACATAGGTTAGCTGTATCTCAGGAAAGTCTCCATGGAACATGATATATTTGAAGACAAATCAGTATAGTTCTTACTAAATAATTCCAAAACAACATATTATATCCATACAGTATAAATAAAGACAAACTCCGGTTTGTAACGCGTTTTGATTTTATTTTCCATGGTGTTATGATATCTCAAGACTTTTGCTGTAAAATGTGAAATTATCTTTATTCCATAAGTGTTGTTCAGCCAATTGTGAAAAAATGTCAGAAACGTCCTACTAAATATAAGAGCACGCTTGGATGATCTACATAAGTCACTTTCGTCTTTCGCAATAATGTCAAATCAAATCTATTCAGAAAGAGAGCCAGAGAGAAATAATGGTTATGCTGTAGATAGATGTTTGATTTACACAAACATATACATGAACAGTGAAAGATATTAACCGTTAGTGTGTACAGAATCACTATATGGAATAAAGAGCAACTAGAAGGCAAATACAAAATATCAATTGCGACAACAGTACTACTGGGACAAAGTTGTTTCCAACCTATCATACTAGCGAAGCTTCTGCTATAGACATGGGCTCCAGGGGAATCCAAAAACCTATCCGAATTTTTTGGCTTAGAATAAGGACTGTTAAGGGCAATGAAATAACAAGAAATATATACGATATCTGAAATACTAATAAAAGAGGCAGAACTTCAAACATGACAATGAAGTTATAACATAGTTCCCTCTCTATACAACATAATATTTGACTTAACAGCAGGACTTTGAATACATGAAACAAGGTAATATAAAATTATCACGTGTAGATTTTATGTGTACTTTAGACAAATCATTGTTCATTCTAAGAAACATCATGTGGCAGAAGAATAAGAGGAGATAATTACGCATTACTAAATTATCTCCTTTAATAAGAACATTTAACAAACGGAACCAAGATTGTCAACTTCCTCATCATTACCTTAAATCAAATTAAATTTGTACCAAAAAGCAGAATAAAAGAAAAGAAACGGAAAAGTTTAGATAACATATAATTTATTCAACATTATACAAAACTGGAATAAAGGCTTTTCAAAAATTTATGAATCCACTAGGTTTCTTTTAATGTCAATGAGCTTAAAACTAAATCCATTTAAACTATGTTAAGTTTCATACAGCATATACATTGAAGAAAAGGTATATGATAGACTATCCAATGTTTTTATTAGATAAATAAATTAAACCGTCTTAAACAGTTTAGAATGGTTTCATTATTAGGTTGACTCTGGTCTGAGACTTTTTGTGGCGGAAATGATTTCCCATAGGTTTCAGCATTGCAGCCTGTTCCTTTCACATGTAAGTCTTATGGGTATATTAATCTATCAATACAAACCAACAGAAATTTCTTATTATACTGTAAACCCATCATCATGTTGTCTTGTCTCTTACGTCAAGGACTCTGGCTCTGGAACTGCATAAGTTGTCTGTGTTTGTCGTATTATTTTATTGCTCCCGACCTTTCCTGTTCTCCTCATGTATTGAAACATAGTAAAGAACGGAATCTAGCCGAGTCGTAACTTTGTACAATAATGCATAACTATTGATGCGGGTTCGCATGGTTTAAGATTTGGATAACACAAGCTGAAACAAACGTTTTCCAAGAGGCTTTTTACGCATGTCATTAAAGTCACTTTTTGGGGAAATATTTTACAAAAATCAAATTAAAATTACATTCTGTAAGCCAGTATGCTTTGAATATACTTCATGACTTTACTTAAATGTCAATATATTATCATAATGCTATGTACACAATGTATCAATATTCCATTAAACTCTCGGCAATTGCTAGAAAGAACCGTCCTTGTCAGTGTATAACAAACTGTCCCTTATATTTGCGGAGCAGTTGCACTGTAACTTGTACAAAAAGAAGTACCAGTATCTGCAATATTCACACTTTTTCAAGATCTCCCGGCAGAGAATTCATATTTATTGCTTTTGACAAAGTTGTTACCACGTTTCTGCTCCAGACAGTAACATGTGCGAACATTAACATTTTATGTTCCACTCCGAGTTTAAATTACTTTAACTAAGTTCTTTAAGTACCTTATTCATATATAAATAATGGCAAGGCACATACCCTTATCTGGTGTTATTCCCATACCAAGATATCCTATGTGTGAGTCAAGTTCGATTCGCGTAATCGTAATTCCAAAGTATTTCTCTTTATAAGTTCCTCAGTATGTACATTTCTCTGTACAATTCTCTGTCTGTACATTCCTCTGTCTGTACATTCCCCCATATGTACATTCCCCTGTATGTAAATTCGTCTGTCTGTACATTCCCCTGTATGAACACTCCTCTGTCTGTACATTCCTCTCTATGTACGTTCCCCTATATGTACATTCCTCTGTATGAATATTCCCTTGTATGTACATTTCTCTTTCGGTACATTCCTCTGTATTTACATTCCCCTGTATGTACATTCCCCTGTATGAACATTCCTCTTTATGAACATTCACCTGTATGTACATTTCTCTGTTTGTACATTTCTCTGTCTGTACAGTCATCTGAAAATGTATGCACATTCCACGGAGTGTGCTTTTCTCTGTATTTTCATTCATCTGTCTGTACATTCACCTGTACATGTATGCACATTCCCCTGTATGTTCATTTCTCTGTATGTACATTCATCTGTGTGTACATTTTTTATTTACCCCTGTTTTTACAACCCTCTGTATGTAAAGTACCCTATATATGTATTACTCTGTATGAACATTTACTTGTATGTACATTCCCCCGTATGTACATTCCCCCGTACGTACATTCCCCAATGTGTACATTCGTCTGTATGTACATTTACATATATATACATTTCCCTGTATGCACATTCCTATGTGTGTACCATTCTCTGTATGCTCATTTACCTATATGTACATACCTCAGTATGCACATTCATCTGTGATTACATTTCTCTGTATGTACATTTACCTATATGTACATTCCCCCCGTACGTACATTCTTCTGTATGTACATTTACATATATATATTTCCCTGTATGCACATTCCTCTGTGTGTACCATTCTCTGTATGTACATTTACCTATATGTACATTCCTCAGTATGCACCTTCCTCTGTGTGATTGTAACAATTACACGTTCTTTATAGAAATTCATGTTATCTAGTATTAATTCAAATTCTACGAAATTTCATTACTTTCCTAAATTTCATTAAAAAAACAAATTCTATAGATTTACAGTCTCATATAGGATTCTTCCAGCACCACATACAGTCAGTTATGCTATGTTTACACTCTGTTCCCGGTGTCCACGTCTGTCCCGTTTACACGAAGCGTAGTGCGCCGTGGTAGTTTGGTTATTTTTTCTCTGCATACAAGTTGTGTGAAGTCCTGCAAAGTTTTCTAACTTAATTCACAGTATATCTGTGACGTTTCGTAGAGGGAAAAGTGGAAGACCCCCGGTGGCACCAAGGCGTTCTACGTTTCGACCCGCGGTCTACCACTGATTACAAAACGTTTCTTCCAAGTCCCTCACGTTTCACACGTTCTGATCAAGGTCTTGCACGTCTCTTACGTTCTTTCAATGCTTTCTAACGTCCCCGGTGGCCGAATGGTTAGAGCGTCTGCTTCGGAAGCGGGAGGTCGTGGATTAGATCTCCGGCAGCGACATACCAAAGTCGTAAAAATGGTATCGTTATAGTTCCCTTGCTTGGCGCTCAGAAAATAAGGGTAGTTGCAGGACTGGTTGGCTCGGTGTCAGGATAATGCGACGGGGTGTGGTATCATGCCACATGTCTACGGTGTGATACAGCAGCGTGACAGCACTACATGTATATCTGTCTCAAGAAGACACCGTCTCCAAATGACTAAAATACTGTCGGTGGGACGTGAAACCCAACTAACAAACAAACAATCAATGTTTTCTACGGAAGAAACGTGAATGCTTGGTATTTTTAGGGGCAGGTTTGTTCACACGGAATTGATCAGGCGCTAATAGTACTGAGAACACAGGGTTTTATCTAATGACGAGGCATTAATTTTGTATGTTATAGTTCATTTAATATTTCAGGCGATGCCAATAACCCAAATGTCATTTATCCATTTTGACTTGCGTAAACAGGATCGTAACAAAAAAAAAAAGATGAACACATTATTTGTTGCAGAAAGCTCATTGGCCTTTTTCCCTCTTTCCCACAGATAATAAAATTTACATAAATATATGTAAATAATTAAAAAGGAAGCAAATATAACACAAATGTACAACAAACGCACAATTAAAGATATGCAATATAAAACATTCTTAGTATAAAAATAGATTTGAATGTTCAATATAGCCCAAAATATGAATGTAATACTTCATCGCTAGAATGTACCAAGGAAACCAAAAAATATCAATTATGTACCATACTGGGGGATTTGACTGTATACTTCCCGACAGGCGAGAAAGACACCGGCTCCGGTACACCGGTATATTACTAGGTACTAAGCTTATGCAATATGTGGATTTAGAAAATTTGCCAATGTCCTAGGGTTGGGTCCTAGGGTTGGGTTTTAGACTAATGAAAACTATTAAATTCCACAATTCCCCGGCACAAAATATTGATAGAGCATTATTTTCATTTCTTTTTTTTTTTTTTCTTCTTTTTTTCTTTTTTTTTCATGCATTGTATTTTACCTGTTTATTCATTTTTGACTGAAATAAGATCGAGTCATAAAATGATAATACCGACAATTTGGATTTATAAAATGACTAATATGCAAGAATTACGAATGCAGTGAACGATATGATCATTAAATATGATCAATCAGAAGTGTTTTACTAAGTGGATACTTACATGTAATGCAAAAACATTTTCTGACACTGAAAATTCCATAATCAGCGACAATTTAGTAAATTGATTGATTGGCCTTGAGTTAAGCTTCACAAGCCAAAATAGGCTATACACGATAAATGGAAGCCGAAATGTAATCTACACAACACTGAGTGTTGCGGGACTTTCCTGCCGAGTATAATTGAACTTCAATATAACAGTACGTAAATTATAAACGCGATTTTCATGTAACTTTTGACTAAAGGTATTTAGAAATGCCGCAAAATAGATTTGTATATGGAATTAATTGTAACTGCTTTTGAAATATGAATGATTAAACATCATCGTGGAAAAGTATAAAGGACAGAAAACGTTATTTTCTATTAGGGTTGCAGTCCCTAATTAGGGAACATTAAAACAGCCAATACACGGGTTATAGATTTGTATATAAGTACATTTGTAATGAGAGAGTCAAATTAACCCCTGATGGCTCACCTGAGTAACACCAGTTTAAATCAACCTGAGTAAGAACAGTTCAGGTCGCCTGATTTCACTTGGTGACCTTCAACAGCAACGAAATCTGAAGTTCTGACATAACTATATCAATGATCACATTTGAATAGCCAACCACTGATAGCCAACCACTGATAGCCTTATTTTTAAGGAATCACAATGTTCTTTAACCCTTTACCTCATAGAGGAAACCATGAAAAGACCTATGCGAACAGCATAAAACCAGATCAGCCTGCAGGCTGATCGCAGGCTGATCAGGTTTTATGCTGTTCGCTGCTCCTCAGTGGTCTGGAAATGAGGATTTTATAATTAAATTTGGTAAGGTTTAAATTTGGTTTTCTGCAGATCAGGCTTTATGTGGTACCTATTGAGTGCGTCAAAATGAGTCTATATGAGGAAAAGGGTTAAAAACTAAAGGTAAATAGCCGACCCCTTCGAGCCCAGCGATCGTTCTGGTTTGCTTTACGTGAAAACATAGAATTAACAGCGATGTAATATAAGATAACGCACTTAGCACAACATCTAGGAGTTGTTTCAGGAACTCGACACGAAAAGTGACGTTTTATGTGGTTAAAAATGTGTAATCTGCAAACACTGTATACAAGCGACTTTGTTTTGCAGGGCTGTAAAAGTTTAAAATGCCTAAAATCGTTCTCTATGTAAACTCTTATTTCTCCAACGTCCTACGTAAACAGAAGTACAGCGGTTTTAATAAAAGTTTCCAGTTGGGTCTCGTGGGCATTGAGCCAAGGTTTAAAAGATTTTCATTTACGAAGTTATGCAGGTCTAGTAAAGAGAAAATTTTACAAATGTCTGGGACAAATCCTTTTTTACGTAGTCCTGTATTTAAATAAAGAAAGTATCTATGTGTAAATATTTACCACTCACAGTTTGTCCTTGAGCTAAGAATCAATTGCAAAAGAAGCATTTTTCACAATTACCAAACAAAATAATGTATATGTTGTCAATCAAATTGTTGACGACATATGACGGCTTCAGGTTGGACAGTCAGCATAATATTAATCAGGACAAATCAAATAGTTCGGGCCAGTGAAAACGACTTAGAATTGAATCCATTTGAGATGGCCGACATTGTGATACTTTTAATAAATAAACTGAAATATACAAAGGGACAAAATTTATAAGGTTTTGTGACATTGTTCTATGCAATATAGAAATAAGTATGTTGAGTTGTCACCATTACACCATCTGACACTGTTTTCCTTGATCTAAGTGTTGAATAACAAAACTGCGTTACATAGTCCTGACAGTACTCGTAAAAATCCCTCATATCAGCTTCCTTCAATACAGCTTTAGGCAGTTATTGTTAACTGCATTTAGTCAAGCCGTGGGAAATAAACCAGGGTCCAAGGAACCTTCTATTCCGTGTTTTGTTTTTTTGTTTTCTTTATTTTTATTAATTCGCGAAAATCTGCGGGCAATTTTTCTAGACTGCAGCTTGAGCTAGCACTGAGCTTCTTTAAACTAGATTCATAAAATTGTTCATCGAGATAAGCCGGTGTGTTTATAGCTGAATATCAAGGTCGAATTTAGATGTTGAAGGTCAAATATGGGTATGCCATTCATTGCCCGGGCTTTAAAATCGCCATGCATTGAATAATTTAGATACAATGGTATACTTGTAGTTGTTCAGCATGAGCAAACTCCACACAGTGATCTCCCTTGCAAGCATCTACAACTATAAGGGAAGGTAACTACTGCGTGGAGTTTGCAGCATGAGGAGACGGCTCGCAGCGGCATGAACCATGTATGTAGCTTAAAGGCAAAGGACATACGAAAATGGTTACAGTCTTGGTTGTTGAGGAATATCAACGTTATCTGTTTTTCTTTTGTTGTTTTTATTATTGTTTATATTTGTTGTTGTCTTTTAGTGTTCTGATAGTTTCAGGAGCATCCATATTTGACGGTATTTGTAACTAAACATGGTGCACAAGGATTAACAGATATATACATACAGTTTATAACAATACCCAGTACCCAGATTCATCTATAAGTTATGTCTGGCGTCATCCGTTTATCATTGTTTTTGTCCTCTACTTGGTGGTATCAAGATGTCAAGAATTACCTATAACATTTATATAGAAAGAATCATCAAACTTATGTTGGAGAAACATATATGACTGTCAATGACCAGTAACATAGGGTCACATAGTATCTCAGACTTGCCCAGGTATGTTCATACTTCCCCTACATAATATACCCTTATACAAATTATTTCTTAGGGTAATATCTGTACTTTCAGAGTGTATTATGATTTATCGTTTACGAATAATGACCTGAGAGACTTACTTTTTTTAGGATGATAAACATGTAGATATAAGATATGAGAGTTACTTTTGGATTAACTGGATGGTTTATCTGTTTAAAAGAATTAACCAACTGTTTGTGTCATGCCCTGACGTCTGTTGTGTGATTTATAACAAACATGCTTTATTTTATTCAAGTTCCTACTGTGGAATAACATACAGTTCACCTACGTGGCATCAGACATCCTATTAAGACGTCCTGTAACGGTAATGACTTGCACTCTTGTCCGACTTATTCTACAATATAGTGATATAAGAACTCAGAAGAACATAAATATGTATTATACTATTTAGACGTCCCTGTCGTGTGTAGCAACTGGGTTCAGCTTATTAACAGTGAAGCTATAGTTTTTATGTTCACGCCCTCATGTGAGAACTGTAAAATTGCCTACACAAGAGTAATATCAAAGGTCATTTCGTGATCAAATATTCATGATTACCACATTTCTCGTCAATCCTTTTGACGTTCATTCTCTACTGGTTCCAAAACACAACATTTCCCTCCGGGGCACAGTCCGCCGTATGGTTGCTGTCCTCTTCCAATCCTCATAACGACTACCAATTATGCAGTTCTGTTCGATATTGATCAAAATTGACTCCAATTTGTTGGAGAAAAGTTGATATGTATATTTTTATTGGAATTAAAGTCACGCATTAATATGCGCAGTTGCCGTGCGGGGAATAGAGTTGGTCACACGGGCGCCATGTCTTATTTGATAGCCTCCACGCTTAGAGTCTGTTTGTTCCCTAAAATGTATATATAAATGCTATCGTTATAACTTGTAAAATGGTTTATCACCTTTGATAATGATGTAGCCTTTTTTTATATTAATCTTCGTCACATATGCTTATGATAAAAGTTTACAACTGTCCTCCACGTTACATTGACGATTGAAGATAACATAGTATGGGATATGAATTGTAAAAGTTCATATTATCTTTCAGCTTTTCTGTCCCTTGTTGATGAAGTTTATTCACTGACCAATGTGTTCGGCAAGTGTAGGTCATATTAGACGGGATAACGCTATTTTCCTAAGTTTAAGCCTACATCGAGGAAACAGGTTTAAAGTTGCAATACTACCCAAATGTGTAGATATACAGTCTACTCATTTGGGTAGTATTGCAACTTTAAACCTATTTCCTCGGTGCAATACTACCCAAAATAAATGCAATAAATACAGAAAATCAGGTGAAAATATGAGATTCGCAACTCTGATATAGGTAAACAGGAAGCCAAGAGGAGTTCCCATTAAGTTACGTGTATGATCATGTGACCGCGAGGTAACGTGAGATGTGTAAAATTGCTCGTATCAATTACTCGTATCGATTAATCCAATAAAGTGTGTCTTTCATTTGATCGCAGTTCTCTTTTATGAGTGATACTGTAAAGTTTCTGTCAGTTAAGCGTCTGCAAACGAGATGCCAGTTGTCTCAGTGAGATCTCGTTTAATTCTGTTCGTCTTTTTTTGTTGTTGTTGTTTTCCGTCATGAGGAAAAAAACATTTTTTTTCAGACAGTTTCATATCTCTGTTGAATAGGTCTTTGACCAAAGAAAACAAATTATATCAAAATATTTTTATTTCCATACATTATGTAGAGCTATTGTACCGGTGAAGCTCATACACGCATATGATTCCCCAGGTGTTTGCTATACAATCTTCAAATACATTAAGGAAAGATACAAGTACTTCACAACCTGTATACTGCATTCTTATTGTTTGAATGTATTGATTAACAAACCTCTCCAGACTTGATTTAGTGGGTGACTTAAGTGACTTATGACTGTGTGTAACAGCCTTACCTTTATTTGATTCTTTTCTCGTTATTGCTAATACGAGTATGTATGATATACTACGACGCCTGAACCTACAACTGTCTTTGGAGATAGTTCGTCCTCTCACTAAAACCTATATGGTCTGTATAATTATATCTTGAGACGAAACAGGACGTGGCATAGATTTTCCTCACCTTAGCATATTAACCTTCAATATATTCGTCTGGCGGCATTGGGGTTAATACGTCTAAAGTTCAAAATGTAAGTAGGAGGCGTGGGAAAATACGGATATGAGAAATAAAAATAATTTATAGAATACTAACTATTCAATTTAAATATGGTAAGCAGTACTATGAAAATGTTAACACTTTTATCCTCTTTCATGTAAGCTAGACTACGCTAATGATTTGAGATCTTAACATTGAATTGGTCTTGAGTCCTTCCTGACCCCACAAAAACCGCCAAAACTTTATTTACTGAGCGTCTAGTGATCGAACACACAACCTCCACATGAACCTGTAATCAGGCTGATGTGATGATCATAAACGCTTTTAAATTGTTCTTAATTTGCCTAATATATTAAAAAATAACTATAAAATGGAGAAGAAAATCGACTTGACAGAAGGGTCCGTTAGTACCATTTCATTTCATCAGCACGAGATGCTTAAAACGAACTGTTGTGGCCATTAAATTTCAACGACCGGCTGGCCCTAGGAATGCATATTTTCCAGTGTACATGCAGGTATTGTGCATGTATACATCATCCGCATAGTTTATCATTGTGCTTGTCCAGCCCAGGGGTAGAGTCATATTTTTAATAGTAAAATATCTGTAGTATTTTATATGACTGACTAGAACGTTTCTCATTGATTATACATACATGTATGTACATATCAAGGGGTGAGAGTGGAACTAGGCTAAGTGGTCATATGTATATATGCACTTAGCCTAGTTTCGCTCTCACCACTCGATATAAAGAACATGTACTATAACTGTGCTGTCTGAGTAAACAGCCAAATTACTTTGGATTTATCATTCTTGCCATGTATAGTTTTAATTGCCCTTATCAAAATCTTCAATTTATTTCTCTGATATTCTAATTGTTGTGAATGATCATGTGTGTTTTTTGTTGTAGTATTGGGGTTTACCGTCGCTGAGATAGTATTTCAATCATATAGCGACGTCCAGCTAATTACAGGTGGAGGAAGACCCCGAGTACACAGAGGTACCCGGGTAGAACCACCGACCTACCGCAAGCCAGCTGGAAGGCTTCCTCACATGAAAAATCCGAAGTCCCTACTGGGCTTTGAACCCACAGCGGTGAGGGGCTGAGAGATTTGTAGTCCACGACTGTAACCGCTCGGCCACGGCGGCTTCCCCCAATGTGTGTTTAATTGGCTTCTTAGAAACAAAGGTTAAATGTATTCCATATCTTGCTCATGCTAAACAGACACATACCAGAAATATTGTTACGAATCTACCCATTACCAAAACGAATTAAAACTTAAAAAGATTAAAGGAGGGTGTATCCACGGATCAAAGTGTATTTATTACCTCCATTAATTAATCAATTCACTTTTGATTTAAAATTAGAAATATAATTTTAAAAATACAATCACGAGCGAAATATGTCAGGATCGGTCTTATTACGTCCTTAGTTTTGTTAAGACATCAACATGTTTCTTACGAGCAAGTGGACAAACGAACAAAATGTTATATCCTACCTTCCAAATGATTCAATAAGGAAATATACAGAACTTTGACAATTACATTAATGTCAGTCAGTGACATGGTTTGCATAAATTGTGGTGGTAACCTGCCCTTTTTTCCAAACAGTAAATGCAGCCCTCCACCCTCCGTGTCGCAATTATTATGTATTCACTATGTTGTTTGTTTTTTCTTCAGTTTTATATTTGATTTTTCCGATATGAATTAAGTTGTCTTAAAATTTAATTTTTCATGAAGAAATCGAAAGGGATCTGAGCCCTTGATTCCTGGGGATCTACTCTGGTTGTGATATATTAATATGTATTAATCATTTTACATAGAATTAAAGCCAGCCTTTAACTTTGAAAAAATGCAATATAGAATGTCATACTTTCATGTTACTTCCTTATTTAGAATCCTTCATCCTCATTTATCTCCCCGGTGGCCGAGTGGTTTGAACGTTTGCCTCCGGAGCGGGAGGCCGGCAGCGACATACCAAAGTCGTAAAAAATGGTACTGGTATACAGATTTATCTCCATAACCTGGTTTGCTCGATGTCAGGATAATGTGACTGGGTGTAGTATCATGCCACGTATCTACGGCGTGATATTGTAGTGTGGCAGCACTACATCTCTCTCAAGTAGACATAGTCTCCAAATGACTGAAATACTGTCAATGGGACGTTAAACCCAACAAACAATGAAACAATGGTTTCTACGGATGAAACGTGAATGCTTGGTATCTTAGGGGCACGTTTGTGGGACGTTAAACCCAACAAACAAACATATTTACAATCTAGAATATCCTTACACTTTGAGACTGAAATCGTGTTCGCAAATTAGTCAATCAAAATACTAATGTTTTTATGTATGTGGGCCATATGAGATCGGTTTATGAAAAATGTTATCCACCTGAAAAAAGCTTACTTACTTACTTACTATACACGATAAATGGAAGCCGAAATGTAATCTACACAACACTGAGTGTTGCGGGACTTTCCTGCCGAGTATAATTGAACTTCAATATAACAGTACGTAAATTATAAACGCGATTTTCATGTAACTTTTGACTAAAGGTATTTAGAAATGCCGCAAAATAGATTTGTATATGGAATTAATTGTAACTGCTTTTGAAATATGAATGATTAAACATCATCGTGGAAAAGTATAAAGGACAGAAAACGTTATTTTCTATTAGGGTTGCAGTCCCTAATTAGGGAACATTAAAACAGCCAATACACGGGTTATAGATTTGTATATAAGTACATTTGTAATGAGAGAGTCAAATTAACCCCTGATGGCTCACCTGAGTAACACCAGTTTAAATCAACCTGAGTAAGAACAGTTCAGGTCGCCTGATTTCACTTGGTGACCTTCAACAGCAACGAAATCTGAAGTTCTGACATAACTATATCAATGATCACATTTGAATAGCCAACCACTGATAGCCAACCACTGATAGCCTTATTTTTAAGGAATCACAATGTTCTTTAACCCTTTCCCTCATAGAGGAAACCATGAAAAGACCTATGCGAACAGCAGGCTGATCAGGTTTTATGCTGTTCGCTGCTCCTCGGTGGTCTGGAAATGAGGATTTTATAATTAAATTTGGTAAGGTTTAAATTTGGTTTTCTGCAGATCAGGCTTTATGTGGTACCTATTGAGTGCGTCAAAATGAGTCTATATGAGGAAAAGGGTTAAAAACTAAAGGTAAATAGCCGACCCCTTCGAGCCCAGCGATCGTTCTGGTTTGCTTTACGTGAAAACATAGAATTAACAGCGATGTAATATAAGATAACGCACTTAGCACAACATCTAGGAGTTGTTTCAGGAACTCGACACGAAAAGTGACGTTTTATGTGGTTAAAAATGTGTAATCTGCAAACACTGTATACAAGCGACTTTGTTTTGCAGGGCTGTAAAAGTTTAAAATGCCTAAAATCGTTCTCTATGTAAACTCTTATTTCTCCAACGTCCTACGTAAACAGAAGTACAGCGGTTTTAATAAAAGTTTCCAGTTGGGTCTCGTGGGCATTGAGCCAAGGTTTAAAAGATTTTCATTTACGAAGTTATGCAGGTCTAGTAAAGAGAAAATTTTACAAATGTCTGGGACAAATCCTTTTTTACGTAGTCCTGTATTTAAATAAAGAAAGTATCTATGTGTAAATATTTACCACTCACAGTTTGTCCTTGAGCTAAGAATCAATTGCAAAAGAAGCATTTTTCACAATTACCAAACAAAATAATGTATATGTTGTCAATCAAATTGTTGACGACATATGACGGCTTCAGGTTGGACAGTCAGCATAATATTAATCAGGACAAATCAAATAGTTCGGGCCAGTGAAAACGACTTAGAATTGAATCCATTTGAGATGGCCGACATTGTGATACTTTTAATAAATAAACTGAAATATACAAAGGGACAAAATTTATAAGGTTTTGTGACATTGTTCTATGCAATATAGAAATAAGTATGTTGAGTTGTCACCATTACACCATCTGACACTGTTTTCCTTGATCTAAGTGTTGAATAACAAAACTGCGTTACATAGTCCTGACAGTACTCGTAAAAATCCCTCATATCAGCTTCCTTCAATACAGCTTTAGGCAGTTATTGTTAACTGCATTTAGTCAAGCCGTGGGAAATAAACCAGGGTCCAAGGAACCTTCTATTCCGTGTTTTGCTTTTTTTGTTTTCTTTATTTTTTTTAATTCGCGAAAATCTGCGGGCAATTTTTCTAGACTGCAGCTTGAGCTAGCACTGAGCTTCTTTAAACTAGATTCATAAAATTGTTCATCGAGATGAGCCGGTGTGTTTATAGCTGAATATCAAGGTCGAATTTAGATGTTGAAGGTCAAATATGGGTATGCCATTCATTGCCCGGGCTTTAAAATCGCCATGCATTGAATACTTTAGATACAATGGTATACTTGTAGTTGTTCAGCATGAGCAAACTCCACACAGTGATCTCCCTTGCAAGCATCTACAACTAAAAGGGAAGGTAACTACTGCGTGGAGTTTGCAGCATGAGGAGACGGCTCGCAGCGGCATGAACCATGTATGCAGCTTAAAGGCAAAGGACATACGAAAATGGTTACAGTCTTGGTTGTTGAGGAATATCAACGTTATCTGTTTTTCTTTTGTTGTTTTTATTATTGTTTATATTTGTTGTTGTCTTTTAGTGTTCTGATAGTTTCAGGAGCATCCATATTTGACGGTATTTGTAACTAAACATGGTGCACAAGGATTAACAGATATATACGTACAGTTTATAACAATACCCAGTACCCAGATTCATCTATAAGTTATGTCTGGCGTCATCCGTTTATCATTGTTTTTGTCCTCTACTTGGTGGTATCAAGATGTCAAGAATTACCTATAACATTTATATAGAAAGAATCAATCAAACTTATGTTGGAGAAACATATATGACTGTCAATGACCAGTAACATAGGGTCACATAGTATCTCAGACTTGCCCAGGTATGTTCATACTTCCCCTACATAATATACCCTTATACAAATTATTTCTTAGGGTAATATCTGTACTTTCAGAGTGTATTATGATTTATCGTTTACGAATAATGACCTGAGAGACTTACTTTTTTTAGGATGATAAACATGTAGATATAAGATATGAGAGTTACTTTTGGATTAACTGGAAGGTTTATCTGTTTAAAAGAATTAACCAACTGTTTGTGTCATGCCCTGACGTCTGTTGTGTGATTTATAACAAACATGCTTTATTTTATTCAAGTTCCTACTGTGGAATAACATACAGTTCACCTACGTGGCATCAGACATCCTATTAAGACGTCCTGTAACGGTAATGACTTGCACTCTTGTCCGACTTATTCTACAATATAGTGATATAAGAACTCAGAAGAACATAAATATGTATTATACTATTTAGACGTCCCTGTCGTGTGTAGCAACTGGGTTCAGCTTATTAACAGTGAAGCTATAGTTTTTATGTTCACGCCCTCATGTGAGAACTGTAAAATTGCCTACACAAGAGTAATATCAAAGGTCATTTCGTGATCAAATATTCATGATTACCACATTTCTCGTCAATCCTTTTGACGTTCATCTCCTCTACTGGTTCCAAAACACAACATTTCCCTCCGGGGCACAGTCCGCCGTATGGTTGCTGTCCTCTTCCAATCCTCATAACGACTACCAATTATGCAGTTCTGTTCGATATTGATCAAAATTGACTCCAATTTGTTGGAGAAAAGTTGATATGTATATTTTTATTGGAATTAAAGTCACGCATTAATATGCGCAGTTGCCGTGCGGGGAATAGAGTTGGTCACACGGGCGCCATGTCTTATTTGATAGCCTCCACGCTTAGAGTCTGTTTGTTCCCTCAAATGTATATATAAATGCTATCGTTATAACTTGTAAAATGGTTTATCACTTTTAGCGACCTTTGATAATGATGTAGCCATTTTTTATATTAATCTTCGTCACATATGCTTATGATAAAAGTTTACAACTGTTCTCCACGTTACATTGACGATTGAAGATAACATAGTATGGGATATGAATTGTAAAAGTTCATATTATCTTTCAGCTTTTCTGTCCCTTGTTGATGAAGTTTATTTACTGACCAATGTGTTCGGCAAGTGTAGGTCATATTAGACGGGATAACGCTATTTTCCTAAGTTTAAGCCTACATCGTGGAAACAGGTTTAAAGTTGCAATACTACCCAAATGTGTAGATATACAGTCTACTCATTTGGGTAGTATTACAACTTTAAACCTATTTCCTCGGTGCAATACTACCCAAAATAAATGCAATAAATACAGAAAATCAGGTGAAAATATGAGATTCGCAACTCTGATATAGGTAAACAGTAAGCCAAGAGGAGTTCCCATTAAGTTACGTGTATGATCATGTGACCGCGAGGTAACGTGAGATGTGTAAAATTGCTCGTATTAATTACTCGTATCGATTAATCAAAAAAAAGTTTGTCTTTCATTTGATCGCAGTTCTCTTTTATGAGTGATACTGTAAAGTTTCTGTCTGTTAAGCGTCTGCAAACGAGATGCCAGTTGTCTCAGTGAGATCTCGTTTAATTCTGTTCGTCTTTTTTTGTTGTTGTTGTTTTCCGTCATGAGGAAAAAAACATTTTTTTCAGACAGTTTCATATCTCTGTTGAATAGGTCTTTGACCAAAGAAAACAAATTATATCAAAATATTTTTATTTCCATACATTATGTAGAGCTATTGTACCGGTGAAGCTCATACACGCATATGATTCCCCAGGTATTTGCTATACAATCTTCAAATACATTAAGGAAAGATACAAGTACTTCACAATCTGTATACTGCATTCTTGTTGTTTGAATGTATTGATTTACAAACCTCTCCAGACCTGATTTAGTGGGTGACTTAAGTGACTTATGACTGTGTGTAACAGCCTTACCTTTATTTGATTCATTTCTCGTTATTGCTAATACGAGTATGTATGATATACTACGACGCCTGAACCTACAACTGTCTTTGGAGATAGTTCGTCCTCTCACTAAAACCTATATGGTCTGTATAATTATATCTTGAGACGAAACAGGACGTGGCATAGATTTTCCTCACCTTAACATATTAACCTTCAATATATTCGTCTGGCGGTATTGGTGTTAATACGTCTAAAGTTCAAAATGTAAGTAGGAGACGTGGGAAAATACGGATATGAGAAATAAAAGTAATTTATAGAATACTAACTATTCAATTTAAATATGGTAAGCAGTACTATGAAAATGTTAACACTTTTATCCTCTTTCATTTATGCTAGACTATGCTAATGATTTGAGATCTTAACATTGAATTGGTCTTGAGTCCTTCCTGACCCCACAAAAACCGCCAAAACTTTATTTACTGAGTGTCTAGTGATCGAACACACTACCCCCACATGAACCTGTAATCAGGCTGATGTGATGATCGTTAACGCTTTTAAATTGTTCTTAATTTGCCTAATATATTAAAAAATAACTATAAAATGGAGAAGAAAATCGACTTGACAGAAGGGCCCGTTAGTACCATTTCATTTCATCAGCACGAGATGTTTAAAACGAACTGTTGTGGCCATTAATTTTCAACGACCGGCTGGCCCTAGGAATGCATATTTTCCAAGTGTACATGCAGGTATTGTGCATGTATACATCATCCGCATAGTTTATCATTGTGCTTGTCCAGCCCAGGGGTAGAGTCATATTTTTAATAGTAAAATATCTGTAGTATTATACCTGTGTCACTAGTAGAGGGTCAAGCGTAGTCGATTATATTTTGATTTCTCCTGCTCTGTTCCCGTTTACATATCATTTTGAAATTGGTGACCCAAATATATTGTCAGATCATTGTATGATCAGTTGCTCTTTTAATTTCAATTTGTCGAGAAATTTATACATAAATGAAAATAAGTCTAGTCACGACTTCATAGAGTACAGTTATCAATGGAAAAAAAGGACCGAATATGTTAATAACTTAAAGGAAAATGATGATTGGCGATAATGTAATGGATATAAAAATTAAAAAAAGAAAAAAGGGTATAAGTTGCGCCGTTTCTTGTACAGAGCATCGTCCGTGGTTTAATGAATTATGTTACGAAAAGAAGTGTTATTTTTATTCAATGTTAAATACATATAGGAGTTGTAAAAGTGCTGAAAATAGGGTAAGTATGGTGAAAGCTAGAAATGAATACAAGACAGTTTTAAGAAAAGCAAGGTTTTTATATGATAAAGATAGAACAGATGAGTTAATTAATGCTAGATATAAAAATGCAAAACTGTACTGGAGAATGTTAAAAGATGTTTCAAATAATAATTCAGGTGACATCGGACTAGATGAATTTTCACGTTATTTTCAAGCCGTAAATAATCCTGATGATGCTTTTTTTACCCCAGATGAAGATGTTTTATATTTTAATGATGTTATGTTACAGAACGAACTTGAAACAATGTTTGCTGAGTTAAATGCTGAAATATCGAATAGTGAAATCTTATTTGCCATTAAGCAGCTAAAGACGAATAGATCAGCCGGTCCAGACTTTCTAATTAATGAATTTTTTATTCACGGTAAAGATGTTTTATTACCTGTTCTCTCTAGTTTATTTAATAAGATATTTGAATCTGGTCATTTTCCTACGGCATGGTCACAAGGTTATGTTATACCGTTACATAAAAAAGGTAGTTTGTTAGACGTAGAAAACTACAGAGGTATTACATTGTTAAGTACACTCGGTAAACTTTTTACAAGAATCATAAACAATCGATTAACAAATTGGGCTGAAGAATATAATATTTATATAGAGGCTCAGGCGGGGTTTAGAGCAAAAATGGGAACCACAGATAATATTTATGTATTACATAATTTAATAACGCATATTATCAATTCAGGTAGACAATTATTTTGTGCATTTGTTGATTTTACTAAGGCGTTTGACTATATTGTGAGAGAAAATTTATGGTACAAATTGTTAAAGCTTGGGATTAATGGAAAAATTATAAATATAATTAAATCCATGTATGAAGATATTAAAAACAGAGTGAAATATTGTAATGAATTAAGTGGCGAATATCCATGTATGCTCGGTGCGAGACAGGGCGAGTGCTTATCGCCATTTTTGTTTGCCATGTACATTAATGATTTAGAAAGTTATATCATTGATAAAGGAATTCAGGGTATAGACATTGGAATGTGTAAATTGTTAATGCTTCTGTATGCGGATGATATTGTTCTTTTTGCTAATACTGCAGAAGAGTTACAAACATTATTAGACATATTAAGTGACTATTGCAATCGTTGGAAATTAAAGATAAATGTTAAAAAGACAAAAATAATGATATTTAGAAAAGGGGGTACTTTATCTAGAAATCTTTCTTTCATGTATGATGGTATTCCTATTGATATTGTTAGTAGATTTACATACCTAGGAATTGTTTTCACTACTGGTGGTTCTTTCGCAGAGGCACATGAAGCTTTATCAGGACAGGGTATGAAAGCTATTTTTAAATTAAACAGATATCTCTATAAGTTTACTTATGTTTCAGTGAAACATAGATTAGAACTATTTGATAAACTGGTCACACCAATAATAAGTTATGCAAGCCAGGTATGGGGTTTTGCACGTGCAAATACTATAGAACGCTTACATTTACGTTACTGTAAAAAGATTTTGAATGTTAAACGGTCCTCGCAAAATGGTTTTATATATGGTGAATTGGAAGAGTTTCTGTGTAACTAATAGATTTATAATATCATTAAATACTGGATCAAGATACTTAGTTTAAATGAATTTAAAAATGATGATAAGGGATATGGAAATTCATAGTAATACTGTTAATTGGGCATCTTTATTGAAACACTTGTTGTGTTCATTGGGGTTTTATGAAGCCTGGTTGTCTCAGAGTGTAGGAAATTGTGTATTTTTCTTGAGTTTAGTAAGGCAGAGATTGAATGATCAATTTATTCAAAATTGGTATAGCAGACTACAAAATTCATCACGTGCTTTGTTTTATGTTAATATAGCAAACTTTGGTTTTAAGACATACCTTAATGTTTTCAATTCATCGAAGAGTTGTAAATCACTTACACGATTAAGGGTATCATCCCATAGATTAATGATAGAAGCTGGAAGATGGAATAAACCTGTTGCTTTGCCTATTGTTGACAGGAAATGTATATTTTGTAATATATATTAGAAGATGAGTTTCATTTTGTTTTAGAATGTCCAATTTATTCAGATTTAAGAAAAAAATATATAGATAAGTTCTACTGGCAAAGACCAAATATGTTTAAGTTGATTAGTCTTTTTACTTCTGAAGACGCAGTTGTGATTAAAAAACTAGGCCTATTTGTGCATTATGCGTTTGATGTAAGGAATAAAAGAATTTATAGTGCTTGATTCTCTCAATATCTGTATAATGTTGTTAAATGCAGTTTTAAATGTCCTACACTTTTTCTGGATCACTCGAAAGTCTAATGCATATACATGTGAAACTGTTAGTAACAACCGCCTGATATTGTATGTTTTTGTGTGAGTGTGTATTTATGTGTGTTTACTTTCTCCAATTTGCTCCGCTCTTTCGCAATGTTTTCATATATGAGTTGAACAAAATTACTTATAAGCCTTCTCCGTCGCATGTTTATATACATTTTATAGTAATGTATCCAGAGCTGACTGCCATGTTACAAGCCTCTATATATATTTATGATTTACTTCTAATATGTAATAACTTGTGTGTACATGCATATTGTATCCTCATGTGCTTAAAGCACAATGGAAATGAAATAAAATAAACCTATCTATATGACTGACTAGAACGTTTCTCATTGATTATACATACATGTATGTACATATCAAGGGTTGAGAGCGAAACTAGGCTAAGTGCGTATATGTATATATGCACTTAGCCTAGTTTCGCTCTCACCACTCGATATAAAGAACATGTACTATAACTGTGCTGTCTGAATAAACAGCCAAATTACTTTGGATTTATCATTCTTGCCATGTATAGTTTTAATTGCCCTTATCAAAATCTTCAATTTATTTCTCTGATATTCTAATTGTTGTGAATGATCATGTGTGTTTTTGTTGTTGTAGTATTGGGGTTTACCGTCGCTGAGATAG
Source organism: Solen grandis (assembly GCA_021229015.1). Lineage (NCBI taxonomy): Eukaryota > Metazoa > Mollusca > Bivalvia > Adapedonta > Solenidae > Solen > Solen grandis. The sequence continues at coordinate 30,682,502 of CM037778.1, forward strand.
TATTTCAATCATATAGCGACGTCCAGCTAATTACAGGTGGAGGAAGACCCCGAGTACACAGAGGTACCCGGGTAGAACCACCGACCTACCGCAAGCCAGCTGGAAGGCTTCCTCACATGAAAAATCCGAAGTCCCTACTGGGCTTTGAACCCACAGCGGTGAGGGGCTGAGAGATTTGTAGTCCACGACTGTAACCGCTCGGCCACGGCGGCTTCCCCCAATGTGTGTTTAATTGGCTTCTTAGAAACAAAGGTTAAATGTATTCCATATCTTGCTCATGCTAAACAGGCACATACCAGAAATATTGTTACGAATCTACCCATTACCAAAACGAATTAAAACTTAAAAAGATTAAAGGAGGGTGTATCCACGGATCAAAGTGTATTTATTACCTCCATTAATTAATCAATTCACTTTTGATTTAAAATTAGAAATATAATTTTAAAAATACAATCACGAGCGAAATATGTCAGGATCGGTCTTATTACGTCCTTAGTTTTGTTAAGACATCAACATGTTTCTTACGAGCAAGTGGACAAACGAACAAAATGTTATATCCTACCTTCCAAATGATTCAATAAGGAAATATACAGAACTTTTACAATTACATTAATGTCAGTCAGTGACATGGTTTGCATAAATTGTGGTGGTAACCTGCCCTTTTTTCCAAACAGTAAATGCAGCCCTCCACCCTCCGTGTCGCAATTATTATGTATTCACTATGTTGTTTGCTTTTTCTTCAGTTTTATATTTGATTTTTCCGATATGAATTAAGTTGTCTTAAAATTTAATTTTTCATGAAGAAATCGAAAGGGATCTGAGCCCTTGATTCCTGGGGATCTACTCTGGTTGTGATATATTAATATGTATTAATCATTTTACATAGAATTAAAGCCAGCCTTTAACTTTGAAAAAATGCAATATAGAATGTCATACTTTCATGTTACTTCCTTATTTAGAATCCTTCATCCTCATTTATCTCCCCGGTGGCCGAGTGGTTTGAACGTTTGCCTCCGGAGCGGGAGGCCGTGGATTCTATCCCCGGCAGCGACATACCAAAGTCGTAAAAAATGGTACTGGTATACAGATTTATCTCCATAACCTGGTTTGCTCGATGTCAGGATAATGTGACTGGGTGTAGTATCATGCCACGTATCTACGGCGTGATATTGTAGTGTGGCAGCACTACATCTCTCTCAAGTAGACATAGTCTCCAAATGACTGAAATACTGTCAATGGGACGTTAAACCCAACAAACAAAGAAACAATGTTTTCTACGGATGAAACGTGAATGCTTGGTATCTTAGGGGCACGTTTGTGGGACGTTAAACCCAACAAACAAACATATTTACAATCTAGAATATCCTTACACTTTGAGACTGAAATCGTGTTCGCAAATTAGTCAATCAAAATACTAATGTTTTTATGTATGTGGGCCATATGAGATCGGTTTATGAAAAATGTTATCCACCTGAAAAAAGCTTACTTACTTACTTACTTACTTACTTACTTACTTACTTACTTTCTTACTTACTTAATTACTTACTTTTTTACTTTATAACCCACTTAGATTTCTTGTTAGACGTGATTTGTTTTCTATTATTCAAAACTGCAAACATTAATTAAATGGAATAGCCTTTATCAAGGTTGTTAAAACATGTGGTCAGACCCTTTTGTATTTGTATATCTGCAGTATTTGGATATCGATTTGTTTATTCAGTAAATATTTTGACAATTAAATATGTTTAAACCAATTTTAAAGATGTGTTCTAAAGTGATCTACTATTGTAACACGCACGGAACAAGTGCCAAACTAGTTGCTATATATACATATTAATTATTGAATCAAAATGTACCGGGAGGAAATAGCTTTGTGTTAGGAAAAGGTCAGAGAATTGTGTGTTGGACAGTTTGTATGATGTGTGTAAGACTTATTTCAGAATCTATAACTGGATTATTTATAAAGTCATCTTGTAACTTAACGAACAATGAATAATCCACATAACGTCTTTGGTAAAATAGTAAATGCAACCCTATTCATCTATGACTTTTGTATGTCTCGTTTTAAATAGAAAATGCATGTTTTTTATGATGGATATGATATTTGGAAAGTCAAAAATATTAAAACACTACGCTATATCTCAGTAGTATGTGGAAATACATTCCTGCCTCTAGAAATCCTACATTTGTGCGTGATACTCTGTCATTACATGAAACAACAAGGGATATAATTTATCAATTTATGTATTTATTGGATTCGTTCCAGAGCATTTAATTTTTTCTGTTAGCTTTGATGAATACAACCTATGACCAGTAACGTTACTCATAAAGCAACCAAAATTAAATGGAATTTCACATGTTAAGTTATATATTATATCATTGGAAAAGTACAGTTTAGAAATCTTAAAGAGAGCTCGTCACGACTGAATGACATTTCATTTTTTTTTTCATTCATAGGATGAAATGTATGTGTTCAGCACTGAATGTAAAATGGCAATTCAAATGATGATATTTTGTTTATGTTGTCAATAGTTGTCATCGCATCTATATGATCTAAACTACTCGTATACTAGTGAAACACATCTAGTACAATATGTAAAATGGACATGAATGCTTATGGAATTTAGTATATTGAACAATTATATTAAGTATTCTCAGAATTGTTTATTTGTGATAAAATTCCAAATCCTACATAAAAATCTAAAAGTGCTCGTTAAAAAGGCACACACTCTCTCTCTATCTCTCTCTATCTCTCTCTCTGTGCAGTCATCAACGATTCAATAATTTCAATTTCAATGTAAGAGATAAGCAATTAATCATCTGATGTCTGTAATAAGATTCTCTATTAATTCAATATCATCAAAGTGCATTCAAGACACAGTTTTCCTCCAGTTTTTTTTTGTTTTGTTTTTTTGTTTTTTTTTGTTAGTGCATTTACTTTACTGTTCATTCTAATTGTTTATTTGTAGGCATTCCATAGTACCTTTACTGTAAAAAGTTTCTTCTACAAAATACATTCTTGCTTGTCATTCGTGAACATTTTGTGTGATAAATTAAAACAGCTAAAAAGTTCACATACTTTTTAAGAAACCAAGACCTAGTTGTTTTGATCGGGGTGACAAATTCTCCTGCTATGGAAGTGCAATTCATATGTACCATATATCGAGGGGTGCGAGCGAAACTAGGCTTTGTGCTTATAATTATATGAACCTAGCCTAGTTTCGCTCTCACCCCTCGATATAAGCCTTACTGGTGTACTGATTCTATTATTTCAATTTTATTTGAGAATACTTTTGCCACTTCCTTAATGCTCCTTCATATCATATTTTTTCGCTATGTTGATATCATGTTGATTTATTTTAAGAAACTATTGGAATTGAATATTGGAATTCGATGTTATTTTCATAAATAGGAGTCATGTTCAAGATAAAACAATCATGTTGTAAAAACAACAACAACATATCAGATTTTTACGTGCCGCCACCTTTTTTTTTGTATCTTAATCTAAGGCAAAGTCGCTTTTACGGATCGCTACAGACATTAAAGAATTGCCGTTGTTGTCCCAATGCTTTCTCAGGCAGTGCATGTTAGAAATGAACAAAATGATACAGCTTCGGCGACCCATGACAAGGAGTGACATTCAATCTAAATCTTTCAAATATTAGTTTCAATCTTCTGGCCCTGCTTTAGTGTTCATCTGACGATTAGATCATTCAATGACATCCAGGAGCTAAAGATTTTGGTCAAAAAAGATGGAAATTTGTCGAAATTTGTTTCCAAACAGATAAAAACAAAAGTTTACACTTAAATATAACGACTAATTTAAAAAAAAAAACGTTCGATGTGAATGAATATTGCGCTATATACTAAAATGACATACGAAAATAGGCAAACAATTAAAAAGGCGTGATCATATCCTTCTTGTTGACACGTGTGAATAAACAAACTACAAACTATACATAGTACGTTCACTTCAGTTTGTTCATTGGAGACTTGACTCTGAATCTTAACATTCTCAGCAAAATTTGTGATTCTTAATTAATACCCAACTGAATTGTTACATATAATACAAGTGAACATATTTCTAAATTAAGAAGATTCCTTATAAAGTTCAATTCAGGAGTTTGAAATATTGATATGATCAACCATATATCACACATCTGCAATTTTCCAAACGGTACGTACAATGAACTTGTACATGTTGCTAGTTCATCTGCATTCTGTGTGGAACTGGCTGCGCCAGCATCATTCATCAAATCCCTTGTGAGTTTAAAATATGATTGACGGGTAATTTGACAAACTGAATTCCAGCAAAATAGGTTGAATGAGTTTTAATTCCACGTATTAGAGTCTTCAATTTAACGTCATTTTATATTAAAAATCCAACCTAAAAAACACCATTATTGGAAATCTAAGATGATTAATTCGTAGACGTTTAACCCAGATCAAGATTTTTGGAGACAAAATGTTTTATCTCGTTATGTTTTATGATTAATAAAAAAGAACAGTTTAATGAACCAAGACAACCATCATAATTTTTTAAAAAAAATAGAAGGAGAAAAAAATGCGTATTGATTTCTTTAGCACTGCATTTAAGGGACTTGCTTAAATATGAAGGCCATGAAACATTTTGGCATATTTTGACAACATGTTGTTTTCATTTTCATTTTTCAGTTACGGATTAGTTTTAAGGTATCAGTATGATAAAAATCTGTTACATACTTTGCTGATTATGCTTGTTGTTGTTGTTATTGTTGTTGTTGTTTCCTTGCTACCTTTCATAGCTTTGGAAAAAATTGATATATTGTAATATAGTATATTGGTTAAAAAAGAAAAATCTGTATTCAATGCTATTGCATAGCACGCCTTTATACCGGGGACCTGGTATTTAAGCTCAAATTGTATCAAAGTGAAAATCTGATTTGTTACAAATATCATTCACAAAACCAATAAAGTCGGATTCAATATGAAAAAAAATGTGATAATACAACGATTTAGAAATAATAACCTATGCCTTCGTGAAGCATTTCTGCATAAGTTGGATGACGATAGAGAACGGAAATGGTTGTAATATGCTTAAACGGGGCCAACTTAATATTAAGAGCAATAAATATAGCCGGCCCAGGGCGGTGATATTATACTATCGAGCAAGAACTTTTTACTCCCGCACCGCTGACGAAATATTCATGCGGGTTCCTTCTCAGTTGATTACAGAAAGATGAACAGATCAGATTACCGGGGAAAAACTCTTGGAAACTGCTTAGAACGCTGAGAAATCTGGACTGTGTTGATAGGCTACCGGAAGTACATGTTACTAGACGGTGCTAGACTGGTTGGCGCATAATTGTGCAGATTCGATTGGAGTGCGACCCCATCCCCACGCCCCCATTTGAAATGTTAATATTTGTAACATATTGCATATCAGAGGAACCGACTGACAACAGTATTTCTATGCAATACTTTTCAAGAAAACCTAATGTATAATCATTAAACAGTGTTCATAATTAAAATGATTTTGACTCTTAGCAGTCTTGTTATTCAGACTTTTGGATAATAAACTAATTGAAATTCCGTATTTCCTCTATAATTATGAAATACTCAATTAGAAAATGTAATACCTGTAATTGGAAACAAATATTTTGCACGTTTGGAACTATTTTCAAAAGGGTATTGATTCTGGTTGCATAAGTTTCTTTATTTTATTTTCAGATAAAGAAACTATGGCATGTTGGCACCTACAAGAACAGTATACATGTATACCATAACGATACAACACTTTAAACAGGTGAGTTGCTCAAAATGAAGTATTGCACGGAACATAGTATCTTTGCTATGTATATGCATGTCCACTTTGTTGGACTTTTGCTGGACTAAAGCATTGTGTACTTCTAACCCTCCTAACTCGGGGTTCCTATTGTGTCTCTGACTAAAGCACGACCGACGTCAGGGTGATTATGTCGCTCTTCATGGCGGTCCTTATCTGAATCTAAATCTGAAACGGTACAAAATGTACCTTGTAGATCCAAATACTGGGTTTTACAAAACATTTAAATGCTGTTGTTAAAGAGGGTGACGTTACAGGTTTGTGGGCCAATGGTCAGAGCATTTTGGCAAATTAAAGCTAGGGATAACACTTAAGTCGTGAATGTCTTTACACATTGGAATACTACCAATATAAACGTATTTAACTTTGTTAAATTGTTTATTGGTTTGCTTGGTTGAGTGTAGAAAAGGCCTACAATAACAGTTGTGGAAGTAAACTTAGTCCCTGAAACTCTAGAATAGGACTGCACTTATTGTTAATTTGTATTCTGGTTTCAAAATAGATATTCTGGACTACATGTACATTATTGAGGAATAACCTGTGTTTGAAGTTGTTCTGTAAAAAAAAACATGTTAAGATAGACTACCCTTTTCAAATCTATCGATTGATAACTATGTCTCTTTTATTCCGTGTTGAGGTTATGAAAAGATTTATACCATTTATTTATACTTTAAAATATATGTTGTTGGGGATATTTTGTTAAATATTATATAGGGAAAATATATAACGCCTCAATTTGTGTTTTGTTGTACATGAAAATAAGTTAGGTATTATCTAATATTTGAATACTAACAAAAGGTACCTTAAGAATAATGTTAGGAGTATCTTAATATTTAAATACTTGACAAAGGGTACCTTAATAATAATGTTAGGATGTATCTATATTTGACATACTTACAAAGGTAACCTTAAGAATAATGTAGGATGTATCTTAATTGAATACTTGACAAAGGTACTTAAGAATAATGTATTGATGTATTATATTTGAATGTTGACAAAGGGTACTTAAGAATAAATTTAGATGTATCTAATTTTTGAATGCTTGACAAAGGGTACCTTAAGAATAAAGTTTATGGATCTATCTAATATTTGAATACTTGACAACGGTACCTTAAGAATAATGTTAGATGGTATCTAATATTTGAATGCTTGACAAAGGGTACCTTAAGAATAATTGGAGTATCTAATATTTGAATACTTGACAAAGGGTACTAGAATAAGTTAGGATGTATCTTATATTTGAATACTTGAACAAAGGGTACCTTAAGAATAATGTTTTGGATGTATCTAATATTTGAATACATTGAAAGGGAACTTAAGAATAAGTTAGGATGTATCTAATATTTGAATATTGACAATGGTACCTTAAGAATAGATATGGATGTATTAATATTTGAATTTTGACAAAGGTACCTGTAAGAATAATGTTAGGATGTATCTAATTTTGAATGCTTAGACAAAGGTACCTTAAGATATAAATTAGGATGTATCTTATATTTGAATACTTAAGACAAAGGGTCCCTTAAGAATAATGTTAGGAGATGTATCTATATTTGAAATCTTGAGCAAAGGGTACCTTAAAATAATGTTTAGGATGTAATCTAATATTTGAATACTTAACAAAGGTACCTTAAGAATAATGTAAGGATGTATCTTATATTTGAATACTTGACAAAGGGAACCTTAAGAATAATGTTAGGATGTATCTAATATTTGAATACTTGACAAAGGGTACCTTAAGAATAATGTTAGGATGTATCTAATATTTGAATACTTGACAAAGGGTACCTTAAGAATAATGTTAGGATGTATCTAATATTTGAATACTTGACAAAGGGTACCTTAAGAATAATGATAGGATGTATCTAATATTTGAATACTTGACAAAGGGTACCTTAAGAATAATGTTAGGATGTATCTAATATTTGAATGCTTGACAAAGGGTACCTTAAGAATAAAGTTAGGATGTATCTTATATTTGAATACTTGACAAAGGGTACCTTAAGAATAATGTTAGGATGTATCTATATTTGAATGCTTGACAAAGGGTACCTTAGAATAAGTTGGATGTATCTAATATTGATTCAACTGATATTAATTATTATACTACAGTCTAATGTATTTCTAATAAACTGAAAAGTACCTTATTGATACAATTTGACTGAAATACTTAAAATAGTGATGTTTATTATTAAAGGGAATTAAAATAAGTAGTGTACAATTAAACTAATCCTAAAATATGAGGAGTATTTTTATATGGTCCAGATTTATGATAATTTGAATTACTACTAATGTAGGAGACTATATTTGAATACTTACAAGGTCCTTAAGAATATAATTTGAAACGACAAAGGTACCTTAAAATAGTTATACTATATTGATTGAAAAGGTACCTAAGATAGTGGATGTCAAATTTGAATTTAAAGGTACTAAATAAGTGATGTCATATTGAATCTACAAAGTACCTTAAATAATGGATTCTTATTGAATTGAAAAGGACCAAAAAGTTGGAGTACTATTGATATTGAAAGGTACCTTAAGATAATGTATTATAAATGAATCTGACAAGTACCTTAAGAATAATTTGGATGTTCTAATAATACTGCAAAGTACTAATAATGTAATGTCTTATTGATATGAAAAGTACTTAAGAATAATAAGTTTATATTGATATAAAAGGACTAAATAATGTGTGTTTATATTTAATTACAGACTAATAATTGATGATCTTTTTAATACTTGGTACCAAGATAAAGTGATTATATATTTGAATCTGAAAAGTACCTTAAAATATGTAGATGTATAATTTGAATCTTACAAAGACTTAAATAATGTAGGATATTATATTGATACTTACAAAGGTACCTAAGATAATGTGGATTACTAATATTGAATCTTGACAGGACCTTAAGAATTAGGATATCTATATTTGAATACTTGACAAAGGGTACCTTAAGATAATTAGATTATCTAATATTTGAACTTACAAGGGTACCTAATAAGTAGGATGTATCTTATTTGATACTGACAAAGGGTACTAAGAATAAGTGATGTATCTATATTGATCTGACAAAGGACCTTAAATAGTTAGATTACTAATATTTGAATACTTGACAAGGGACCTAAGAAATTGGATTCTAATATTGAATACTTGACAAAGGTACCTAGAATGTAGATGTATTATATTTGAATACTTACAAAGGTACCTTAGATAGTGATGTCTATTTGAATCTTACAAAGGTACCTTAAAATAGTGTGTATATATTTGATTGAAGGACTAAGATAAGTGGATGTACATATTTGATCTTGACAAGGTACCTAAGAATAAGTTGGATGTTCTATATTGAATATTGACAAGGTACTAAGAATAAGTGGATGTATCTAATATTTGAACTTACAAAGGGTACCTTAGAATAATTTGGAGTATTATTTAATCTTGACAAAGGTATAAGAATAATTGATTATCTATATTTGAATATTGACAAGTATAAAATAATGTAGATTATCTATTGAATACTTGACAAAGGACTAATTGTATACAATATTGAATACTTACAAAGGTACCTAAATAGTAGGAGTTCTAATTTTGATTTAAAGGCTAAAATAATTAGGATGTATTATATTTGAATTTACAAGGTACTAAAATAATAGGATGTTCTTTATTTAATACTTACAAAGGACCTAAAATAATGTTAGTGTTATATATTTGAATACTTGACAAAGGGTACCTTAAGAATAATGTTAGGATGTATCTAATATTTGAATACTTAACAAAGGGTACCTTAAGAATAATGTTAGGATGTATCTAATATTTGAATACTTGACAAAGGGTACCTTAAGAATAATGTTAGGATGTATCTTATATTTGAATCTTCAAAGGGTACCTTAAGAATAAAGTTAGGATGTATCTTATATTTGAATACTTGACAAAGGGTACCTTAAGAATAATGTTATGATGTATCTTATATTTGAATACTTGACAAAGGGTACCTTAAGAATGATGATAGGATGTATCTTATATTTGAATACTTGACAAAGGGTACCTTAAGAATAAAGTTAGGATGTATCTTATATTTGAATACTTGACAAAGGGTACCTTAAGAATAAAGTTAGGATGTATCTTATATTTGAATACTTGACAAAGGGTACCTTAAGAATAATGTTTGGATGTATCTAATATTTGAATACTTGACAAAGGGTACCTTAAGAATAATGTTAGGATGTATCTAATATTTGAATGGTTGACAAAGGGTACCTTAAGAATAATGTTAGGATGTATCTAATATTTGAATACTTGACAAAGGGTACCTTAAGAATAATGTTTGGATGTATCTAATATTTGAATACTTGACAAAGGGTACCTTAAGAATAATGATAGGATGTATCTAATATTCGAATACTTAACAAAGTGTACCTTAAGAATAATGATAGGATGTATCTAATATTTGAATACTTAACAAAGTGTACCTTAAGAATAATGTTAGGATGTATCTAATATTTGAATGCTTGACAAAGGGTACCTTAAGAATAATGATAGGATGTATCTTATATTTGAATGCTTGACAAAGGGTACCTTTAGAATAATGATAGGATGTATCTAATATTTGAATACTTGACAAAGGATACCTTAAGAATAATGTTAGGATGTATCTAATATTTGAATACTTGACAAAGGGTACCTTAAGAATAAAGTTTGGATGTATCTAATATTTGAATACTTGACAAAGGGTACCTTAAGAATAAAGTTTGGATGTATCTTATATTTGAATACTTGACAAAGGGTACCTTAAGAATAATGTTAGGATGTATCTTATATTTGAATACTTGACAAAGGGTACCTTAAGAATAAAGTTTGGATGTATCTAATATTTGAATACTTAACAAAGGGTACCTTAAGAATAAAGTTTGGATGTATCTAATATTTGAATGCTTGACAAAGGGTACCTTAAGAATAATGATAGGATGTATCTTATATTTGAATACTTGACAAAGGGTACCTTAAGAATAATGATAGGATGTATCTTATATTTGAATACTTGACAAAGGGTACCTTAAGAATAATGTTAGGATGTATCTTATATTTGAATACTTGACAAAGGGTACCTTAAGAATAATGATAGGATGTATTTAATATTTGATTACTTGACAAAGGGTACCTTAAGAATAATGATAGGATGTATCTAATATTTGAATACTTGACAAAGGGTACCTTAAGAATAATGATAGGATGTATCTAATATTTGAATACTTGACAAAGGGTACCTTAAGAATAATGATAGGATGTATCTAATATTTGAATACTTGACAAAGGGTACCTTAAGAATAATGTTAGGATGTATCTTATATTTGAATGGTTGACAAAGGGTACCTTAAGAATAATGATAGGATGTATCTAATATTTGAATGGTTGACAAAGGGTACCTTAAGAATAATGTTAGGAGGTATCTTATATTTGAATACTTGACAAAGGGTACCTTAAGAATAATGATAGGATGTATATAATATTTGAATACTTGACAAAGGGTACCTTAAGAATAATGTTAGGATGTATCTAATATTTGAATGCTTGACAAAGGGTACCTTAAGAATAATGTTAGGATGTATCTTAATATTTGAATACTTGACAAAGGGTACCTTAAGAATAATGTTAGGATGTATCTAATATTTGAATACTTGACAAAGGGTACCTTAAGAATAAAGTTTGGATGTATCTAATATTTGAATACTTGACAAAGGGTACCTTAAGAATAATGTTAGGATGTATCTAATATTTGAATACTTGACAAAGGGTACCTTAAGAATAATGTTAGGATGTATCTTATATTTGAATACTTGACAAAGGGTACCTTAAGACTAATGTTAGGATGTATCTTATATTTGAATACTTGACAAAGGGTACCTTAAGAATAATGTTTGGATGTATCTTATATTTGAATACTTGACAAAGGGTACCTTAAGAATAATGTTAGGATGTATCTTATATTTGAATACTTGACAAAGGGTACCTTAAGAATAATGTTAGGATGTATCTTATATTTGAATACTTGACAAAGGGTACCTTAAGAATAATGTTTGGATGTATCTTATATTTGAATACTTGACAAAGGGTACCTTAAGAATAATGTTAGGATGTATCTTATATTTGAATACTTGACAAAGTGTACCTTAAGAATAATGTTAGGATGTATCTTATATTTGAATACTTGACAAAGGGTACCTTAAGAATAAAGTTTGGATGTATCTAATATTTGAATACTTGACAAAGGGTACCTTAAGAATAAAGTTTGGATGTATCTAATATTTGAATACTTGACAAAGGGTACCTTAAGAATAAAGTTTGGATGTATCTAATATTTGAATGCTTGACAAAGGGTACCTTAAGAATAAAGTTTGGATGTATTTAATATTTGAATACTTGACAAAGGGTACCTTAAGAATAAAGTTTGGATGTATCTAATATTTGAATACTTGACAAAGGGTACCTTAAGAATAAAGTTTGGATGTATCTAATATTTGAATGGTTGACAAAGGGAACCTTAAGAATAAAGTTTGGATGTATCTAATATTTGAATACTTGACAAAGGGTACCTTAAGAATAAAGTTTGGATGTATCTAATATTTGAATACTTGACAAAGGGAACCTTAAGAATAAAGTTTGGATGTATCTTATATTTGAATACTTGACAAAGGGTACCTTAAGAATAATGTTAGGATGTATCTAATATTTGAATACTTGACAAAGGGTACCTTAAGAATAATGTTGGGATGTATCTAATATTTGAATGGTTGACAAAGGGTACCATTGCTGAACAAGCAGCATCTAGCAGGGTCGCTAGGTCAGACGAAGGATGCCTACAAAGTTTGTGGACAATGGAAATACACAAAGTAAGTGTATGGAGTAAAGATACATAGGCCGAATTCCACCAACAATTCCTAGCGCTAAGTAAAACTTAAATACTTAAGGGCGAATTTCATTAGTCTTGTTTCTCTAATAAAATACACATATGTTTTATTTCTTATCAGATATTGTTCGTTATTAAGGTAATAATTAATTTCAACTTAGTCGTGTACTTGAATATTTCATAAAATATTAATGGTGGAATGTGTATCTACCTAGTTAAAGAATTTAAGTATTACTTAGCGCTAAGTATTGTTGGTGGAATTCGAGCCAGATCCACAAATGTATGTCTGTGGTCTCTAGACACTATTAATGCCATGATGATCATACCTTGTTATCCTCGTCGCTACTAATTTCTTTTATACAGATACGAAGGTGGCCTTGACATGACAAGAGACGAATTTCCCGGAAAATGAAACATTCAGTATGAAATCAGGTCTGAGTACAGACAAGATCTCAGACAATGTTTGTTTAGGGAGCTGATTTCGATAAGAATAGGATGTTTTTCTCTACCTATGGGGAATATTTTCAAGATCTGTCTAGAGCTAGACTCTCAATTTAACCGTTATACAGAAGACCTGGAAGAAACATAATATCCTTAATCAAATGTCATTTTTATCTTTATTGACACATATATCGTTGCAAAATTCAAAAATTTATTCGACTGTCAATTAATGTCATTCATGCTCGAAATAGTTTCTTACTTAAAGCCTTTGTCTCAACCACCCGTATACGCATATCAAGCGTGTGTTTTAACTGGGTGTGGGAATAGTGGGAATAAAACATTTGTCCAATATGTACGTCGGTCGAAAGGATGACTCCAGACGACCTCAAATTTCTCTCGTACAGTTCATAGTCAGTTGTGCTGGGTACATATGTATTTTGAGCTAGTCTGGTTCCCTGTCGCCCTCAAGATTACAGGTAATGAAGTGTCAGAGGAAGACACTCCAGCCAAGAACCAGACAATGAAAATCTTAACACACTGTATCACATTGTTTGAGCAACTCGCTTAAACTTTGCAATATAGAGTTAAATGGTCACGTGATTATGGCGGTAGGGCGATCATTCAAAAGCAACTAGAAGAAAATAGAAAATATTGCTTTTAAATTTATGTTATTAAGCGTATGATAGCATGTAGATAATAGTGTGCAATACTTGTAAAAAGAAAAAGTGTCCAAAAATAAAGAAAAATGATGAAACAATGACACTTTGTTTAAGGCGGGAAATTTCGCATATTGTTATTTTGGATAGTTTCAGTTCTCTGTTGAATAGGTCTTTGTTCGATAAATAAAACGATTAATTGTTCATTTAATATTTAAAGGTCTTCATTAATCAAGGATGACATTAGTTTGGTTTAAATGACGCCAAAAAGGTGGCAAACAAAGTGTCAACAAATGTGAATAATGCCTGTTTTAAATATAACCGTATGATAAGTAAGGTGGCAAACTCATATTTGCTAGCATATATGCTATTATATAATAACTTATTGTCATCTACAAGCGCGTGGTCATTTCACTCAAAAGGGTTTGTAAATTATGATCACGAGCTCTAGAAAATGTCATTGTATTGAAACTTAAGATGATTTAAAGTTATTTCTCACAGTATCTAAACCATCTTAGACATTTCTGTTGAGGATATAAGATAAAATACGATACTTTTATTCCTAAACCTTGTCTAATAAAATGTGTATCAATAGTATTATCTGTGTATCAGTAGTATTATCTGTGTATCAAAATTATTATCTGTGTATCAGTAGTATTATCTGTGTATCAGTAGTATTATCTGTGTATCAGTAGTATTATCTGTGTATCAATAGTATTATCTGTGTATCAGTAGTATTATCTGTGTATCAATAGTATTATCTGTGTATCAATAGTATTATCTGTGTATCAATAGTATTATCTGTGTATCAATAGTATTATCTGTGTATCAATAGTATTATCTGTGTATCAGTAGAATTATCTGTGTATCAGTAGTATTATCTGTGTATCAATAGCATTATTTGTGTAGAAATAGTATTATCTGTGTATCAATAGTATTATCTGTGTATCAGTAGTATTATCTGTGTATCAATAGTATTATCTGTGTATCAGTAGTATTATCTGTGTGTCAAAAGTATTATCTGTGTATCAGTAGTATTATCTGTGTATCAATAGTATTATCCGTGTATCAATAGTATTATCTGTGTATCAGTAGTATTATCTGTGTATCAGTAGAATTATCTGTATGTCAGTAGTATTATCTGTGTATCAGTAGTATTATCTGTGTATCAGTAGTATTATCTGTGTATCAGTAGTATTATCTGTGTGTCAAAAGTATTATCTGTGTATCAGTAGTATTATCTGTGTATCAGTAGTATTATCTGTGTATCAGTAGTATTATCTGTGTATCAGTAGTATTATCTGTGTATCAGTAGTATTATCTGTGTATCAGTAGTATTATCTGTGTATCAGTAGTATTATCTGTGTATCAGTAGTATTATCTGTGTATCGGTAGTATTATCTGTGTATCAGTAGTATTATCTGTGTATCAAAATTATCATCTGTGTATCAGTAGTATTATCTGTGTATCAGTAGTATTATCTGTGTATCAGTAGTATTATCTGTGTATCAGTAGTATTATCTGTGTATCAGTAGTATTATCTGTATGTCAGTAGTATTATCTGTGTATCAGTAGATTTATCTGTGTATCAGTAGTATTATCTGTGTATCAGTAGATTTATCTGTGTATCAGTAGTATTATCTGTGTATCAATAGTATTATCTGTGTATCATATCTGTGTATCAATAGTATTATCTGTGTATCAATGGTATTATCTGTGTATCAGTAGTATTATCTGTGTATCATATCTGTGTATCAATAGTATTATCTGTGTATCAGTAGTATTATCTGTGTATCATAGTATTATCTGTGTATCAATAGTATTATCTGTGTATCAGTAGTATTATCTGTGTATCAATTGTATTATCTGTGTATCAGTAGTATTATCTGTGTATCAGTAGTATTATCTGTGTATCAGTAGTATTATCTGTGTATCAGTAGTATTGTCTGTGTATCATATTTGTGTATCAATAGTATTATTTGTGTGTCAGTAATATAACTTGTGTATCAATAGTATTTCAAGTATTTGTATATCAATAGTTTTTTCAGTGTATCAATAGTATTATCTTAAACTGGAGATCAAATCCACAGCTGAAGTCTAGAGTGTTTGGGCATGAATTGGCAGGTTATGTGTGTAACAAACATACAATGCAATATGCTATTCATCCCAAGGAGGGTTCTGACTTTACATGTGGCATCGCTTCAGTATTCATTTATATGGTTTTTACTTTGTTTAAACATCATCACTGGTGTTCCAATAGACGTATTTATCGATCAAAGGTCATGTCCCGATGATACATATCTATTATTAACTTTCCTGAATGGAAATGGAATGGTTGTTGTTGTTGTTGTTGTTGTTGTTGTTGTTGTTGTTGTTGTTGTTGTATTTGCTGGGATAGATGCTGTTATCGGATATATGAGCATCCCACTAGTGCAATATTTAACTTCAGTATTATATCAGTCATGCATATTTTTCTTCACTAGCTGAATCAAATCGTGTCCTGGTATCAGATATAACACTCACCAATTTCATCTACCTCGCTATTCAATATCACACGCTAATGATAAAATACAGTGAATTTAGTTTGAATCATGACTTAAGTTTGCAATTCTCATATCATCTTGACATATGTTACAACGGTGATTGTACTAATCTAAAAATGAATCACATTTTTACTCTCCATCTGTCTATATAATGTCAGTAGTGATGTAACTCTCGTATGTCTCAATCTGTTAGAGGATGATAAATAAATCTTAATACATGTCATACAAAAATATACCATGTTATTGTTAGGACAGGAACTCTTGAAAAAGTTTATTTCGCTAAGTCTAGGTTTCTAAAGAATGAAAACAAGAAACAAAACATAGGACCAAAACAACAAATAGGTTTCGAATAATGCAAAATTTTTGCAATATTGTTTTTGTTTTCTTTTCTTTGCATAATTAGCCTTGGGACAAATTTACATGATTATACTTTTTTATCTAGATTATTCCCGTTATATTTAACTAATTTATGATCGCAAACGTCATAAAGTAGAAAGAAATGTATAAAGTAATCAGCAAAAGAAGATAAACTCCAAAAGTCAATATTTAGCTCATCCCAGAGGCGGTATTATCTGGAATATTTTAGTATTGACGTGCTTATCGATCAACTGCTCGTTCCTATCCTTTCATGTATCATTTATTAATATCGAAAATTTTATAAATAAAATCTCGTCACTCGTCTCGAAGTTTATGACTGGATTCAAATACCAGAAATGTGTCCATAGAACACAGATACCTCCGCCATTTTGTTGATAAAATTGATATTTTTGTAAGTACCCCGGCATCAACCAAGTGATGTGACCTTTTCCTTCTTGCTAGCAATTTCTAATTTGTTCGCAACTCATTGCTTTGTCCCTTGGGCAAAGGACCCCTTGGGCAAAGTTATTTCTAAACATAATTATACACAACAAAAATACAGTCCGAACAGGAATACTTGCGCAAATTTTGAACTCATCTAATTGCTGTGAACTTGACCCTGGAGCTGGCAATTTGGTTCTTATTTGCATTACATTATCTTATCCTGTGGATCATTTGTGCTAAGATATTTCTAAACATGTTCATTCACAACAAGGTTACAGCTGGGAAAAGATTTTTGGTCAACCGAGTGCTGTGACCTTGACCTTTAAGCCAGCATCTGAATCTTGTTACGACACATCGTCTGGTCCTAAGGATCACTTGTGTGACCTTCGCAACACATTATGTTGTCCTAAGATTTACTTGTGCTAAGTTATTTCAAAACATGACAATTCATAACAAAGTTACAGCCGGGACAGGATTTTCAGATTAGTTAAGTGCTGTGGCATTGACCTTTAATCTAGCGATCTGGATTTTGTTCGCGAAACATGGTCTTGCCCTAAGGATCATTTGTGCCAAGTCATTTCAAAACACGCCCATACATAACAAAGTTACAGCCGGGACATGGTTTCTTGCACACACAGACATTCTTACACACACACAACATTATATGCCTGTCGCCATTTCATGGCGGGGGTATAACACTTACCATTTATACTCGTATATTGTGCTATGCTAGCTCCATCTGGTAAAATGGTGATGTCAAGGTTCAAAATTGTCTTCCGACCTGAACATTTATGTTATTCATGAGACAAGTTCCATGATTAAATTTAGATTTGACAAGCTTTCACAGTCCAGTGTTTAAAACATAAATTATTGTGTCAGTATAAAAATACGTCGCTATTTAGTTAATTACAGCTAATATGACATTTCTGCATCCATTAACCTCAAGGAATACTATCCGCCGATCAGGACAAATAACTATTGTGAACCGAAAGTTAATTGTGAAAAGGTAAAAACTCATTAATATATCAAAGTTTGTTTCTGGAAGTACCAATGTAGACATATATTTAGGATACAAACAGCGTTATATCACTACTGAATTGATAAGTGAGATTGCCTTGCAGTGTTGTTGTTTTGTTGTTGTTTTTTGTTGTTGTTGTTTTGTTGTTTTGTTGTTTTTTTTAATTTATTTATAAATAAGTGGTAACATTACCTACTGCGGATCCGAACGCTTTAGGTAAAAAAAGAAATTTGCATGATCTTTCAAAGCTCAAAGTACTGGTCCAACCAAGGCACTGTTGAGAGGGATAAGTACAAGTGGTAAAAACTTGTTTTCGATTCGATATAAAATTATTAAGCTTTAACAAACTAAACTTCGAAACAGATTCTGTTCATTATGATGAATAAGGGTTATGACTTTCTTAATCATTACAAGTATTGCTTAACAGTGATCTTTGAGGCTAAAAAAAGTCAGTTCTTGTAAAGGTAAATCGGCAAACTCCACACAATGATCTCCCTTGCAAGCAAAAAAATCACTGCCGTTACAAATGTCACGTGATGATGGTAAACTAACAAAATGGCGTCTCCGTCTGCTGTTACAACAACAAAAATATTTTTTTAAATTATTTATTTTTTTACCACGAGGCGATATTTGATGTTTATTAAAGAAAACATACTTAGGGAAATGACACTCGCAGTAAATTAATCTTGTTTGGAAGAAAGAAAAATTAGCTAAATTCTGTTTATTTTGTTATGTTTGTATTATTTTGTTCATGATGGCAGTGATTATCTACAACTGTAATGGGAGGCAACTACTGCGCGGAATTTGGTAAATCGGGTGCTGTCACATTTTCACGTACTCATAAGGTCTCGTACTCGCATCGATATTGTCCGAGCGTCTGGACCGTCGCGACTACCCTTTCTCGACTAAAATGCTCTGGTTTTGATAAAGCCTCATTACGTTCCTAATTATGAAGTGTGGTGCTTATCTACCGAGTTTTTGGAACATTCTGAATCTTAAAGGTCGCTTATGTGTCACTGTTCACTGTTGCATAATACTAGGTTTTTTCAATCATATACGGTCATTACCTGAATATACTTTGTTGTTCATTTATCTTCAATATCCACAAGATATTAGTGTTTGATAAGTCTTTGAAACAATACAAAATACTTGTACAAAACTAGTATAAGTTCAAACACGACATAATAAATATTGAAATTTATCTTTAAAGCTCAAGGAGTAGGCATTTAAGAATATATACTAAATGTGGAAAAGGATGGAGAAAAGTGGTTCGTATGGTACTCCATTATGTTGCTGTAACACGCAAAGTAGTTGGTTTTCTTGACGTTTTGGTGCACTTCCTATTTAATTTTAAGCTCAATCGAAAAACAATGTCAATAAATGTGTTTTGCACGCAGTTTGTTAATGGTGTGCAGTGTTTAAATTTATCTTAAAATTCAGACATCTTGATTTGAAATTCAAATAAAGATGTCCTACATTTTATTTTGATGGGGGTCTCAGTCACGAAACAGAGTATACGAGGGTTGTTATTTGTGTTCGAGGACTTTCCATATAACAGATCAGATGTCTTTAACAGAGAAATGTAATTTATATCATTAGCAAATATATCCTTTCCATCACATGATCTATACAACACAATTCTACGGTAAATGGTCTCAACATAACAACGCATAAAACCTAACTACCTTCCCTTACCCGGGACACGTACGTCAAAACGACGTCAATACGTTACTGTTTTTCATGATCATTTTTCTGCAAGATTTGCAGAGTTCCCTGAAAAATGAGGTACACTCGAACTAAGAAAATTTTATATTTTTATAATATCACCTTTAATACTGGAAAAGTGCAAGATTAAAAATACCGAGGGGAAAGTCTACGAACATAAATACCAACCCCCGATCACATATTTTCAATGTGGGGTAAAATACATTTACCTCATAATATTCATGTACAAATGAATGACTTGATGTACATAATGTTACAATATATTGTTTCCTGTGTAGACTACAATATTGTATAATCAAACAGAGGAAACCTTGACTAGATAGTCTGCTCTGTTTGCCAATTCGTGAAAACGAGTCCACGTGAGGGAAAATTTTAGGCATAATTCCTCTTCACGATCTGGCAATTTTTAGTACAGACGCTATATTTACAAGGCAACTTAAAGTCACGTTTTCACTTAAGTCACAGTCAGTAATATCCCATAGAGATTAATCCATAAAATCGATAACAATGCCCATATTCAATGGTAATCATTTGTTAAGTTTAAAGAAAATATGAGATGTTGATAAAATGTTAGTAATATTAAACCACTCTTAAAATGTTTCGTGAATAAGGCAGTATATCTTCAGTCTGAAGTATTAACGAAATATATCTGTTTAAGTACGTGTTTACGGACGTACACATCCATGCATATATTTTTTGATAAACCTCGATGGCTTTACTTCCTGTGGTCTGTGATGAATCAGAGACATACTGACGAAAGGAACCAGCTCAACAGCTGAGTGGTTGAGTGTCCGCTTTGCGTTCGGGTAGTCTGGGGTACGTATCCCCAGCCGGGACACTTCCTCCGGTGACCACGTCATACCAAAGAAAACCTGTCTATCTTGTATCGGTGCTGAACACCGGGCACTTAAAAGAACCAGTGGGTCTATTCGAAAAAACAAAACAGAGCCCACGTGTGGGTTATCCTCGATCGTAGGTCTTAAATCTGGCCATAATAACCATTACAATAGGAGAAGACGAAGAAGCTGTTGATAATGACGCGTGTTCATGTCGGATCCAGTGACCGCTATTAAAAAGTGCGACATGATTTCTAACAACATTGATCATATACGTAAGTCTGTAATTCAAATTATATTTTCGTGTGTGTGTGTGTGTTATTCATCTATGCCTCAGTAACATTACTAGTTCGAGCCGTTAAGGGGCCGTTTTGTTTTATTTTGATTTTTGAGGGTTTCGTGCGAGTATCGACGACTCGTGCGATGATCTTGGGTATTTTTGGTACTCGTGCGAGTATCAACGACTTGTGCGATGATCTTGGGCATTGTTGATACTCGTGTGAGTATCAACGACTCGTGCGATGATCATGGGTATTTTTGGTACTCGTGCGAGTATCGACGACTTGTGCGATGATCTTAGGTATGTTTGGTACTCATGCGTGTATCGACGAATCGTGCAATGATCTTGGGTATTTTTGGTACTCGTGCGAGTATCGACGACTCGTGCGATGATCTTGGGTATATTTGGTACTCTTGTGAGAGCTCGTAGGTTTTAAAAGCTTCCGAACACTCGTACGATTTCCACACATTCTGAGGTCGTAAGAAGCTCGTGCGCAATAGAGGAAGGCAAAAAGTTGAAAGAGCACCGTGCGGATATTGCGCGATCGTACGATTACAAGTCATGAGAATCCTCCACGCACACGAGACTAGTGCGACATTACGAGTGATTAGAAAATTAAAAAAAAACTCAAGGGTTGCTTACGGGTCTCGTATGGGCTCCCTACGAGTTTTTTTTCTACGATATCTTCGCGATGTACGGTTACATTTTTAAATTGGCCAATTTTTCTGCACAAACCGCCTTGATACCCTTATCGCTCCCTTCGCCATGGATCATACAGATGGATGCTGATTAAAAAAAAATATCTTAAATGAAAAGAAATAAAACTTTTGCTAAGCACCACCCGCTATTTTCCCATAGAGTCACATGAAAACACATGCTTAATGTAATGCTATAAACCTGAAATGAAAGCGTTAGCTGACCATCATTTTTACGCATAATTTTTGTCAAGATGATAGACAAGAGACTCAAAAATGAGTTTCAAAGATTTTGCCAATTCCTGTCATTATTTGGCAAAATTCACAAAAGTGTTTTTTTTGCAAGAAATGACATTTTATAAAGCAAGTTAAATATTGTGATCAATACAGAAAAAATGACCATGAACAGGCCATCATCGTCACAAATATTCTTAAAAATATTCCATTTAGAAAACAGGAATATTTGAATAATCAAAGTTCTAATTTTTTGCTGACTTTTAATTTTAAGTTGTTTTCTCAAAATTTGCACTTTCTAATTTTGATTAATTCCCAGTATTGAGGATCCGAAAGGTTTAACTTTTGTAACTGGCAGTAAGATTGGTACATAAACAATACTTCTGCATAGATTTGTTTCAATATAAACTTTAATGTAGCACGCCTTTAAAGTCGCTTGTCTAAGCAGTAACTCTACGGAAAAATAGCGTGTGGTGCTTAGCAAAAGTTGAGTAGTATATTATCCACTACAAAACAAAAAAAAATGCGGGTGGGAAATAAATCCTAGCAAAATACGTCTTTTCGCGGCGAATGACAAATTCTTAAGTACAGAGGCGCTATCGTATCAGTTGTCAAAAATTACGTATATCGTTCGCATCGCATCGTTTCGTATCGTATAGTATACTCAATCGCATCATAATGAACGGGATCTTATCCCATCGTATCGTAAATGGTATATCGTAAATCGTATATCGTAAATCGCATAACGTATATCGTATCGAATCACACTAAGATGTTGGCAGTCTATGTTT
>CM037778.1:30705347-30755347 GCA_021229015.1 Solen grandis
CATATGCACTATCCAGCATCCAATCTCTTCACTCGATCTCCGGGAGAAATGTAATGATTCTAACAATATTCTCCTATCGACATAAAATTACATTTTTCATAGATCCACAATTATCATATTTAACTATATTGGAACTTACCCTAAAACTTTCATTTGTGAATCCATAAATAATTGGATTTGCAAAGCTGTTCGACATTGCCAACCAGTGGCAGCTGATGAAGAGGCTTGTGAGCGTTTCCATGGATACCTTGGAATTGACTTCCGGGAAGAAGTCGAGTATGAGGGTGAAAAGATGAAGGGGAAGCCAACAAATCCCAAATATAGCGACGACAATGACCAGCATTTTGACGACCTGAAATGAATGAAACAAATATTTATTTCATTTTATCAAAATGACATTTAGCTCATATCGGAACAAATTATAATTATACCAGGTAAATACAAGGTATTGGGTGTCAACTGAGTAAATATATATGATTTCCTTTCACAAAAATTACAAACATCACTGTTTCATTGAAAGTTCATCCCGAACTACTAGTAGCGAAAAAACCCCGACCGTTAAGTTTTAGCAGCCATTTTGGGATCGCTGTTTTCGTTGATTCGTCCACTGTTATGATGTACGGAAAAAGTTTTAAGAAAAAACAAAAAGTTAAAAAAAAACAATCTCTACCCTACCTAACCTTTTTTGAGACCGTTACCCTAAAAACACATTTATTATTGTTATTTTCTTTTTTGCCTCAGAAGTTTATATACAGTTCCAGGGAACCATTTTGTACTATCCACTGTCCAAATTTCTACTTAAAGACCATATAAAACGATGATTTAGTGTACTCTACTGTTGTACTAGACTGCTCTACATACCACCTTTTTGTTTTAATTAAATGTTTAAATGTCATCGGACCGCTATTTTACACCCTACGTGCAGTGAAACACCTAACATGAGAGATTATTTCTGAGAAATAATACTGGGTGTAAGGTGGCATACAGTAACAGAAATAAACAGTGAACCGCGTCATTGACACGTATTTCATACGATTTAAATGTCAACACAGTAATGTGATCTTAAGTTTCTAATTAATCTAACATGTTCTCATAAATACGCTACTATGGAAATAAAAGATTCATTTGAAGCAGGTGAGAATTTATGATATATGAAAATAAGCCTTGTCAAAGTAAATAAGATACAGTGCTATCCAGTTATACATGTAATCATATATCCTTCATTAACTGGTGGCGAAAGGCAAGGAAATTCCCTTTTAATGCATTTTGAAATAAGATTGACTTCACAATTCAATCGAAATTTATAACGTCATTTCATAGAGCCTCATTGTGTAAGTTATCGTTCATATTTGAAATTTTATGAATTATCGCAGCGCCCCGCTTCGCACCGCCTGCGATAAATTCTATAAAATTTCAAATATAAAAGATAACACCTCGCTCATGGAAACGTCTCCCGTTTGACTGACATTTTAAGTTCGTTTCCGAGCAATATTTCTAGGTAACAATACATGATGAAATGAGTCGCCGTGGCAAGAAGCTACAAACATACTTGGGTCACGTGGAACCATACTGTCAGATGTTTCCATATCAGGACACCCTGATTCATTTTATGCAATATATTTTCTAAATTTTGAAAGAATACATAAATAAGTATATTAATTGTGTGGTCTAAATAGGTATAATATGTATTATAATCCACTAAAATATGTCTTATTTTTAAAACATAATTAGTAATTTTTAGAGCACATGCAAGCATTTTTATGATGCAATAAGACCTGAAAACAGAGTTACTCTTTAAAATGTGTGTGTGTTCGTGTAGATTTGGAGTTTTTGTCATCCTAAAATATCGTTTTATGATATACATATATGTGTAGTTACATATAAAAGAATAGCGGTAAGTGAACTCTTAAAACGGAACTTACATAATATTGAATGTATCTCAGAGGGACACTCTTTATATATTACAGACATGTGAGTATTTTCATTAGATCAGCAACCTTTTTCCAAATCACTCGGTCTAATTAGGTTTATATGAGTATAGTATGGTTTAGACAGTGTTCAGCAACCAGTGATAATGCCATTGACACCAGTGACGAAGTGTTGACAACGGTTACGTCTGTCTGCACGAATATCCGTTGAGACGGACCGTACACAGTTCTGCTGTAATTAATCTGACAAACCCTTTGTCAATGACGTCACCCTGTCAGTATGCCAAGCTGGAAACAGAACGCCACTTGTACCAAAGTTGATGGGTTTCTCATACATTATAAAATACATCTTTTGTTGTATTTTCTTTCTTTTTTTTATCTTATTGATGATTTCCTATCTGCGTAATACATACTGATATTCTGTACAATGTACAATAAAAATAGACAAAAAGAAAGAGTTCTAGTTACATTCCTATTTATATGTTTATTTATTTATATGTATATTTATTCATATGTATATTTGTTTATGTTGAGATCCCAAAATCAAGATGAATATTTCATTTTGGGTGAAATCCCTACAAGAGTGGGATTCGTACAAAACTTTATAGGCGCCCTTAAAAAGGTCCCTATTTTCCCTGAAATATTGTCAGTCAGTGGGATAAGAAGCCTCCTGAATTAAGAAAGAAGACGAGATGTGTTTTCTGTCGTTTTTTTTAACGTATATAAAGTACATGGTTAGCCATGATCGGCTTTCGAAACAGGTATACAGGTAAATATTTACCAGGTCAAGACTCTATTTTCACCTCATGACACAGGGACTACCAAAGTTTGTGCACTATTTATTGCGCCTGAATCCAGCACTTGTACTGCGCGGTGAGATTGATCAGTCAATGACCCGACGGTCTGCCAAATAAATCAAAACGTCCCTCCCCGGTGGTCTGGTCTTATCATAATGAAAATCATGAGATACTGTCCTCCAATGGTAATGAGTGTGCCCTTATGCAAACCATGTTATGTGTTTGAAGAGAGAGTATCATAATCAATGTTGAGAAAAATACTTGAAAATAAATATGATAACGACCGTTTTAACAACGCCCAGCAAACCTTAAACACCACTGTCATTGTAATAGGACTTACTAGTATAAATCATACTGGCATTATGACAAACTAAAAAAAGAAAAAAGAAAAAAAACACACACACATCCAAAAACCTATCAAACATCAGAGGGAAAACGAGCAAAAAAAAAAAAAAAAAAAAATAATAGCCTTATACTTAGCCATAAAACACACTAGGCAGTTACGACTAGAGATGATGAAACTATCCAAAGTTTTATGTCGTTTTTAATTCGTTATCACGTCGATTTCCGTCATGAAAACTTTCTTTTTACGAATATTCATGATTACAATCTGTTTGATCGACCAGAAAAATATGAACTGGAATATCCAAGAAATTAGAGTACATCTTCCGTCTTTTGATAGGAAATATTCAAGATTTATGAAATTGTCTAGATCTTTCCCAATCGACGGAACCAAATATAGTCAACTCTCTTTACAATGGCGGTGTTTGCTTCGTGAATTTTGCTGTAAAAAGAAATTGCTGTTGTAAAGAATAGAGACATAGTGGGATTATGCATTTTAGTTTTCAAGACTAAAGGTTGCTGTTATAATGAATGTCGATGTTAAATGATTTTACTGTATATGGTATTATTCTTAGAACTAACACGTTTTTCTTGTAAATCATGTTAGCGGATAGGTCGTAATTCTTTACCTAACAAACTTTGTAATTGAGATGCTAGCTGCATCATTTAGAACTCTGCTATCAAGAGGCATTTTGTGGTATTACTGAACTACATTCGTTCTGGTATAATTACGTGTCAAATAAAAAAAATATGTTCGAATGCACAATCATGATAAGGAAAATAAATTTGCAACTTTCTTACGAACTGTTTTACAGTAAGAATGATGTGAAAGAATTGTAAACGTATTCCCTCTGGACAAATCGTCAGACATTTCTGATTGGATGAATTTGTATTAAAACTGCAATAAACACGTTTCATTTGCGGGAATCGGCAACTAATTGCAGCTGGAAATGAAGCTAAGCATAACGCTTAGAAGTAATTTTGAAAAAAAAATCTAAAATGAGTCTCAATGACCATGACAGTTTCATAAACCTCAGTTGGTACACACCCTTTGGTACACACTTACTTAAAAATCCATTGTATCCAACTTAAAATGAACACTGAGTAGAATAACCATTAACTCGGGAAAACATACATGTATCGAATTAAGGTTGTATTCCTTTTCTCTCCAAATATAATTGAGTAACAAAACTCATTTTCGTTAACTTAATTACTTTTTAAGATATGGAAATAATGTCTTGCATAAAGATTGGGAAATACAAAATTAAATAGGAAATATTGTTTCAATCAACTTAACCGATTTTGTAATATCAGATTTGATTTACATTTGGTTCTTGGGATATTTATCATGCGCTTGCCAAGTTTTTCATATTTTATTCGTATTACAACAGTTGTTTAGTGTTTGCATGCAAAAATAAAGCGTTAATGAATCAAAGCGACTGCTAAAGCTACACCTTAGGTGCCATGATATGAACCGGAAGTTGACTATGTAAACACAGTAGGAGCATTGTACACATGGGTTGATCCTGTAATCCGGACGTAATTGTAAACTACCAGGAACTTAAATACAAATTCAGTAGAACATAATGCGATGTTGCGTAAATCAAAACATCAAAATGTTAATGAAGTTGTTTCTTCTTGAATTTAAACAAGTTCGTAAACGTATTTTATAAGCAACTGGAGGAAACTGAACGTTGTTTTATAATATGCAAAATTTCAATTACATATATGTCACATATAAATGATAACATAAAATTTATTACTAATACTGAACTTCTATTAAAAATAGATTTTCATTTATACAAAAACCCTGGAGTTCCGTTTATGCCTGTGTCAGACATGTATCATCTCGAACATTTTATAACTATATGAACATTCCGGAAAATTTCAATCATTTCACTGAAATATACTTCTTGTAATATTTAAAATCAAGCGAGATCAGTAATTTCTATATGTCATACAGAGGTTATATATAAAGGTTCTTATTCTCGTACAAGAAACTTCTTAAGAAAACACACCACGTTTATACAGAGCAAACAAAAAGAGTGAACGGGGTGTGTGGGATATTGTAGAGACACGTCAAACTCTGTCAAGTCTCATATATGTGGCTCAAGAATATTCCATATTTATACTCAGCATTGATCCACATACTCGTAATTAATCATTATTTTCAGGTTACTCATCCAACGGCTGACACTTAATTTATTTGATTGATTTGCAGAATAACTCTATAAAAACAACTAAAAGTTACGTCGCTTTTCCGATTTCCTTAACGCAATTTTATGATACCGTCTGCATCACGAAGAAAAAAAGTGAAGACACAACGATGGTGATTTCTTAAGAGATTTTTTGCTGATTGTTGATGTAGTGATCACTGAGTTACTACAAAATGTTAGGATTGTTTGTAAAACCCCAGAGAAACAAGCACTGTACTTGTTGAAACAGCAATTCGTATCCGCAACAAATGTAAATAGAAAGTGAAAGAAATACCTAAAGGTATATGAACTCCAGCGGATAAGACAAATTAGCAATTAATCAACTGTAAGCGTGCCGGTGGCAGACTCGTATATTTTTACAGATGTTGAAAGCCAGATATAAATCTGATAAGAACAGACACTTTATAAATGAATGCTTGTTTACAGTTATCTTACGAGATGTTTATAAACAAGATTTTAAAGACTATGGCGACCCAGGTGGCCTCCGTCAGAGAGTTCAAGAACATTTGTAGAACTGCCGCTTTTTCATTTGTTTTGGGATTCTGTTCGATGAAAAGAAGTGGCGAATGATCCGACGAAACAAAGAAACATTTGTTAAGTTTTGGTGACTGGTCCAACTCATTGATCATACTAGCTTGTAATTCAAATCAAATTAGTCATAAAAACTTAAAATCACCAACATTTTTTAAATGAAATTTGCTATTGCTTTTATAAGTCGTATTTGGTCTCTCAAAAATGTATGCTAACTTAAGTTCTAAATTAAACTCTGATTTTTCATTTTGGTAATTCAAACACTATATAAAAGGGAAATCAATATTTCATTTTTGAACAAATTCATATAGTAATTCCAAGACAGTTGTTAAATTTCTTTTAAAAAAATATTTTTTTTATCTTTATTGCCGTAAGTTTAATTTTCAAAATTCAGTTAGTGTTTTATAAAATGCATATCTTTTGTCTGTGTGTGAATTTAAGAAAATAAAGAGATTACCAAGTGTTGATACAATAAAGAAGAACAATAAAATAGATAAATCAGGCCGTGAAATTCATTAAATTTATATAAAAAAAGAATCAAATGACTCAAAATGAAACTTTCCTCAGCTTAAGTTACTGAGATTTGTACTTCCCATCCTTATTGACTTGGAGCATAGAATTTTGCATTATATTGTAATCAGCATGTTCTTTTAGAAAACGGTCTTCAGTTTCTTCAAATTTAAACTCTGCGGTGATATTCAGGATTAAGAATTCCTAGATTCCTATTCGAGATATTTTTCACGAAATGCATTTCTGAGCTGATAAAGGCCACACTGGAAATAAATGGCATCATCGGGGTATTGAAGCTGTACTACCACAGAGTTATCAAATGATTATGTTTGGAAAAGATCAAGTGGCTTATGATTCATCCTTGCATTTTGGAATTGTTGATCAAAATCTAGAACAAAACACACTTTTAATGTCTAATCAATGATTGCATGCTACACACACCGGTAAGACGTGCGCTTGCAAAACAGTTTTGAAATATATATAGATATGACGGATCTATATCTAAACAACCAAAATATTTTACACTGATGTTATTTTTTTCCATTATCAAAGGGAAAAAAATATAAGAAAGACAATTAAATCGATTAGTTTAATTTATTTATTTTACATCCACTGGGAAACAAGTTCCTACAACTATCCCTCTCGACGGTTCCTAGGTTGGACCAGTACTAACCGCCTAATACGATCATGACAATTCCTTGCTCAAAACGGTGTTCGAACCAATTAACTTCGCAATCGTGTACGATACCACTAGAACACGGAATATGCCATAAAGGAAACAAGGCAAAAACGCCTTATGATCTGCCTTTGTTTGTTCTCCCGAAAATAATATTTATAGCAGTGTGTATAAATACAATCTTTACTCAAGACAATATTACTTTTATATCATAAATGTAAAAAGGAACACATTACTATAGTCTAGAACTCTCTCAAAATTAAAAACATTCAAATGTGCATCACTCCTTTTTTTATTTAATTTTTTTTTCAGGATTTTTTACAACGCTAAGTACGTCCATGTGTTTTTTTCCAGGCATTTGAGAATCAAAGAAGTGGATACAGATGCAAAACAGAATGTTAATATCAGGAAGATTGAAAGCAGGTCAAGTGTTACGTAAACATTGGCGCCAATTACACCGAGAAATTAATTCCAGAAAAAAAGAGGAACAGTTTTCAAGAATTTCAAGATGCTGTACTGCTGGTAATAAATCATTTATTAGTTGATTTTTAAAAAAAAAATAATCATGATATATTTTTTCCCGTCTTAAGTTCGATTTCTTCTTAGGACGAGACTTTTCAAGATCTTTCAAGTCGTAGAGAAATGATCTCATCCATTTAACGTCGAGATGAATGTATGTATGTATGTTTTTTTTTTTTTCTCAATCAATGTAAAACAAATGAGTTTGAAAATGTTAATAAGCCTAACGTTCTGGTTTGCATCATGTATAAATATTGCTATAATTAGTTGCTTTGCCGGCGGAGCACGGTTCGTAAACCACTGGTTGCAATACCTCGCCGACGTCGAACAGCGACGAAGCACTAATGCCCTTTCAAATTTCACTGATTACAGCAAATTGAATCCGGAGAACAATGGCCTGCAGAAAGTGCATGAAAACAATTTCGAAATGATTTCGGAAATTCGGCGGCAAAAATGATCATTTATTTCAATGCTTGTTATCATTATAGCTGCTATACATGCTATCGGATCAAGCATGATGGATACATTAAAAACTTAAACGTTGACTTCTCCTTTATATAATTTCCTTTAAAAACTATTCTAAACAGTGAAGACTTTAAAAGGCACCAATCTGTTTAGCTGGCTCAGTTACCTTACATAAAACTGTGCTAACTCATTTTGTAAATATATGCTCGGTAAATGCACTTGGAGCTCTTTATTAGATAGCACGCAATGACATTTCGTGACAACTTCATCATGAAGGTGTTAATTTGGCTTAAGCAATGCGGAGGAATTGGTCATAGTCAATCATTAACTTCATAGAGTTTCATTTTGACGCTTAACAAATACAAGGAGCTGTCTAATCGGGATCTCCTCCATTTGCTCATACAAAATTGTAGCTCAGATCTGCAAGTCTACATAGCAAAATAAGTTTTCTTATTTTTTCTTTATTATTAAAATATCCAGTTAATTAGTATCCATCAAGTCATAAATTTGTACATGAATATTCCTGGGGTTAAGGGTAAACAGGCAAAAATGAACGGTACTTTTGATATAGATCTTGAAACATTGAACATTCCCTGTGGCGCAAACAGCACAGAATATGTTTGTGCAACTGATAATGTAGTGCTTTTTTGGTATGCCCTTCACTAAAGAATACTTAAATACCCATTCCTGCGCTAAAATCAGCATGGTATGAGGCTCAGTGGGATGTTTGAAAGTACGACTTCAATCTTTATTGGATGAAGGAACATAAAGTGGTTTCAGCAATAGGACTGCAAAGAGAATAAACAATTTTATTTACGGTAGTATACTGAAATGTACAAGACAACGTTAACGTCACTGTTGAACAAGTATTTCTTAGATGATTAAACATATATGACTAATATATTACATATTCTCTTTTCTGAAAAATATGTGATTCCAACTGTAGAATTGGTGAGATAATAAATCATATTTTTCATCCGCACGTAATGTATTAGTTTGGTCTTAGCTGAAAACAGAATACATACTGACGTCGTAATTGAACAAATCCGGTATAAAATGCTTGTTTACGCCCCAAAATACACCATATATCATTTTTCGAAATAATAATAATCAAGAAATAAAGGATGTTGTCAACTTCTTTATCACTAAAATCGATAGAACCATCTTTGTCCCTACTAGCATCGTCAGAATCATGCGTTTTCTATTTTCACTGGCTTGGCGTAACTGTTGATTCACAGAGGCAAGAACAAAATTACAACTGAGAGAGCCTAACCAATAAAATGGAGTAAGCCTATCAGATTAGTGAACCGAAAAATTAGGATAACACTTATTTTGATTCTTTATCAAGTTGTCTTATTTATCTATAAAGTGGTCATTGAGGAATGGGAATGTCACAAAGCCACGGTTATAGATGTAAATTTTCGCCCTGACTACCTACAAAGAAAGTTACTGAACCTTTCAAAAGATAAGCTAAAAGCTTATGTAGCCACTCATCTTAGAAGTATTCTTGACTTAGGAAATAACATATGTCATTATTGTCTGATAATCGTTTAGCAAATGAAAAGCAGGAATTAATAGTCCTCGTTCAACTGTTAAGAGAACACTAAGAATAAATCAAGAAATAAAATGTATCAACATCGACACCGTTTCATTAAATCCAAATATTTCTAATCAATATCATTCCATACATTCATGTCAATTTTAAGTCGCAAAATGTGAGCATATTGTTTGAAAGGAAGAAAACAATAGATAGATAGATAGATAGATAGATAGATAGATACTTTTACTTCCTTCGATACATCGAAGAGCAAAAAATATATATATACAATGCCAAAGAAACAAAACAAAATTAACAGCTTATTAGATCATTTAATGACAGCATAGGGAGATGTCAAGTACGTTTTGATTTGTTTGTAGTAACTAAATTAATATACAAGAGTGTAAATTTGAACATTTTACGGGTGATTTACTATTAGCTGATAATAAGTATTTCATTAGAATATCTTATCTTTTTAAGGTTATACCCTTACAGTGACGTGCAATTTGGATTTGGGTAGGAAGAGGTATTTAATTATATTACTTATTCTTCTATGCGACTTTTTCTATACTTATGAACAATCTTTTTTAGAAATTTACTGTTGCTCTAGTGAAAATGGGGCTCATCTAAATACTTTTCATTTCAAATGAAATTTACTTGTTTATTGTTCCAATAAGTTTAACTTTTATGACCTACTATTACCATACCAAAGTGTTCTTAACACGTTGTTAAAAGGCAAGGGATTGGTTCACAGGTCATCCTGTCACGGGCATTATAGAGTACCTAGTATAGAACATTAAGATCGATCCCGTATTTACTGTAGTACTTATACATACCACGCATTTTATCGATAGTAATTAGATACAGAGTGGAAGCAATCGCGATCTTATTGGCATCGTTAAGCGAATTAACAAATATATCTCCGTACGTGATGAGTATATTTAAGTACTGACCCCCCGGAATATGAAATCTTCAGCGAAACTGATAAATAAATATTTGTCTACATTCTACAGAGTAATTACAGATATCCGGAAGGAATAAAATTGGAATGACGGTACTTGTTAGATGTATCACGTGGCTTAACTACCAGCACGTGGCTTAACTACCAGCACATTTGATCCCGATACTTATAATCAGCAATAATTCAGTAGTTCTTCTATAATTCCGTTTTGTGACCGCTTTCGGATTGTAAGAAAAATAAACCCTAAAGGTTATTGTGTTATCCTTGTCTTAATTTTATGTATTTCATTGAATATCTATACATTAGCATATCTTTTATAGACCATCGAAATTCGATTATCAAAATCATTCTTTCATAAAGCCATCATGTGTATCAACAATATCTGTAAGTTGCGAACAATTTTTTTTTAATTTTTTTTTTTTTTTTTTTTTATTATATTAAATAGTATACATTGTAATTTTTTTGATTAGCTCAAATACCTGTAACGTTTCCTCAAACAACAAATAAATGTAACAGAACCGGAAATAAGGATTGGATAATGGTAACCGTATGCTCTAGGTCATTCATTTTTATCTACCGGTGGGCGGACTACATGTAAGCCACGGGAAGCGGCAATAAAAGTCCTTTAAGAAAATCACAGAGAAGAAGTACGGATCACTTATGAGTTCCATGTGAGAGCATCACGTGGTGTTGGTTTTAGTTTGAGAAAGCAACATATCAGGAAGATTTTGACCATTCATAAATATGAAGATAGCATACCGCTCTGGTAGATACCTTTTAGAGAAGGTAAAGTAAAGGAAAAACACATTTATATCACGAAAGCATGCATAATGTGAAATAAGTATAACAAATTACAACAGCTTTATCAGTAAAATGATTGAAATTCCAAAATTCTAAACAAGATTGCATTTTCTTTTCATTAAGAACGTCTTTAAATACTAATCTCAGTTTACCTAAGACAAAACAAAATAATAACGTTGGTAAGGACAGAACTCAGTTGTTGTGGTTCTTTGGAAAGTGATATGAAAAACACACACATAATAAGATGTTATTTTGGGAATATATCAGCCATTATAATAATGAGTGAATGTTACAATAATGGATGAAAAAAGGATAATACATGTAATTAGTAAATGTCAGAAGGCAATCGTGCCAGTTAAGACATTCACATACTACAAGAGATAAATGCACTTTTCAGGGAGAAAGGACACGTTGCTGAAAGTGTGTTTCCCATAAATGTCTTTTTTTTCCAACACACTTTTCTTGTCGTAAGTTTTATCTCAGACAGTTTATGAGAGTCTGATGAGGCCGTGTTACCACTCTGATTGTCACTGTATGGACCTACCCACATGTTTTAATTGTTTTCTATGCTTTGCGAAATGGTTTCGTGTATGTAAATTAGCTTCGTCAAAAACCTGTTTTCGGTCAACATTTTAGAAGAGAAGACTGTCTGCTCTTAAATGGAAGAGATATTATTTCTTTATGCATTGAATGGGATTTTGTATTAATGTAATTTGAATTCTAAGGCCTTTGACTTTCATATAGTATTATGTAGTAAATAATTTATTTTTGTATGCAGATTTAATGAAACCCAGGGATCGTTAACTGAATAACGTAAGTTTCATTTTTTTTTGTCCTTTTCAACATTTTAACTGGTTGTTGTATAATATCCCATATTAAGACAATAATTTAATAATTTCTTGAAACAACAATTTGATTTGTAGACATTTTAGAAAAAGTTAAATGTTTTCCCATTCTTGCGTGGGAACATTTACCAAATAAAGAACCATTAACAGTTAAGAAAAAATCAAACTACCCTTGAGTATTGTTCAAGAAGAAATGATTAAGTAAGTATATTAAAGTCAAAACGCATCATTGGTATAGACGTGAAAAATACAAGCTTACCGAGACTCAACAGTAAGTTGAAATTTGATATTAATTTTGTTAGTTCCTATCTACCAATGTTAACACATGTAATGGTGAGACAAACGGTTTTCAAAAGCTTATCAGATGCTGACTGATATTGTCCCACCCTATACAGCTCACTTCGAATATAGATCTCAAAGGTAGTTTTATCCCATGAAAATCACTGCAGCTGTATACGAAAGAAAAAACAAAGAAAAAAAACAAAAAAAACGTATGTCGAGTACAGCTCACATACTCTAACGTAATTCCTTTAATTGTGAAATTCTTTAATGATATGGTTACATTTTCCTCTATGTTTTTTCCGTACTTTTTTGAAAGTCTGCAAAATTCAATTGTCTACTGTGTGCCTAAACAATTTATAGCAGTTTCCTATCTCTGTTTATTAAGTCTTTGACCAAACTGTTTGTAACTTTCATGGAATATTTCTTTGACATTATTGGAGTGGGATGCTATAATTGGATACCTGTATATTTGTTCAATGTTATTTTAGGTAACCGAACATTTGTTAATAAATAAATGTTTCTTTGACACCTAATTACTCAACCTGTCTGTCTTGTCTTAACTATTCTTTTTTTTTTCAATTTGTAACGTGATTTCCTTACAAAAGGGAACACTGATGCAAAAATAACTATTTGCATACTTTCCTAAATATCTTTTTCCGATGAAAAAAAACAACTAACTACAGGTTAACATACGTTGTATCTTTATAACTTTCATTCGTATAAGAGTTGCCTTTTTCTTCTTTTGGCACGTATAAGACAGATACTCGAACGTCAGTGACCTGCACATTTTAGAAATGTTCCGCTAATTATAAAGTAATGAAACATTACAGTGTAGCCCTAGCCTTTATCGTACCTGCCAGTACGTGTGTTAAAAACATTAGTGTAATGGTAAAACAGATGTTCAACTTTCGTTACAGGGCATCCTTCTATCAAAGTTTCATGCGATAGAAAATGATCTGCCAAAATAATTACAGATATGGAGTTGCCACGCTTTGTTTGTTGAGTATATATTCTCACACAAACTACTTTACTTATCTCTCTCAAATTGACGATAATGGGAAAACTCATTCAAATATTGTACTAATGTTCAATAATCAAGTTCTCTTTGAAATCGACACAATGTGACATTAACCATATGTGTTGATTTTCTTTTGTTATATATTCTCGTTCATGAAAGGTCATAGAAAATATATATTTAATAGGACCACAAGTGATATATTTTTTTTCACGTTATTCATGATTTTTTTCTTTCCTTCTCCCAATAACTCCACGTGGCGCCTATTCTTTTCTATTTTACGTCATCTATTATTGTAAATTCATACTGTCTTACTCAGTGCTACGTTACATTAAAATACACATTCAAGATAAATATATCAAATTTGACAACATATATTCTACGGTGAAAGATATTATTGTCTTTCATGATTATTTCTAAGTATTTTACCGAAAGCATGGAATACGCATGGTATTTCTATGATCCACGTGTGTTGGAAATATTATCACTAGTTGCTGAAAAAAAAATTCAATTCGCTGAATTTCAAAGAAAAAAATGTTTTTAATTGATAAGTTGAATCAATTACACGTTAGAACCCTTTAAATTAAATATTAATTAATAAAATGATATATAAATATATATTTCTGAGAGATAAGAGTCTTAAATAAGTAACGATGCACAATTAATTGCCATATTGTGAATCCAGATTTATGAAAACTAATTGTATCAACCGTTTGGGGACCAATAAAGATGATTGTTTCACTTAGAGACTTGCTGATTTCTTTACGACGGTTGCATCGCAGAATCGATACTTCCGATGCTAAATCATATATCTGGTGAAATAGAAATTTTGAGACAATTGTTTTAGTCTCAAGACTGTCGTTTTGAGGCGCAATTTGAATGTCTGAGTTGCATTTAGATTATTTACTAACAATATACAACCATTATGTTGGGAACAAGTATATTCATCAGCATCGATTTTATCTCGAAAACTTTATATTCAGTATATTTCAAATAAACTATTGTCATCTTAAAGGGACTGTCCCCCCAGATTCTAAAATGATGAAAATAAAATAAAACTTCTAATTTCAAGAAAATCAATGTTATAATTGTATGTGAAGCAACGTAATTATATTACTGATAGCTTACATTGCCTAAGAAATCCCGCGATATTGCCGTGTTCGCATTTTTTTCCAAAGTAAATATAAATGCTAAAAAGGCATATAAATTTTAAAAATAGATTTCTGAAAAATCATGTGATATCGCAATTGCCGTTCGCACATGCGCATGTAAATTTCTGACGATAGCAGTTTAATACTTTGATGACTTGGCGACAACTAAGATATTTAACCTTTATTTGGACTCTGATCAGTATTGTTGTCACTATGATTGAAATCTAGACGTATTGTGGCCGGGTATTGTAGCCGGATACAGGTATTTGGTGATAAATCAATAGGCAAGAAGATATGTGGTTTTGCAGCTCAGTTTGGTAGAGTGCAGGAACGGTATTCCTGAGGCCCTGTGTTCAATCCCGGTCTTGCCATGATTTTTTCAGCACCTGTTACAGATTAGCATAACTACTTACCTCTTCGAAAGTTCACGCTGAAGACTCCGACATTATTTTTACATCGCATTATCGATCACGTGATCTATGTGAAGTACCCGTATAACGAAATCCAAGTTCTATTTATAAACGGGAATTCCCTTATTGGGTAAGATCGGAAACGATTTTATTTGCTTATAATTAAAATAAGTACATTTTGACCGTTGGTAGACTTTAATTAAATATTGATAACATTAACGGTCATATTGAGTGCAAGTGGGAAGCAGTCCCTTTAAAAGGCCACGGTCACCATACTATTGATAAATGGTTAACATGCTCAGGAATATATAAATATCTGCAATATTTACGTCATATTGATTTATCACGAGGATTCCGTGGTTAAGTGGTAACGCACCCGACTATGGATATAAAGGTCGTGGGTTCGATCCCCGTCGAGGGCAGTGATTTTTCATGACCTTCCCAGTGCAAAAATGGTCCACCATAGGATCCGTCGAGAGGGATTACAATATGTTGTAAGAAATCATTTCACCATCGACGTAAAATAAATAAGTTTAAAGCATCAACTATTTTTACGGAACTTGTGATTGCGGGGAAAAAGCTCTTCAGTTGTTCTGCAAGCTGTAACGACTGAAATTATTTCATCCGGTTAAGTAATTGCAAAACTTGCAATAATATTGCAAAATATGCATATTATATTCTTATGAACTGTATCCAAGTTCCATTTTTAACGCTATTGCACAATAGCATTATACTTTGGATGAAAGGATTATGCATTCAAACCGAGATTGGAATTTCTTTCAATATTCTCCTCGTGAAATTTAATGATCTTTCTCATTGACAGTCAAGAGGGGATATCATAAAATGTGAGAAATGGTGAAAAAATACATGGGCTATCTCAAAGCACATACACATTTTGAAACGAAACAGGAGGAAAAATCCATATAGAATATCAATTTCAAGGAGAAGAAAAAACAGAAGAAAAAATAGAACTGAAAAAAGAAATGCTTTTGAATTCTGAAGTATTAACAGCACGTTTCTATCATTATCTGTTATTGTTCTGAAAGGGTATACAGATAAAAGTTTCTAGAAATTATTTAAATCAAATGCACGAATTGACTTAATGGCACAATGTCAAAACGCCCATCCTTCTGTAAAGATCTGGTGGACTTTACACAAACTCAATTGCAAATAAATAACTTAGATATTTGTTTTTATTTTGATTCATTTTACGATAGATACTGTCTTTAAATCCAGTTTTAGAAATATTCGTGTAATATGATTCTATGAGGGTGTCCTATCATTCCGGTTATCGTCACTTCATCGTTGACAATTAATTTAAAATTTGGTTTCACTTAATTAGATTGATTAGTAGGAATTATGTTCATTATTTAACGTACATTTCATCATTTAGTAGAAAGCATTTCGTTTCTCAGAATGTTGTAAGTTAAAACGAAGGAGAGCAAAACAGTACTTTTTTCATAAGAATATTTTCTATACCTTTAAACATATGTTCAGCTTCTAAGAAATATCTATTTCGGTGCTAAAAGTTGTGTTATACTTTCCACTTTAGGTCTAAATCATTTAGGCGTATTACGTCATTATGTTTTTAGACTAATTGCTGGATATTTTCTCGGTTTTATTGCTTTTAAGTATTCAAGGGAGCAATATAAAATTCAATATTCTGAATGACATTTAACAACTCGATATTCAAAGTAGAACATTCTCCATTTCTCTAATTTGCATAAAGAAAAATCAAGAAATAAATTATTTATTGATGTTGATGTGAACTTAATATAAATGCATAAATTTCTTACACTTGTGGTTGAAAATGAATAAAACCTTATCATATACTATGAACATCATCAACTTTATCAGTTTTCAAATCACGAACTATTTTAAATTATTTTTTACTATTCGTTACTTTTCAAAGCGTGAAATGTCTTATTTTGCATTGAGAAAATAATTTGTAAGGGAGACATATTGTTCGAAATGAGAAGATGGCCAATGTAATCAGCACTAATACTTCCGTTGTCTAGATTGCTAAGAGGAACTAAAGATAAAATTGTTGTTGTTTTTATGAAAATATTGGAGGTATTTATCGCTGGCAATTAGATTCGTTCATTGTCCTGACTTGACTAGACTATTTGAGTTTACCGTCGCTTCGACAGTATTTCAGTCATATAGCGACGTCAAGCTAATTACATGTGGAGGAAGACCCCGAATGCACGGAGGCATCCGGGTAGAACCACCGACCTACCGCAAGTCAGCTGGAAGGCTTCCTCACATGAATCATTGTCCTGTTGCTCATTTGATGCCTGTCTGAGGCACAGTATGTCCACTATAAATAAGACAGACGACTTGTATACAATTTCAGATTAAGTTAATTATACATTTTCTAGTCACCAGGCTAACACATATCGGCTTTTGTCATATAATGTGTAATTTAAATAGTATTTTTATTTGTTTTCATGTATTAATTTTTATCTTTTCAGAGTCCATCCTCCATAATTGTATGGTAAAAAAAATATGACAAAAGAATTAATGAATCATTGCATGATTTGTTTGATTTATGACAAAAATAAGTGAATCTTTGCATGATATATTTGATTTATTTACACTTGATCATTTGATTATCTATTTATATTTATACATATATAAATGATATGACAAGAAACTGTAAAGTTTACGTAAATAAAATATACTGTCTGTCTGTCTGTCTGCAAGTTGACGGAAGCACATCATATGAGCGTCATAAGTAGTTGTTTGTGATAACTATTTGAACACTACATTTTTATAATTGATTAATTTTCCTACTTTGTGAGAGATTACTATTAATAACTCGCAAGTTTATATAAATGATGCTTATTTCTTAATTGGACTAGGTAATAGATATCTAAATATTTAAGCATCTCTTCTTCTTTACAAATACAAAACTCCTTTTCTCAAAAGGTAATTTTTAGATATATGATCATTTATTATCATACACGAAGAAGCAATTTTAGTAGAACACTTCCAAGTATACGTTTATTGTTTATTTCGAAATTGTATCGTAATTAAAATCTAATATCTTCATTAGAAACTTTATTTTAATGCTTCCTAAAGCACAGTAAATATCTACTTGCCTAAAAATATAATATAATTATTCAAACACCATAAGTAGCTTGACATTTGGTTCATTGCTACCCAGTACGATGTAGATCAGCGTATGATTGACTCTCTGGTCCACCTACTCTGAATCAAAATTAACTGAGTCCTTGAGCCTGCTCTTGAAATCAAGTGCTGTACCTCGCTAAAAGCTGAGGATAAGATACAATGTGTATAGTTGTAAGTGTTCCCATTCTGTCATTTGTATTTCTGTAATTAGATCAGCACATTTCTGTGGTCCTCGACTTCAATAGTCTACGAACGTATCTGGCCATGGGCACGAGTGGTTCCATTAGTTACGTGTCTTCTGACACCTTTTGCTGATACAAATGATATTTGCACTAGAATGTAGAAATCAGCTCTGACATTCGATGGCCTTAGAAGCAACGACGTTGTCTTGGAAATGCAAACATCTGGTTCTTTTTTCTGAAAACTTATCAATTCTAAGGAAGCTTAGTTTGCCTCGGGTTTGATGTATTCTTTAAAGAACGCCAGTGGCGTGTTTCTTTGAAAATGTCTTAAACACTCCTTTGATACAACTTCATGAGCATTTAAATACGTTTGCAAGAAGATTTATCCCGTTAATTCAAAAATTATAAATTGTATGTAATAATCATATCCGTTATATATGATTAACATTTTTTCATAATGTAATAAAAGCATCAGCAAAGGCTAATCCAAAATACGTTTGAGCAAATGTTGGTTGTTTTCTTTGAGAGTTCTATTGAAGTTAAACATTCAAAGACAAACTGCAGAAATAATAGGGATAATGGTATATGGCACAAAAGCCAGCCTATTCACTTGTCGAGACAGTCTCTTTTGTTGGGAGCCATGCGTGGCGGCTATCCTATCAATCTGTCAATAGATACTCTCCAATACAGTTTCTACTGTTTTTCACTATAAGCCAATATAGTAATTAGCCGTGTAAGTAAAGTGTTATTACAGGAACGGCAAAGGCGTATTATAACATCCCAGCATCTAATTGATAATGGATCAGTGTTCTTGATAT
Organism: Solen grandis; assembly: GCA_021229015.1. Lineage (NCBI taxonomy): Eukaryota > Metazoa > Mollusca > Bivalvia > Adapedonta > Solenidae > Solen > Solen grandis. The sequence continues at coordinate 30,724,469 of CM037778.1, forward strand.
TCATAACACCAAGTGGTAACAACTGCCAAGGCGGAGACGATTACGGCAATACCACGAAACTCGGAGCGGCTTCCATGTATATTAGATAAAGCCATTGCCATAATTGTTGATTGGCCCTTTGTCAGAACACATCAAAACATATTAACTCATCCTTAAACATGTAGTTAACGCAAATGGCATCACCTTGATGTTAGGTCTTTCTCCTGGAAATTAGGAGACTATAGTTATCACGCTTTAGCATTAAACTTTGTTATCTTCTTCTGATCATTGCTATTGTAGAAATATCTGTGTACTTAATTGCAACAAATCAAATGTAAGAATACATGTTTATATAGAGAAAAGACACAGATGATTTAGACTTTCAAGATAGAATAAATTCCGCACATTAGGTTAAATGCAAGTAGCAGTAGCACATTTTTACGGATCTAATAAAGTTACATTGTACATTTACCACATATATCTAACATCGTATTTCGTTATAGATATTGCATTCAATGTTTATAAATATGAACTAAAATCGGTAAATCGGAACAATATTTTGTATAAACAGAAGAAAATAAAAGTGTCCCAATGTCCGTTTATCATCTCTTAGTTTCGAATTGCAACAAAAAATCAAATCTTATCGTTCGTTCATATATGGGGAAATATTCATTTGCATAAGTGATGTAAAAGCAAAGGTGTCATTTTGTGTTCTACATCTCTCTTGGTTTCTATTACTGCAATTACTTTATTCGGCCTTGTCAGATAACATTCCCGAAGCCGAAATGAGGGGCACTCTAAGATGATGACAATACAGGAATCTGAAATCAATAATTTTTCATATTCTTTAAGGCCACTGTGGCGTCAGTGCAGCAGTCGCAACAGATACGATTGTATATATACCGGAAATTGCCGAGCAGATATAAAGGCATAATTACCGAGGATTGCCGAATATATATGATTGTGTATATACCGGAATATACCGAGTAGATACATGTATAATTGTATATAAACCTGGGATTGCCGAGTAGATTCATTTTTATGACAACTACAAAGGACTGCAGGTTACCGTTGCTCCTCTCTATTCTATATAAAACTGCAACAGAAAACTGAAATCAATTGTAAAATAAGAAATCGTTAAATTCTATCAAACTTAAATATAAGTGTTCATTTAAAATCGTAATAAGTTTTCTTTTAGCTAAAACAGTTCTCTACGTCTATATTGATTTAATTCATCCCTTCAGTGAATGGAAACCTTCAACACTTTCAAATCAAGTATCATAATTCAAAGCAGAAATTACAAGGTCTTCAACGAATAAAGATGTTGCTGAATTCAGATAAATGGCGACATTATTCAAAGGAGATATCTGAATACCTCTTTCTGTCAAGGACCTATTTGCTGGAATTGCATGTTTTGAATTATGTTTTGATACTTGGTTTTTGTTTTCATATTAATGTTTATTTAGGCGATCGTACTGAAAATATTAGAACATTATACACATTACACAGGCATTGTGAAACTTAACTGAATTCTAGTTATACAAATATCGGAAGATACAAGCAACAGAATAATAGACTAATTATACTAGCCAATAACCGATACCAATTCTATAAATGAATATATGCAGTATCTCTTATAATTGTAAAAGGATTAGGGTTATCTGCAGTATATCTTAAACCGGTAAAAGGCTTAGGCATAGGGTTATCTGCAGTATCTCTTATAATGGTAAATGGCTTAGGCTTAGGGTTATCTGCAGTATCTCTTATATTGGTAAATAGTTCAGGTTTAGGGTTATCTGCAGTATATCTTATATTGGTAAATGGATTAGGCTTAGGGTTATCTGCAGTATCTCTTATATTGGTAAATGGCTTAGGCTTAGGGTTATCTGCAGTATATCTTATATTGGTAAATGGCTTAGGCTAAGTGTTATCTGCAGTATCTCTTATATTGGTAAATGGCTTAGGGTTATCTGCAGTATATCTTATATTTGTAAATGGCTTAGGCTTAGGGTTATCTGCAGTATATCTTATATTGATAAACAAAATACTGATGCATCCGTGGACCCAAAACGTGCATTTTCCTCATTTAATACTCTTGAATATATATTCGTATTTTACATATACAGAAAGATTTACAACAAGGTTCACAAATGATGGAAACACAGTTATCAAATTGATTAAAAAATTTAGTCCAGTTATCAAACTTAAGTGAATATAAAAACCTGAGTTTAGCGAGACTGTCCATTCTGTCATGCATTATTACTGCAATGTCCTCCATCCAGTATATGCGACACACAGCAACATCTCCTTGGTACAGAACGAGCTGCTTCTACTAACAATTTGTAGATTTAATTTTCACATCAGTACAGTTCTCACAAAGAAATCCTTTCAATACGCGGTACTACATATCACACAGTAATAAAAGATAAAACATTAATTTCTTTAATAGGCACAATTTTAAGATCTGCGACACAATGCCGTGTATTCACCAGATATTAAACGTTTAGGAATAAATCTAAATCTTATTTAAAAGTGTCTACAGATAATGGTGAAAGACGAGTACAATACTTGAAACAATATTTATGTTTGGAAATCTATTGTGTAGCCTTTATTATATTCTAGTTTAATGAAAACAGAAAGTGATTCTCCCGCCTCGATGCATTGAAATGATTGGATGATTCAGTCTTAAAATAGGAATACTCTAAACATGGCGCGACTTTAATTTGAAAATTATTTTTCTTTTCGTCTTATTAAGCCTCACTGAAATAGGTCTGGGAGGCACCAGTCTGTCAGTAGAAGTGCAATAAACACCCATCAAGACAGACACCGTGCATTTAATCTTAGTGGATTGAAAACGTAATGTAAAAGCTTTAGCAAATAATAGAAATATCGAGTGAACTACTTGACCTGAGGAATGTATCGCCGTTTAATAATAAAATGTTATTGAAATGTGGATGCAAGACAAACAAAAAAGATAAAAAAAGTTAAACGGCATTGTGCTTTGCCCTTTCAACATGAAGAAACGACTATTCATCCTGTAAATATCATTTTGACAGACAGACAGACAAAACTTTATTTACAGACTTATATTTAGTGTATCGTCATACATATCAATTTTTATCATATGACATTGTGCTCAAACAGTTTTTTCCGGTTTCGTATAGCCATCACATATTTTCTTATATCAAACACGTTACATATAACTTTTAAGCCGAATTACATCACTCCGCGTCACGCGCTTGTAATCAATATGTATGCATAGTGTGTTGAACTCGAACAGCTGGATTATATGTTTTTTATTCATTATTCATATGATGTTGAAAATGTATGAGAAATACACACGTTAAATCGTTATTTTCAGTTATTATTTGAAACTATTTTCTTTGTGTAAGATTACGAAAGTAATTCGTTTACAGTCCGTTCATTCATTCATTTTTTGTTTGTTTGTTGTTATAATCGCGATTTACTGTCACTATAGGTCATATGATAAAAACGAATCTGACATGAATTGTCATTTCATATCAAATTTTAATTGGCTCGCTTAATAACATTTTCATGAACTCGTTTAGTTAAATTTGATATGAAATAAAATTCATGTCAGATCCTATATATATATATCAATTGCAAATACAATTCTCTTCACGACAATAAGGCAATATAGACATGTAAGAGGATGAAGTTATCCAAATAAACACAGATATACATGATAACACTATGTAAATTTGACTAAACCATTGAATAAAAGTCCAGGGGCAAATAATATATAATTTCTAATTAAAATTCTAAACTTCAACTTAAAGTCACTGCTTTATTGATTGATAGACATGTCAAAGTAATACTCATATAAACGTTTAAATTTAATTTGTCTCAAAAAAACTTGCTAAAATATTTGTTTTACAATAATATGCATTCAAGAATGGTTTGTATAATACCATATTATTTCTGAAAGCGATACTTTGTGTGATCTTTTTCTGTATAAGTAGCATATTCCAAAGAAATAACACAGAAGAACAAAGGTTTGACTTGGATACTGTCATTAAGCATGTTTATTCTAATAATTAATACCCTTTTTACAGTTAATCGCAATATTTTTAAGTATACCTGTATTATATGACTGTAACAAATCCAAAAACTAACACGTACTTGATCTTATTCTTTAGAACACGTGAGGGTATTACCGAACACTTAAGCTGAAATATATGAAGTGTTCGGTAATACAAGCATGTTCGGCAATACCCTCACCCGCTCTTGTATTTTTTAACATTATATCTCATATTTCTTTAAAAGCTGGACTAATGAGTGTCTATGTCCCTTTACAATAACGTTCTTATCGATGAATTTCTCGCATACCTTCCAGTATGAATATGTACTGAATGACCTGATATTCTTATCCTTGTAATATTAGCTCTTAAATCTTGTGATAAACCATTTAGATAGTCATCATAACCAAATATTACTTTTATGTTTTTATACACACTTAAACATTACTAGAAATTACAATCCTTGACTCTTCTTGAACAAAATTATCTATTAAGGTCTGTTAAAATTTACTTTTAAAGTCATTTGGGTTCTTATCCATACTTATCCAAAACCATTTACAAACAACAGTTGTTTAATGTTCGAAACCCTTTTTTTGCACCTTTAATGTAGTCACTGACTGCCTGGTTTATACACCGTTTGTAATATAATTTTCTGTACTCAAGAGAATTCTAACAAATTTTCCAAAAAAACCCCACAAAAAAACAACAAAAAACATTCAATGGGTATCTACCCAATTCTACCCAATTCACCATAAACACCTGCATTTACTCTTAAAATTTGTTTGCAAAATGTAATATGTATTCTTTCTGTTTGTTTCATTTTCGTACCCATATTTCTGCTGAGTACCATAAAATTGATCCACCAATTGCATCAAAACGCTGACAGAATGTTTTTTTGCTGGAATTTACTTTTTTACAATGACTTAGCAATGTATTTAAAGTATTTAGTCCTATACCAACATGATTTGGCTCATTTGATTTAAAACTCCTAGTATTACTCAAGACTGTCCCTAAATATGTAAAATGCTCAACGATATCAATATTTCCCCCATTATATGCCCAGTTTTCCTTTTTAACCTATCTTCCTCTTCCTCTAAATCATTGACTTAAGCTTTATTTTATTAACCTCTTATCCCCATCTTTGACGGTTAGTATGAAGTATATCTAAATGATTTTATCAATCTTGCGGTCTTTTTGCTAAAAGTATCATATTGTCTGTAAACAGTAACACATTTAAAACAATATCATCTAGATCTAAACCTGAATTATTAACTTTTAAATATGAATTTAAATCTTCAATAAACAAGGAAAATTGTATCGTTGATAAAATCTCACCCTGACGCAATCCAGTGGCATATTCAAAATAATCAATAAAAAAATCACAATGTCTAACACATAACTTAACATTTAGATACATATCTTTCATTATTATAAGAACCTTATCTTGAACACCATTGTTATATAGTTTCAACCAAAATGCATTGCTGTAGATGGTATCAAACATTTACATAGGTCAGCAAATACACAGTATAGGTTTATTCTTTTCAAAATGAAAGTTTTTTTTTTATAATACTTGCTAAAATAAACAAGGCATCCATAGTAGATTTACCTTTCCTAAAACCAAATTGTGCATTTGGTATATTTTCTTTTCTTCACAATATTTAGTATTCGATCATTAAGAATACTTGTAAACAATTTTACAAACAACTTACTAAGATTATATCTCTATAATTGTTAACAATATTTATATCTACGTGTACTGTTTATGCAATGGCACAATAATTCCTTCCACCCATTCTTCAGGAAAATAACCAGAATTTAGAATTGCATTAAACATATTTCAAATATGCAAAACAATTATATCAATAATTTCTATTACATATCCATTTGAAATAAAATCATTTCCTGCAACTTTATTTCTTTTTAACATTTTTGCGGCCATAATCACTTCTTATAACTTATAAATAAAAAATTTTACAAAAAATTCTGTTTGCATTTGGTGCTTGTTCATTTTTACCAAGATTTGCAAAATATTCCCTGAATTGTTTAAGAGAAATGTTATTATAGAAATTGCTTTTTTAAAAAAAAAAAAATATTTCCAAAACTGTTTTGGCCTTGCATTTTTTAACTTCTCTTTTTCAGCCATCTTTTTGACATCAAATGATAACTGTTTTTGGTTCTACGTAAATCTTTATATCTTTTTTTAGGAGCACAAAATTGTGTTCTACTTTCATCTGTTTTTAGGAGCACAAAATTGTGTTCTACTTTCATCTATTTTTTTAAAAGTAAAAAAGAATTTAATAATAATTGGTACTATATCTCCCCCCCCCCCCCACCCCAGATAAAACCAGTCCTTATTACCTAAAAAGGATTGTTCTGTGGATCTAGTCTGTCTTTTTATTATTTTCATCTTTACTAAATAATGGATCCGCCACTCCTCTGACTAAATTGGTAAGATCATTCAAAATAGTGTTTATGGACTCCCTACTTGAAATATCATTTACTAAAACATTTAATTATTGTTATTCTCCTATTCTGAATTTGTTCATTATTCTTTGTAATCTTTCTTCCACTGTTTATATGATTCTGAGGCTTTTAAGTATTCTAACTCAATGAAAATATTACACCATCATGATCGCTATAAACATTAAAATCCTCTATTTGAAAATCTTGTGGCACAGAAAAATCAGCTTCATTACATAACAACATATCGATAACTGGTGCACCATGTGTGTTAATGAAAGTATAAGTACCTTCAGCATCTTTATACAACCTCCCAGTTACTATTCGTATTCCAGTTGATGTTCATAAATCCAGTAATTTAAAACCAGAAGCATTGCAAGTACTATCTTTAGAGTTTCTGGGTAGAAACGTATTAGGTACATAGTCTACAGGATCTAAATCTGGATAAAAAACATTCTAGGTATAATCTGGCCTAACCCACCCGGCTGTTCCTATCTTCTACAGCAAATGTACTTCCTAATTCTGTAACATCATTAATATCTTTTTATACAAATAAATCAATATACAAATTTTTTTCAATATGGAAAACAATGTTAACTTTTATCCTTTTAATGTATCATGATGATATTTAACAATTTCAATTCCAGGTTTTAATTTCCCTTTTATGTGTAATGCTGTTTCTCCGCTATTCCCTTTTTGTTGAAATTTCCTATGAATATTAAAACTATAATACTGTGATAAATCTAATTCAGAATATTTTGATGCCCAAGTTTCAAATAGAAATATGATATCAAATGAAGTTAATTTTTCAGTAAAATCATTGTTTTGTTATAGTCATCAGTCAAACCATTTACCTTCCAAGACAGGATATTCACCACCCCCACTCCCGCCCCTCACACCCCTATCGACTGTCCACATCTCTTAGTGGACGACCATTTACATATAAGATATGATAGGAAAGTCACGCCCGGTTACATTTCCTGTCTCATTCACCTCCTCTGGGAACTGCTCGAACACATAGTAACCAACGCCCTTCAGCACACTGGATTGCCTTCTCACTAGTTCTCTTTCCTTAAACATAGTACACTTAGCCAGTATATTTCTAGGCTACCCATTTCTCTTTGGTCCCATTCTGACTAGCAGTTTGATACTACCTACCGGGGCTATCTTCATCTTTTTTGACAGAAAATCACTCACCAATGCCCCAGAAACTTCATAATTTCTATACCACCACTCACTTCAGGAATTTAACTCTCTCTAATTTTAGCATTTTTTCAGATTAAAATCACTTGCCTCAACTTGTTCCTCCACCCTGTTCATCCTTTTAATTAACTTCTTGTCCACAGTATGTAATGTGACATTTTCAATTTGTAATATTTCATTTCTGTTAGTGAGTTATTCACACATTTTTTACTCACCTGAGCACGAAGTGCTGCAGGTGAGCTATTGTGATCACCCTCCGTCCATCGTCGCCCATCGTCAACAATTTGCTTTAAACGACATCTCCTTTGAAACCGCTGGACAGAATTTAATTAAACTTGGCAGGGATGATCCCTGGGTGTACTTTCACAAAAGTTGCTAAAATAAGCTTGATCCATTTAGAACTCTGGTTGCCATGGCAACGGAAAGAAAAAAATATAAAAACTTTGAAAATCATCTCCGTTAAAACTACTGGCAAAAACTCAAAATGTTTTAGTACAGATGTTTCTTGTGTAACCCTATACCAAGATTTCTAAAATTATTCCAATCCGTTGAAAATCATGGCCGCCAGGGGCGGGGCTAATTTGCTTTATATAAATATATAGTGAAAATTTTAAACGTCATATCCTCCGAAACAGCTGGACAGAATTTGATTAAACTTGGTAGGGATGATTCTTGCATGAACCTTTACAAAAGTTGCTAAAATAAACTTGATCCATGTAGAACTCTGGTTTCAATGGCAATGGAAAGAAATCATCTTCAAAACTACTGGTCAGATTTCAAAATGTTTTAGTACAGATGTTCTTTGGGTATTCCTATACTCAGGTGATTCAGAGCCTCTTTGGCCCTTTTGTTCTTTACTAGGAGATCAATGTTTGGTAACGGAACTAATGGCGTCTTAATTTGAGATTCGCCTTTCTTTTGGATTACATTATTTTTACTGTGAAAACATTTCCCAAATGGATAGCCTAATTAAAAAGGCAGCTGATAACACAGAAATCTTAAGTGGTAGGGTTTTGAACACATGTTGTAACAGATGTGGAAAAGAAAAGAAACATTTTTAGTGGAAGCATCAGTTCATTTGACCACTCCATATTATTTATGTCTTTATTTTGTGGGATATACAATATAAAAAGCAATTAAAATACATGCATTTTTGCAATATGTATATTTAGTTAATTTTGAGGAGTCTGTGCATGACAAGTTACTTGCTTGCAGTTAAATCACACGTCACGTAAACGCAACTGTAAAGTACGATATTGTATAGTCTTGTATATCGACCTTGGTCTGTAACACGATTCCAGCGGGAAAATATCTCCTGTTGAGCACCAAACACACCTCTCCAATAAATGGTACATGATAGTAATAAAGAACTTTGCAAATTCTTAAACCTCATTCCTCATCAATCAGTTTCCCAATAAAAGACTGATTATGATCGAAAAAATGAAGCAGCCAGGGTACACCCCGCGAAATCAAACACTTCAAACCCTTTAAATCCGCACACTCATCCTACGCATCCGCCTGTAGCTAGTTTACTTGTGGTTCTCTGACAAGGGTAATAATTAAATAATTTACAACATCATTTCTGAAAGCCCCACCCCCCTCCTTTACCTGCGTGAAGTGAAAGTGTTTTCAAAGAGATAGCGTATGTAGTGACCAACGATTCACTGGTTAGCTATAAGAATGCATTATTTTGGATTAGGATAATCCCACTTACTGTAAAAAAGAAAAACAAATCACTTCATATGCTGCTGAGAATTAGCGCAAGCAAACACGTATGATGAAGAATGGGTGTGTAGTTTACTGTCTTCAAACCAGTTTAGTGCATACAACATGATATACTCACGGTATACCGAGACGGAAAAATATCTTATTTCTGTGTCATTACTATCCGTACAAATTAAGCTAAAAGCATCTTCACAAATCTTACCCAAAAGAGAGAGAGAGAGAGAGAGAGAGATTCATGAGTCCCAATTCTCCAAAAGTGTGATTTCAGTATAGTATTCTCTTATACCCACTACTGTATATATTAATAAGCGTTCATATACATATATATATATACAGGCTATTTAGTGTTAATATCAAGGAAGATCGATTGAAGTCGTGTAAGTCAGGGATAGAGCACTCTTCATATCAATAGGTATCCGGTACGTTGCTTTGATTGAAAAACGGCCGCATTTAAAAAAAAAACCCAACATCTTTCTATATTATAAGAAGGTTGGTAACTTTTTCAATTGAAATCGTACATCATGTCGTTTAAAATTGTCGTAACTTCTTTGATCAATGATAGATTTTCATAAAAGTTGTCTTATTTTTGCGTGGAAGTGATAAATAAAGACATACAGGGACACAAACACCCCTTGCCTGAGGAATAGCCCTTAAATGTTCGCGGTAGTTTTTCGGTCAAATCAACGTACCTGATACCTTTGTTAATATCCTGTATTAAAAGTTCATGGGAATCTTTGTTTTAATTACCCGATGTTTCCTCGTCGTCTTTCATTACGGTCAAATGTAATGATATACTCAGCGCACCTGTTTGAGGTTAACCGTTGGAAATTAGATCACATACACACACATACCTGTATTTCGTTGAACATTAATCATTTAATATTAGCTTTTCGTGTATAAATGTTGGATTTCTTTCAATAAGATGTCATCATTACCCTTCTTATATATCATAAATATGTTTAGTCTTTCTCTCAACCTATAGTTATCTCCTCGATCTCTTATGAACATATGTCTAGCTATATTTCCAGACTTTTTTCTTCTTCTTCTCTCTCTCAATGTGTTAAACACGATGCCCACCTTAATTCCAACCGGAACAAATGTTTGTACAATTGAGGTCGGATTCTGTAACACTTCACCATATTGTACATTATTGTACTTCACCATATCGCACATTATTGTACTTCACCATATTGTACATTATTGTACTTCTCCATATTGTACATTATTGTACTTCTCCATATTGTACATTATTGTACTTCTCCATATTGTACATTATTGTACTTCTCCATATTGTACATTATTGTACTTCTCCATATTGTACATTATTGTACTTCACCATATTGCACATTATTGTACTTGGAGGAATATAATACAAGTTTATTCTGTTCTATTCTGTTCATGAAATACCCACTTAATTGATTGAAAATACCATAAAAGCAAAAGATCAGTTTATATCAACTTCATTCACCTTATAGTACCTCAATAGCATATTTAAATCGCCTGTATACATACAGTATAACTGCACACATGACTGGCATTTATCGATATTTGATTGCTTATATCTATTTTATAATTGATTGACAGCGTATTCAATAGATCCTCCATCATAACTGTTACGTGCCAAAGACGATGGTAGTTATTACCTGGTTGAAAGTAAAACGAGTACCCAAATTTCGTAATTTCGAAATTCTATCCCAGTGCTTTTATGATCACAACAGAGAACCCGTTTTTACATTGAATGTCAGAATAAGGTGACATTGGCATCTCGAGTGTCAAGGCTAAAGGTTTACTTAAGTACATCATAGTATCTTAAAAATACGTAAAATGTTTATATAAACAGTCTCTTGTGTTATACCCATATATCTACGACAAAAGTTGATGAACAAAGTTGAAAAATGGTTCATCTACAATTATAATATTCATGTATTGGTTTACAGCTTCTTTTGTAAGCCACAAAATGTCCTAAATTTGATTCAAACAAGACGTACGTAAACATTAAACTAAAAATGCTTTTTGAAGTAAGTCCCAACAACCAGTAATTGTTTCTGCCAGATGCAGAAATGCTTGAAATGAGGAAAATCACAGAACGAAAACATAATTAACGTAAAACACAAGCTGTATTTATACAAGACAATGCTGTGCCTTCGTTTTTACGACGTTATTCGTATGTACTGGCCATAGAGAGGATTTCATTTGTAAACACACCTGTATGTACATTGCGCATGACAAACTGTGCACGTGAAGCGCGGTGTTGTACTGTTTGTGTATTTTCCTTAACTATTAATATCTCTAATCTTGCTCTTTATTAAACCGCAATTCAATCTGAACATTCATTAAGCTTAGTTCAAAAGACAAATGCACATTATAAGCATTTGTTCTTTTATTTTAGACGGTTGATAATTTGTAATCTTTTAAATATAATCAAGAGGCGTGCAAACCATTCGCAATCTTATCTGTTGACACAAGCCATTGAGGCAGCTTTTCATACATATTATTTCTTTTTGTTCATTGTTCATTCATTCTTATTAACGAGAAAAAAATATGTGTATCACAGCATCTTACAGCAATTTATGTGTCTGCTTTATATATTCTTGAGACCCTTTTAACCAACTGATAAAAGGCATTAGATTTATATTTTCAGTGTTTCAAAAGTAAAATTTCAAATGTTTTATGTGCTAAGTATGAAATAATAGTAAAATGTGTGGAACTGATACCCTTCCTCTAGACAGAAATACAGAAAATAGTAGAACATAGACATATTATTCGAATTTCTTCAGCTTTACTTGTATACAAAACAATACCAGACAAACGAGAGCATATGAAAAACGCGGTAACAGGTTTTGCGTAACTAAACAACGAGCTCATTCCATGTTGCTATCCCAGCATAACACTGGCAGGGCAGTTTAACACGTGCGTTAAATGTGCTTAGATATACATTGTAACGTACATATGAGACATGATATCACGTCCGTATGATACAGTTCATATATAAACATGATATCAGCGATTTGTATGTGACCCTCACTTGATTGATTCAATAACAGATATCTAACGGAGTAACACTCATTGACGTGCGTAAATCATGCGTGTGCGTGATATAAGATGCACAAATCACGCTAATACTTGTAAACTATTTAACCACTTAAAGTAGGTAATGTCTTGCATGTATATTTATGACAGATGTAGATGTGCACGTGCTTATAGTTCGATTTTATCGGAGGTTCTTGATTGAGCTCAGTATAGAAGCTCGTTATAAAAGGTCAATTAACCTAAGACACTTTTATCTTATTTGTGTCATATGTAAACCAAAGAAAGCATTTCTACGATTTACTTTGAATTCGATTGTCTACTGCGTTCCCCTAGAGTCATTCATTAAACCAAATAGAAATGCATTTAAGACGGATCAGAAAGTACGCCGAGGATTATAAACACGATTGAAGTAACGTCTCCCCGGATGATGATGTGGATTCCACTTAAACAACTTACTGTTTGACTGATATACGGCAACTGCATATTATCTTAAACTAATCAATCTGATCCAGGAACCGAAGGGCTGAAATTCTAGTTAAATGTATGAGGTAATAAGCTGAGCCAAATTATAGTTTGAAAGGAAGAATAAAATTCAGTAGGTTCGTACAAGCAATTATAGAGGCAATGGATACTATTTCTATAGGGCAGATTACTTGAAATAAAGTACCTTATCAAAAGGATTTTGATACTTTGATTGCAACACATGTTTCACAAGGGCAAACAATTTCCTCTCCGTATGAATTATTTCATAATTCCAAATGTCAATCAGTGTATTTACAAACCCCATGTTGTGTAGTTACAGAATCTTTGTAAATCTAGATATTTTTTCTATAGATTTTTTAAAATTAATTCCCATTTTCATGACTTTTGTAAGAGAAGATTTTCCGTTTTTACTGTGATAATGTACTTGCAAACAAAGTACATTATCAGATGTCTAATCTCTGGGTCTTGAAAAAATGTTTTGGTTATTTTCACACTCTCAACCGATTTTTTTCGTACAAAATTAAATGATTCAACGACAGGCTGTATGCTAACATGATAAAAATAAATCAATTTTACGCCTAAGGGTGGCTCGAAATCAACCAAAATATGGGTAACTGATATAGAGATGCATGTTTGATTCCAACTTTTGCAGCTAGTATGTGGAAATATGACATCTCTGCACGAAACAGTAGTAATTGCGTGGGAATTATAATTCCGACAGGCCTTTGTACTGCGCCCAATAACCCATCTTATACCACAGAAAATACATCACCAATGGCATTGATAGGCGGACCCTGTGGCAAGCCAAACTGTCTGACACGCTTTGTACGTCACACGTAAAACATTCCAACCATTTAACCGTATTGAGGAACCGCATGGCTGGGAAGCGCTTAAAGCCACATGTTCTCGCGATGATATTATTTGTCAGAAAGCAAGTTTAGTACTAAACTAATGTTTTCTGTATGTCCGGCAGCTAGCCGAGGGTGCTGAATGTTTAAGATTATACTTTTTTTTTAATTTTACAGGGTCTTAATATGTGAGACGGGCGTGGCACAGTCGATTTTAGTGTTGGGATGGGTAATTGGAGACTAAGAGTCCACGATCTATTGATCTTAGTTATAACTGTTAGATCAGGTGTTTTTCCAAATCAATTCTTTCTTCAAAAGAAACTTGCAGAACCCTGTGTGATTTGTATCTACATAGAGAGAGAGAGAGAGAGAGAGAGAGAGAGAGAGAATTTCGATGCAATCGTTTACAAACAAGTAAAACATGTTATGTGTGACGAAATCTGATTAAGATTATGCTCTATTTCTTTACGGGAAAAACTCAACGTTCTTTACGTATGTTCAAATATTCTAAAGAATTATCTAGGTATATATAGTGCGATAATCCGGTTCTACCTACCAACAGTCTTTTAACAGTTCATGTTCATGTTATTTACAGGTTTGAAGTGAAACATTTTGTATCCTGCTCTTCAAACTTTCTCAGTTGATTTTCTTTTCTTTGATAATTCGGATACCTTTTGTTTGCGGTATGTTAAGGTAATCACGTTTGCAACGAGATACTGGCAACGAATTACATATACTAGTAAGTAATAAATAATTACACGGGATCTACCCTACCATGTATAGGCGGACGAGACAGGCGCTTGTAAGATAAACCATTAAACGATTTTATCACTATTAATTGTGAGCAGCATGCGACAAAAACTCTCTTGTCGTTTTTGTCGTCTTTTAATATACAGAACTTAATTATTTGGCATTCTTACTCCATTACTGTTTATATATTTCAAAGACAAACTATATATTAGGTTAAATAGATTCATAGACACAGTCTAATTGGACAGACATAGAGCTGGTATTCTCGTGATTTGTTTACATAAAGCATGAGGTGCATCTACTGTTACCAGGAACAATGCATTGCAGCGATGTAAACACACGTCATTACACGACATATCCTACTGGGCACGTTTATGTATGAACGCAAAAAAGAGAGCTCAAAGTACGAAACCAGTCTATTATATGATTTGCATAATTTGGATTGGAATCAGTTGAATAGCACGATCTCTCTCTCTTTTGCAGGTAATATTTAAGTGTTTCTGGCGCGTGCACGAGTCACGTGAAATGATTTGGCGGACAACTCGCCAGTAAATCAAAGCAGACGATATTGCAGTACGGATATTGTAAGTAGACAAAGTGCTATCGTGTCAAGAGACGGTGTCTCAGACAGGTATTTCAACTATTCATTTAAGTCGTCATAAAAATGGAACAACTGGCACACTTTATGTAATGACGAGGCTTAAAAATCAGATGTTGACTTTAGAACTTTACAGAGGGAGGTGAAACCATTAGGGTAAATGACATTTCTTTAGAATGGAAACAGGCAATATAACAGAAGAAGTGTAATATCGATTAAGAATGACGGATAGACTATTCTGTTACTTATTTATAGTCTAGGTATTCTTTCGTTGTGTATGTTTCATCAAGTTTGGGACTCTCTGGGTAACGAGGAAAGAAATTCTTACATAAAACACGTTTTGGTTTCTGAACACATGATACACGTGATCATGATCTGAACTATTCCGGACAATCATTCATTTAAAGTGAATAAAAAGAATCTAGTAACAACTTGCACATGTTAACTCATTGACTTCCTGGTCTACCATTAGCGTGAACTGAACAGCCACATTCCCTGACATTGCAATCAAATATTAATGGTAATTCCAGCGCCCTTGAGGTAACACTGAGTGGGGTGAACGCGGGTGCCAGAATACTGTGTAAATCAAATCTGAAATGAATATTTCTGGCAATAATCACTTGACATAATAAAGATATTTGGTTTTGGCAAATTAATTCCTCGAAAACAGACCCGAAGATATCTTCTAGTTGGGTTCCATATAACGGCAACTTCCTCGTATCTTGATTGAGTGGAACGATTTATTTTGGGTGATATGCTATTTTTTCTACATAATGAGGGCTTAAGTTGCCAGCTTTAGAAATTATGAAATAAAGTAAAAGAAATGAATAGTTTGAAGATAGCGCCATATTTATCAGTTTTTGGTTTATATCTATGAATGCCAGTCATGTTTTGGGAATATTTTTTTTAAAAATAATTCTCGTGAGTATCTATAATGGTAATAAATAAACTCAACCGTAAAATTCAGAGATGAAAATAGTTCTGACGTCTTTCTTTCATTTCACGGCTTTTATAATAATGAAATTCAAATTACAGTTTGATAAAAATATTTAGCAAAACTGTTTTTTGATATGTTATCAGCATCAAATAATGCTACAATTGTAGAATTTCTGTCTGGGCTTCAGTAATTAAAATATCTCATATATTTTAAGTATGTTTTGCACGTTATGATTTCAGTTTAAAGTATTCGAAATTGATTTAAAGATAGTACCTTTTCTAACAGTAGAAAAAAATGAGGTAAACTCGTACACTGTGGAGTGTTTACCTATATGAAAATAGTTAATGTGTTTATGATTGTTGCTTGCTACAGTTTAACATTTTACGTACTAACGCGCGAATATTACTTATTCTAACACAATCAACATAATATGTTTGATAAACATAGAAGCTTTCCCCCGAAGGGTTCAAAGATGACGTAATTATATAACTTCATAGGACTTCTAAAATAAAGCTTGGAACATTTGTGTCATCTTCGCAGTCTAGTAAATATGTTAGAAGTGAATTCGTTCTGTATCGCAGAATAATGCACGTGTTGCGTTCAAATGCTTTGTAATAAATTCCCTCGTCATTAGATTAAGGTTAAATCCCTGTTATGGTTCCGCTACGTCTTGGATCACTTAACCTATACCTACATAACCAAGGAACCCTAATGAAACAATAGGAAACCTTGGTTATCTCCGTGAAAGGCCATGAGGTCCGAAATGTAGCGGAACCATTACAGGGACTTTACCTCGAACACCGTGCATTTTGCTGCGACATAGCACTCAAAAAGTAAATTCATTTCCTAAATAGTTAATACTTCATTGACATTGAATCTTCTACATGCATTCTTCATGATTTCGAAAGTATGGTTGTTGTTTCCCTTTATTTTATATGGAAACTTATGTTTTAATTACGGTTCTTTTAATTGCACCTCAATTTTTGTTTTCACTGTCAGTAGCAAGTTCCGATATAACTAAGAGAATTATCGTTTTACGATGTGAATTATTCTTTTACCGTAAATGCACAATGAGTTTCAGAATGAATTATTAAAACAATGATAAACATTTAATCTACAAGCCTTTACATAATTCTATATTTCTAAGAGACATATCAGTCAACTGTTTCTTATTAAATCAAAATTCATATATAGTATTAAAAGTACTGGTTTGTTACAACTCCGGTTGATCGATATTGTCTCACATTTTGGATATTCTTAGTTTGGTTAACTTAAGTATTTATGTTTGATTCCTTTTCTGTTGAAGTGATCTGTTTAGACTCCGGGTTTTGAATGTTTGATAGCTGATATCATTGATCGGCAGTTTGTCAGCATTCTTTGACAAGTTATGTTATAATACAAAGTACCTGTCGCTGTCGGAGGAGTATTATATCTGCCCTGTCAACACAGAATAGCCAGTGCTACTGAAGAGCCGAATCGGTTTAAAAGCGTTCTTAGTCTAGTAAAATTTCCCTCGCTATTTATTCCCCCAACGTATCGGCTGGTACCGATCCTTCTCGACTGAACAGTGCAATGTTTTCGGAGAGGTGCTGATGAACACCGGATCAAGGATTAAACAAGATTAGGTAGCAGGTTAGGTTCAACAGATTTCTCCAGTCGCAAGGGTCACACCAGTATACCTGTTAGTTTTAGTTTGTAAAGGGCTACACGATTAGCTATGATTCTTAATCTTGTGCTATTATCAGTGCAAGAATTGGAACGAATATCAGCAATGCCATAATGGGTACGAATATCATATCATAAATAATCACATATAAAATCATTTGTTCAGAAAGTATTTCCATATTGTTTTAATATCAAACCAGAACTGCAAACGAACAATATTAGTATTTTATATTCCATCACTCAAAAGACTCATGGCGAAATACGTCGATCATATCGAATACGTTGAATACGTGGTATGGAGCATCTCTCTCCTAAATGTCGTGTTATGATTCCGTTTATAGGAATATATAGCTCCCAGAGTCTATTCACTTTCAGAAGTAATAAGCAACCAGTTTATGGCTGATGTTTTGCAGTATCTGATCATGTGGGTAACAATTATATTTTGATATGTGTTTTTACATTGTAATATGTTTATTACGTATTGATATGTGATTCTACATTTTTCATATGTAATCTTTACATTTTGATACGTGATTTTTCATTCTGATATGTGATTATTGCATTTTGATATGTAATATTTGTATTTTGATATGTGATTATAATTACATAAAACAAAAATTTCAGTATGTCATATCATCGTTTATTTAATTTGAGTATATAAGATTAATTAAAATTTACATAAATCATGTTCCAGATAGGTTAAGCAATTAGAAGATTTAATATTCCTTGATTTGGAAATTAATCCACCACCCTGAAATCTATATCCAAACAATTAAATAGGCGTCAGTAGATGTTTTGTCAAAATTGATTAATATTTTCCTATCTAGAAGATCATCTAGACACATGCTAAACATTGTTAGTATTTTTATAGCAAACCTATCGAACGTGAGAGTACCGTAGCATATCAACATCAATCTACGGCATCATGGCATACCTATTGAAGTGGATTTGACTTTCAATATCTTAACTCAAGCGGGGAGCTTGCTCCATTAATAATTTACATGCCAATTTGAGCGATTCCTTACAAACCTCTGTAGCGGCACAAATTGATATAGAGATGGCTGCAACTGGCCGGTCACGTCAAATAGCATCACGTGTCCCACCGGACTTCCGCGAGGAAAATCCCAAGCACCAGTGCAAACGGAAAAAATCTGCTTAGTTGAAAATCTACATTTTGTGCTCTTCTTTTGAATTCCTTGAGGAACTTTTTTTCTATTCTTGCTACAATGGTCAATTCAATTGAGAGACTTTCTCGAACAGGCGTATCTGAGTAATCATTTGATCTAGACCATCTATTGAATGAATGAAAATATAATTTACCGAGACTGCGTACGTGTGACATGACTGTAAAAAAAGGAAAGAAGAGAATACAAAACAAATACTTAATAATGTATGAGGAACTCATCAAATGGGGTAAGCGTGGCGCTGTGTTTCCAGATTGGAATGCTTACAGAACGACGTCAGTGACAGAGAGAGTATCAGATTAATTAAATCCTAACTGTGTACAGTCCGTCTCCCAGGAAGAATGTGCAGACATAAGTCACTATGCGTTACAATCAACATCTCTCTATCTCTCTAACTCTGTCTCTCCATATGAGAGGGTGTTGTAAACTCTTTTAAAGAACATGATATACTCATGTCTCATTAAAATAGCAAGTATAGTAGATAAAATCATATTTAAATTATAAAACATGTATATTTTTACAACTATCTGCAATCGAGTTTTCTAAACATGTAATATACACCATGAAAATGATTTTGATGCTGTTGGGTTTAACGTCCTGCTGACAGTATTTCAGTTATTTGGAGACTATGTCAATTTTAGACATATGTAGTTCTGCCACACTGCAGTATGACGCCGTAGACATGTGACTTGATACCACAACCTGTCACATTATCCTGACTCCGTGCCAATCAATCATAGAACTATCCGTATATGCTTAGCGCCAAGCATGTGAGCGATACCAGTACCAATTTTACAACTTTGGTATGTCATGACCGGGGATCAAACCAAAAATCTCCCGCCTCCGATTCGAGCTAGTATCTCTTATAAGGCAACAATTCTTATCTTAGGTCATCGTGTTGCATTGATTTCCTTAACACTACCAAGTTCATATGAAACTACTCAACAATTTCAACATATACAATTTTACTTAAAAACTGTAAGTTTTCAGGATTGGTATGTGACTGAGTTTGATCGTGCGTCTGGATAACATTTGAATATGCATTTTTGACAACGGGATACATCGACAAGAGTCTGTCCCATGAGATTGTCAAATTGAGAAATAAATTTAAAAAAAAAAAGAAACTACTTAATGAGCATGTTTCTCTCCAGTGTGAATGACATTTTGCGCTTTATCGAGACACTATCATTCCACCCACTTTCACCTAAACAAGTGTCAAGAACCTTTCGGCACGTTGTAAGTCGGTGCGATGGCTAATCCTATTATGTTCCAATAAACTTCCGCCGTTTTGTTCAATATGGATATTCTTTTTTTCGCTTCGATTATGAGTGTAAAAAATTACCAAATGCGTTTGCATTTTTGACAGTATAGAATAAATGTGGGATACTCGTGCAATACAAAATACTCCGATTAATATTGCTGTATGTGGTCTGTAGAATATATATATATATATTTAGCTTGGCGTTACAGTATAATCTACGAAAGCCTGTTCGGACCATCGGGAATTAAGAAAGATTTGTTATTAAAATGTTCTCGCGAGGACTTTAAAAATCGCAGCTTTGAACACGAGGTATCACATTAATTATATTGAATAAGCGAGGATTACGATGGTACGAATAGGAATCCTTGGATAATATTGGATACCTACATTTAACTCACAAAAATACCAATTAACTTTTGTATAATTTCTTTATGCAGAATATTTCTTGCTTTTGTACAGAGCAATTACGCAAACATCCACGCTGATTATGTGTATGCTTAGGCTATGAGCATCAGTGTTGAAATAATCAAAATATATAGTTGCAGTTAGAATTCCTAGAATTTTGCTTTTAGGAGATAAATGGTATTCGGTAACATTACAATTTAAAATATTGATGCTAAATACTACTGCTACTACTACTACTAATGAAAATGAAAATAATGATTACGATAATAATGAAAATATTTTCTTCTTTTTCTACAATAATAAAAAGATCTTCTCTGAGAAATATAACTCAATTATTTCAATAACTGTCTCTTTGTTTCTGGAGACAGAGAATCAATTCGACTAAAACCGAATATTCCGGTAATCCGGTTCAGAAAGTAATAGTAATCTCTATACATTATAGCAAGTGTCTATTTATACAGGCACCAGTCTACCTTGGTCCTTGACATATTCAAATGACACTGTCTTAAACTTAACAAGACAGCTGTAATTGGCAGGACGGTGGGTTCCATGATGACAGACGATAGCTGGCTAAAGTAGAAGTAACAAGACATTTAAAATGTTCCACTGAATTCCGCTTTGATTGTCTATTTTCTAAAGAAGAAAAAACACATAAAAAACAAGTGCACATGCAACTCAATGACAGAGAGAGAGAGAGAGAGAGAGAGAGTGATGGGGGGGGGGGGGGATATTGATAATAATGAAGACGGTGATGATGGAAGTACTAGTCAAGAAGCGATGATAAAAAACATTGGAATTAACACAATTACGTATCAGCACAAAATTATAAGTTTTGTTTGCTTATATATGCGTATTAAAATGTCACATACATGGCAATTTCATAAACAAACATTTCTCTTTCAAATTTCAGATTTCTGTTAAGAACAGGCATTACTTTCATACTTCATGTGAATCCAAGTTTATGTGGAAGTTGTTGCTCTCTTGGTATTAAGAATTGTTTATAATGTTTATACAATCATTTTTTGTCAAGTGTTTGCAATAATTTTAATTTTGAAAGAAACTTATGCTTATTTAGATAAAAAATTAAATAATAAATAAAATAATTATAAATGAAACCATTATTTTGGAAATTAATATAGATCAGAAGGAAAATACCTTTCGCTTTGAGCGGAGCTGATGCATGTCCCTAGCGTGGTCCCTATTTCCAGGCGTTGTTCGTTTCCATAGCAATATTCCAACAATAGTATATGTTATGGAAAGAATTAATAATGGTATAACATATGTGACTACAAACACAGACACAGTATATATCTTCCGAGCTTTTTGATCTGGCCAGTTTTCGGTACATTCAATTTGTCCATTTGGGTGTTCTCTCGTAAGAGCAACTTTAAATTGTACAGCGGAAAGAGCTGCATTACACACCCAAATACCAACTATCACATATTTAGCTTTTTTGTTTGTGAACCTAGATCTTAGGGGAAAAGTAACGGCGAGAAATCGGTCGATTCCTATGGCCATGTTTGTCGTGACACTTGCCGACACGGAGAGGACTTGCACGTACAGAACTATGGGACACATTGGTTTGGAAAATATCCACGTGTTCATCATAGTGTAAAGGAAAGTGAAGGGCATGCAGAAAATAGCCATGACGAGGTCGGCGACTGCTAAATTGATCAAAAAGGGTCGAAGGTCCGTTCTAGAGTGACGACCTTTGGAAAAGACTAGCACGACAAAACTGTTACCGACGATGGAGAGCACAGTCGTCAATGAGAAGAGGATTATTAATCCAATCTGGAATTCTTCTGTAACATTGGACGTGATGCTGGTGTTATCAGCCGCTGTGAAGTTGTCGTACATAGTCGTGACATTATTTACGGCTGCGGTAGTCGTGACCAGAGTTTCATTCCATATGTATGTGACCATCACTTTGCCCTTTGTAGAAAGGCACTTGTAACCAGAACAGTCCATAACTCACTGAAGCATACCTAACGAATTATGGCTTAAATACGATCTGAGAAGCGTTGAACCTCTCGCAGGAAATTGGAATAATCTTTTTTTGATACGAAAAAAGACCTACAAATCATGGAAAACATGGAAGCATGTGCATAAATAATAATTGATTGACACGTGCTTCAAGCACTTCCTTGTAATCAATAAATCTTAATAAGAACTGCCAAAACAAGTGATTTTTATGAGATGACCAATATGGATGATGGTCCACCAAATATCAGTTAATCTCTGATCGTATCAATATGGGCACCTTTGGGTTGATTTCCATATTTATATGCAGCGTATTGATCTCTTACAAAGTATTAATAACAATATATCAACTTTTCCGCTGTAGTTATCGTGAAACCACCGATATGGAACTACTGAGTGAACCCAATTCCTGAATACTTGAACCACTGTAAATTAAACGTCTACATCATTGGACAGTCCTCTCCGTTTTTTTCCGCCTTTTTTCCAAGTACTTCCTTTTTAAACTCGTCTATAGCATTTATTTAATCAGTGCAACTTCCAAATATTATAATCAATATGCCAAATATAAAACGAGAAATCATTTTTATTTTTTTAAATTCGCTTCCTTGATTTTAAAGTATGTTCCTTTCCGCCATCATTCATTTATACATTATCAATAAATGTATTAACTTTTTGGTGATAGTTTGTAGCTCCATACTAAATAAAGCATTATCATGTTCTTGTTGATATAATTACATTTACAAACAATACTTGATCATTGTCCAAACTCTATGCACATTTAAATAAATCCGAGTAAACGATATAATGGTTTATCCATCCAATACTAATGACCATCTCTGTATCTAAATACACATGTATTGTAATCCTCTTTAGAATGTATAACAAGGATTTAAACAATCCTCTATGTTCCCTGTACAAAAAAGCTATGACGAAAAGGTATTTACGGATTTCTCCGCCACGAAGAAAGCCGATCGACACACCATTCACTCAGAGGAGCAGGAGGAGACTGGGCTAGGGAGGCGTCTGCTACAGTGCTGGGATATCAAAGCCATACGGAGAGAGAGTACGTGCAACGGTATGGTGGATTAGAAGGGTGATTTTACAGGGATGGACGGCGTGGTATACTAATATTGATGAATAACGTCGTTACTTTTTGTGATATAAAGGATTCCTTTACTCGGTATTCATCATTGCATTATTTTTTTTGACCCAGAAAACGTAAATTAGTAATATTAGTATATGGGACTTTTAATTTAATAACTAATCCTTTGTCTGTCTGTCTGCCTGTCTGTCTGACATCATATGTTATTATCATACCCACTGTAATCACTGCCAAGGGATTAATAAGACACATTTATATGAAGTATTAGCTGAAATATAGTGCACGTAAACACGTTATCGGACATGACTGGGTGTTTTGATTGGATAAGTGACAGGTGGAAAAAGTCCCAACCGCAAGCCAAGATATATGAAGGATGGGTTTATAGATGGATAGATAGATAGATAGATAGATAGATAGATAGATAGATAGATAGATAGATAGATAGATAGATAGATAGATAGATAGATAGATAGATATGCGAGTCTCACTTTACACAAGTATAATTTCATGCTCTTAAAACAAGATTTATTCTAAAATTATCTGATTTTCTGTGCTGTGATACTAAAAATTATTTCCCCGTTGTTGATTTTGTTGTTGTTAATTTCATATTAATTAATTAATTAATTAATTGATTAATTCATCTTTTATTTTTTGTCAAACTTAAATTATCGCGAATTGTACATAACTTGTTCCCATCTATTTGTCAACAAGTCTGATTTACTCGAAACTTTATAGCCCGGATAATGCAGCTGTCACGTAAACGCTGGAAATTGTATCTGAGAACAATATATCTGATTGCCAATAAATCCAGATAAAACATATTGCCTATTTTGTCTACCCGCCCTGCCGACATATTGCCTATTTTATCCACCCGCCCTGCCGACATATTGCCTATTTTTCCACCCGCCCTGCCGACATATTGCCTATTTTAACCCGCCCTGCCGACATATTGCCTATTTTGTCCACCCGCCCTGCAGACATATTGCCTATTTTGTCCACCCGCCCTGCCGACATATTGCCTATTTTATCCACCCGCCCTGCCGACATATTGCCTATTTTGTCCACCCGCCCTGCAGACATATTGCCTATTTTATCCACCCGCCCTGCCGACATATTGCCTATTTTGTCCACCCGCCCTGCAGACATATTGCCTATTTTTCCACCCGCCCTGCCGACATATTGCCTATTTTTCCACCCGCCCTGCAGACATATTGCCTATTTTGTCCACCCGCCCTGCCGACATATTGCCTATTTTTCCACCCGCCCTGCAGACATATTGCCTATTTTGTCCACCCGCCCTGCAGACATATTGCCTATTTTATCCACCCGCCCTGCCGACATATTGCCTATTTTGTCCACCCGCCCTGCAGACATATTGCCTATTTTATCCACCCGCCCTGCAGACATATTGCCTATTTTGTCCACCCGCCCTGCCGACATATTGCCTATTTTGTCCACCCGCCCTGCCGACATATTGCCTATTTTATCCACCGCCCTGCCGACATATTGCCTATTTTGTCTACCCGCCCTGCCGACATATTGCCTATTTTGTCCACCCGCCCTGCCGACATATTGCCTATTTTGTCCACCCGCCCTGCAGACATATTGCCTATTTTATCCACCCGCCCTGCCGACATATTGCCTATTTTGTCTACCCGCCCTGCCGACATATTGCCTATTTTGTCCACCCGCCCTGCCGACATATTGCCTATTTTGTCCACCCGCCCTGCCGACATATTGCCTTTTTTCCACCGCCCTGCCGACATATTGCCTATTTTGTCCACCCGCCCTGCGACATATTGCCTATTTTATCCACCCGCCCTGCAGACATATTGCCTATTTTGTCCACCCGCCCTGCCGACATATTGCCTATTTTATCCACCCGCCCTGCCGACATATTGCCTATTTTGTCCACCCGCCCTGCAGACATATTGCCTATTTTATCCACCCGCCCTGCAGACATATTGCCTATTTTGTCCACCCGCCCTGCAGACATATTGCCTATTTTATCCACCCGCCCTGCCGACATATTGCCTATTTTGTCCACCCGCCCTGCAGACATATTGCCTATTTTATCCACCCGCCCTGCAGACATATTGCCTATTTTGTCCACCCGCCCTGCCGACATATTGCCTATTTTATCCACCCGCCCTGCCGACATATTGCCTATTTTTCCACCCGCCCTGCAGACATATTGCCTATTTTGTCCACCCGCCCTGCCGACATATTGCCTATTTTATCCACCCGCCCTGCCGACATATTGCCTATTTTGTCCACCCGCCCTGCCGACATATTGCCTATTTTATCCACCCGCCCTGCCGACATATTGCCTATTTTGTCCACCCGCCCTGCCGACATATTGCCTATTTTGTCCACCCGCCCTGCCGACATATTGCCTATTTTGTCCACCCGCCTTGCCGACACCACCGTTATGTGATCCAACCGATATTGAGCCAGTGTTGGTTTACCATGTATGATCTGCACTTCCGTGCAAACTGATCATGATTTGCACTCTTCACTATTCAGTCAATGAATGTTAGCAAGTTACCCCATAAACAGTGTATGATGCAACCATTCAAAACAAGGAAACGAAAGTCCAATAAAGAAACTTAGCAGGTATAGAGGTCAGATTTCAAGGGAGTCATATTCATACCCCGATGAAGTGCGATGTTCTCATCTGAAATACGTATATTGACGGGGATTGTTACGTTAGACACACAGGTGGGGTGAGATGGTTTGGCACCTAAATGTCTAAAAAAAATAGGTTTTGAGAACGTTCTGATCTGATTTTGTAATTTTGAATCAAGATAAGGTCAAAATTCTTTTGAGAGGGTTATGAATTGCTATATCATTTTAATGAAATTCTAATGAACTAATCATTACTGTTGGTAGATGAATTCCGCAGACCCATTTATATTTAGATTAAAATTATAATGATAAGAAACTGATTATTTGATGTAATCATCTCCATTGCAGAATATAAGACGTTAAATTGATATACTATTGCATAAAGAAACTTGGCTATATACACCTATAATGATCGTATATGTGGTAAAATACTATCAAGTAACAACTAAATTAGATTTTATACTATATTGTAGTTTAATGGTTTCACTTATGATTTATTAACATTCATAATCAGTGAACATAAATAAGATTTCTAGATGATTAAAAACTACTTCAGGGACTATTTTTTTAACACAGATATGTCGCTACATGCACATATTCGAGAGTCGGTAATTATATTACTACATGTAATTGTATCGGTAATTATATCGATTGATCGATACTTTTAACATCGTCTCTTATTTCATGCTTCAGTAAGTTTGAAGGCCATAAATATATCAAACTGTTACAAGCAATTTAAACTACAATATGTGCTGCCTAACATATAAATTGGAATGTCGGTAAGTCACTTCTTAATTCCGAAATTGCTGACATCCGTCCACATAATGTACACTCTTCTGTTAAAGAACATGGTTTCTTTGTGTGCTGTTCTTGATTGACTACATTCATCTTGAAACAGGAATACACTGATTAAGATACACTGTACGTAAATATTCAACTGAATTTCAAGGCGAGTTCAATAAGATTATTCAAATGGAATACAGAATTCCCTGACACAACACACTCTTAAGAAATGACACGACCCATCTTTTATACGAGTTAATGCTTGACTTACATGATGTTTGTCCATTAATGTTAATGTATTGTTTTATTGTTACGATAATTAAATCATGTTAGTAAGACACACCCCGCCACCCCCTTCGAAGAGTATATCACTTATTGTAAAAAACCGTTCAGGTAGCGGAGCTGATCTCTGTTCAATGCCTCATAAAACAGAATCTCTCAATTGCGGGTATAAACATTTCACGAGACCGCGTATATTGGCGATTGTACAGTTTTGGAGGGACTGTTAAACAAAATATCTAAGGGTACTTTAGATAAGATATTTGAAACGGGATTATTTCTGTTGACTGACCTATATCTGGATACATCCGTAAAAAGACACACGGTTAGTACCTATAACACATGCTTAGAATATCACTGCGGAAAAGTGGATTTTCAATATAGATTTTCAATGAACCATATAGCAAAACGGTATACATGTATAAATTCTTTAATTAACAACAGATATACCAAACAAATATGGACGTTTTGTAATGGTTTTGCTTTCGTAAGTCTTAAAAGAAATTAGAACATAATCGTCCTCGATGTCATTTGGATCAAACACAATGTCTCTCCAGACGTAATCAGGTGCCAAGGACCTGTTGTGAGGGTGATAGGTCCACTGAGTGCGTCATTACCTTGTGACGTTAGTATCAGATTTCACTGCAGGCATTCCGTGACATTCTCTGAACATTTTACGATATTATTTTCAAAATAATCTCTTTTGAACCAAGCTTCAATATCATATATATATCCAGAACATGTTAAATTCTTAACGCGTATTTAGATTGAATAAGGACAACGCTAGTTAATTAAGTGGTTGTGTTGCTGTCCCAGAATGTATTTAAAACAAAATATGATATATCCTTTTCTTTCCTAATACCTTAACATGATGAAGGAGCTTCCTGCTTTATCGCGTCACATGTTGACGAAATATCCTTCTAAATGCGGTTTAGTATTCATTTCAAGCTACACTGAATAAGTTTTTAACCATTTCATTTATTTGCATTCGTGATAGCAAATGTCATCTGAGAAATCATTTAAAGACAGAGCGCATCTAAACTTTCGTTTCCTCGTTACTCTTTTCCTTTTTAGAGCCTTAATTTACATTGAACGATCTGAAACACGTTTTTGCAGTTCCTCATTTAATCAGATTGCAGTACAATAAGCCCAGAGCTGGAAATAGCATGTCATAAATCACAGAAAGCGTAAACTGAACGTTAGTCTGGGGTTTAGAGTAGCACTCCGGTATTGAGTGGATTCACGTTTCTGTTGATTATCGGTATAATAAAACTATCAAGTATTGTTGAAAATCTTTTGTATTTTGGACTTAAAAAATCTTCATGAAAAACTGACGAAGAAACACTGATAAACAAATTACAAACATCAGAATTTGACGTTCTCTGGTAGAATATTTGTTTGTCTTCATTTATACATGTTTCGAACTGAATCCCTAGCTTTCATTGTTTTCCATGATGTTTCTCTGGTTGGTTTTATAGCAATTTTTTTTTTTTTTTTTTTTTACACACATATGAAAAGTCCTCTAAGTAGCTCTAGTATTTGCCATTGTCTACAGTTCCTTGTAATTTGCAGTCAGTCATTCTCTTTCACAGGAACCACATTTACAGTAGAAAAAGATTATATAGACAGAAAAAGTGACACTAATTCGAAACATTCGCAATGAAGAACCTTTCTGTCAGTTTTTCGAATATATTGAACATATAAAGATTGTTAATAACCTATCAAAAATAGAGGCATGCTAGAAATAGCCCCTTTAGCTAATATTGAGTGGTTTAATAATAATAATAATAATAATATAAAAATGTCTTTTTTGAAAATGTCAGTCTTTGTGACATTACCACTTTTAATTAATTGTTTACATAATCTTGATTTTCACAGCAATCTCTTAAAACTGTTTTCTCCAATAGCATTCAGTCGGAACTTCTAAAACAATATTATCTCTAACAGCATGCCCACTTTATCCGATCGTTATATATAAGAATCAATCCTATTTCTCTTGCATAAATACATTTATATATTTTTTCTTCATCAAGTCAATGTCATGGCTATGTATAAGTAAGTCGTTAATTTGATGTTTGAATGTAATTGAATATATTCGCATTTACAGACATCATTACCATCTGTGGAAGTTTTGTGTAGCTTATGGTCAGAATTAAATTGCATAAACAGTTAATTACAATAATTATTTATGGCTTATATAATAAATTCAGATGTATATGTAGTTTTCCCTCCACAACACATGAACAAAGTATATTATTTATTTCATTTATTTATACCTATTTTAATATAGAAACAATAGGAGAACTTGAGGCATTTGTTAAAAAAACACAAAAAAACGCTTAGCATAGCATATCGACATTGTCCAGAAACAGATGAATGTGAATTATGACTGGATGTGAGATATGACTAGATGTGGAATATGACTAGATGTGAAGTATTGCTGGATGTGAGATATGACTAGATGTGAAGTATTGCTGGATGTGAGATATGACTGGATGTGAAGTATTGCTAGATGTAAGAATTGACTATAGATGTGAAGTATTGCTGGATGTGAGATATGACTAGATGTGAAGTATTGCTGGATGTAAGATATGACTAGATATAAGATATGACAAGATCAGGAATATGACTAGATGTGAAGTATTGCTGGATGTGAGATATGACTAGATGTGAAGTATTGCTGGATGTGGAATATGACTGGATGTGAAGTTTTGCTGGATGTGAGATATGGCTAGATGTGAAGTATTGCTGGATGTGAGATATGGCTAGATGTGAAGTATTGCTGGATGTGAGATATGGCTAGATGTGAAGTATTGCTGGATGTGAGATATGACTAGATGTGAAGTATTGCTGGATGTGAGATATGACTAGATGTGAAGTATTCGACAAGATGTGAAGTATTGCTGGATGTGAGATATGACTAGATGTGAAGTATTGCTGGATGTGAGATATGCTAGATGTGAAGTATTGCTGGAATGATAGTGAATATGGGACATGATGTGAAGTGATATGCTGGATGTGAATATGACTAGATGTGAAGATTATGCTGATGTGAGATCATTGAATATGACTAGATGTGAAGTATTGCTGGATGTAAGATATGACTAATATATTAAGATATGACTAGATAGAATATGACAATTGAGAGTATTGCTGGATGTAAGATATGACAAGATGTGAAGTATTGCTGGATGTGGAATATGACAAGATGTGAAGTATTGCTGGATTGATAAGAGATGGTACTGATGGAATATACAGAATATGACAAGATAGATATGACTAGATGTGAATATTGCTGATTAAGTATGACTGAAAGTATTGCTGGATGTGAGATATGACTAGATGTGAAGTATTGCTGGATGTGAGATATGACAAGATGTGAAGATGCTGATGGAATATGACTGATGTGAAGTTTGCTGGATGTGAATATGACTAGATGTGAAGTTTGCTGGATGTAGATATGACTAGATATAAGATATGACAAGATCAGGAATATGACTGGATGTGAAGTTTTGCTGGATGTGAGATATGACTAG
>CM037778.1:30755447-30805447 GCA_021229015.1 Solen grandis
CATTTCGCAAAATACTCGAACATATAATTTACAATCTCAGTATGAAGTGCTCATTATACGTTTATATCTATGAACTTATGAATAGATTTTTTTAATTATTTTTCACGTTTGATAGTATGCACCGATATCATTTGAAACTTACCGCAAACACGATTTATCTTGGTATAAGCATGGCATATAATTTCGCTAGTATCAAGAAGACTTGCTTCAATTATATCAACACGGAATTAAAATAAGTTTATGATTAATTCTACTGTACCTTAATCATTTCTTTATTCTTTTTCTTTACTGAAAAATAATAATATGCAACTTTATGAAAAACAAAAAAAATATATATCTTAAAACAAGAGGGCCAAGATGGCCGTGTGTAGCCTGAGTAAAATTGCTGTGTAAGGCATGATTACAAAAAAAAATGTGGCATCTAAAGTGTTTGCAATGATTTTCTAACATTTTGACTAAGTGCTCTAGATTTTGATCCTACCTAAATTTCCACTCATCTGGGATTTCATGCAGTTATCATTCTTATTAATTAAAAGGGAAATTTTTTTTTGACCCCTGTGACCCAGTTTTGAACTCATCTGAGATTTGATGTAAACAAACATTCTGACCAAGTTATATGAGGTTAGGCCAAAACTGTGGCCTATGGTGTCTTCACAAGGATTTTTCTAAGATTTTATAAGATTTGACCTAATAACCTAGTTTTTGACCCAGCATGACCCAATTTCAAACTCATCCGACATATCATAAAGCAAACATCCTGACCAAATTTCATGAAGATTATGCCAACAATGTGGCCTCAAGGTTTTTCTAAGATTTGAGCTGATGACCAAGTTTTTGACCCCACGTGACCCCAATTAATGACGATTTGGCTAAAACTGTGGCCTCTAGAGTGTTCACATTTTTTTTTAAGATTTGACCTGGTGACCTAGTTTTTGACCCCACGTGACCCAATTTTGTACTCATCCAAGATATCATGTAGAAAAACATCCTGACCAAATTTTATGAATTTAGGAGATGTAATATACTAGCAAGTGAAAAGAAAAAAAAGAAAGCGACAAAGATGTAATATAAATGAAAACAAAAAGTTCCGTCAGTGTGATTTGATCTCGGGACACTTAGTTTACCAGACGAGCACAGAACGTAGACGGTTACTATAAATAGCTTATGTGATGGGGACGAGTCCACTATCAAGGTTAATTACGTTTTCTAAAGCTTCACAACTACTTACCTTTTCAACTGCATGGGTGGTTTTTATGTCTGAATTTTTCAACTGAATGTTGTTGTTTTTTATGTTTTCATAGGTAGATTAAATTGTTATTTGCCATTTGACAAGCATGCAGAAAGATATGCACCCTTAAACTCCCATTTTATGATGGAATATCCTAAAATGTTTTATGCAAACCAATGAAACGAATGCTTTTTCGAACTCAAGATAAGATTGGTTCAAGAAATAGGTCAAAATCCATTTCATACGCCGAAAAAAGGCTCAATATCGATAATATGACATATGTGAAGCTCCAAATTACACCAGTTTACTTACAACAGAAGTGATACCTATGGATTAGTCCAACCAGTAAGCGATTGCCAAACCTAAGTCATCACTTGAACATTTCGATGATTTCAAAGCAGTTCGGAGTTGACTTGTTCCCAGTCGGGGAAGTCGATTAAACCACAGAGACTGCTCTGCAATTCATTCACAAACAAATCGGTTGCAAAACAAGCGTTTACATATCAGGACGACGACGTGATCGGGAAATTTCCTGTCTCTTGCAAGTGACTCGTGTAAGTTGCTGTTGTTATAATAAAAAAAAACTAGTTTGTATGTCTAAATGGCGCCTCTAATCTTTGGTAAAAATCAAGCAGTTTGAAAGCTTTGAGTATCGCCTGAAATGTTTACAAATCAATGCATTTTCCTGATACGGTATTGCTGTGCCTACGATTAGCACGGATGGACACGAGTGAAATAGGCTTTATCTGGCTTCTGTAATGAATGTATTGTACCACAGAAATATGTCATCATTTGTGATTGACAGAATAAAACACAATGCAAATCAGAATCTGGAAAAGGTGTGTTTTTACTGAGTTACCTGTATGAATGAAACAAAAAGTATATCTTTCGAGTTGATAAAGAAGGAAATCAACGGTAGTTTATCAAGAATAATTGTTGATTTCATAGCAGAAACAGCGAATGTATGGCAGACAACAGATACTATTGGTAACGTTTATAAAGCGACAGGTCGGATAAAAGAATGCTTATCGTGTAGAAAGGGGACCGAAAGTTCAAAGGGATAATACCGGTCGGATCCGATAAACGTTGAAGAGTTAATCACGACAAGTACCAGCTGTTAATGTATTAGGATTATGAAACCGAAAAATGAAAGTGCAGGAAAACGATACTCTAGAACTACAATCACATGGAATAAAACGAACGCTGTGTGAAACTTTCGAATATAATTATCATATAATTAAAGGCCCATTATATTTCGTAATTATACAGTTTTCATGAAAAAGAAATTTAAGATATATACGATCTGGCATGAATTGTCATTTCATATCAAATTTTCCTAAACTCTTTCATGAAAATGTTAAGCTCGCCAGAGGTCCGCTTAATAACATTTTCATGAACTCGTTTAGTAAAATTTGATATGAAATGACAATTCATGCTAGATTTTTTTTTATCATATGACCTATACTGACAGTAAATCGCGATTATGACAACAATAAACAAAAACATGAATGAACGGACTGTGAACGAATTACTTTTATAATCTATCACCAAGAAAATAGTTTCAAATAATAACCGAAAATAACGATTTAAAATGTGTAGTTCTCAAATATTTTCAACATCATATGTATCAAAAAAATCAAGCACATTTAATCGAGCTGTTCGAAATCAACACACTATGCATGCATACAGAATACACGCGCGTGACGCGGAGTGATGTAATTCGGTCTAAAAGTTATATGTAACGTGTTAAATATAAGAAAATATGTGATTATTATATTACATCGGAAACAGCTGTTTGAGCATATGATAAAAAATAACATTGACATATGGTAGACTAACGCAAATGGTACATACTGTCCAAATACCTATAGTAAAATAACAGTTAAAAGCATTGAAAATGTTTATCAAATAACGACATTTAGTATTTTGTATGTATGTTATTATATAAGATACTCGCATTGTTTGCATTTTGCAAAGACAGTCCGTAATCGGAAATAATTTGAATTTGAAAAACCGTCGTTGATTCTACTCGCGATTCGTTAACAGTGACACATATATATATAAGGTATATGGGTAATGTCAGAAAATTTACATAGATATGCGGAATATGCAGTTTTGTTAACAATTTAATTATCTTTAGTCAAATTATGAATTGTAGCAATGTGGTCGTTCACGAGTATGTGTATAGAATGCATCTTTTACCAAATATGGAAAACATTTTTTGCTTTACTGTCCGAAGAATATATATGACTTTTGGAAGAATAATGGGCCTTTAAGCTATAAAATAAACTATTCTTGATGGTGATTAAGTATTGTTGTGCTTTCACAAGCATATCTATATATTCCTCTTCCGATGTCTTGGTATTCTGTCCGTCGTAATAAACTTTTTGCCTCCTGAAAAACGGTTTAAATAAGATGCAAGTCTTACCAGTAATTCTATATTGTAGTAAAAGGATGTGTGATTGCTAAGATAAGATCATTTTTTTTAGCGAAAGCAAGAAACATGAATATATAGAAAAGGTTATAAAAGTTTAACTTTAACACTTGTGATTAATTTGCGTTGAGCATAATGTATAATAGTTTATAGATTCCTAGTTTGATTCCATCAGTTTACACTGGACTGGTCCCTGTGACCGAGTGGTTTGATAACCCGCTCAGTTATCACGCTCAGCGTATAAGGGTAGCTCCAGGACTGCTTGGTCCAGTGTCCGGCCTGCGTGTGGTATATTGATACATGTCTGCGGCGTGATACTGCAGTGTGGTATATATTGACACATGTCTACGGCGTGATACTGCAGTGTGGTATATATTGACACATGTCTACGGCGTGATACTGCAGTGTGGTATATATTGACACATGTCTACGGCGTGATACTGCAGTGTGGTATATATTGACACATGTCTACGGCGTGATACTGCAGTGTGGTATATTGACACATGTCTACGGCGTGATACTGCAGTGTGGTATATACTGACACATGTCTACGGCGTGATACTGCAGTGTGGTATATACTGACACATGTCTACGGCGTGATACTGCAGTGTGGTATATATGACACATGTCTACGGCGTGATACTGCAGTGTGGTATATACTGACTCATGTCTACGGCGTGATACTGCAGTCTGGTATATACTGACACATGTCTACCGCGAGATACTGCAGTGTGGTATATTGACACATGTCTACGGCGTGATACTGCAGTGTGGTATATACTGACTCATGTCTACGGCGTGATACTGCAGTGTGGTATATACTGACACATGTCTACGGCGTGATACTGCAGTGTGGTATATATTGACACATGTCTACGGCGTGATACTGCAGTGTGGTATACATTGACACATGTCTACGGCGTGATACTGCAGTGTGGTATACATTGACACATGTCTACGGCGTGATACTGCAGTGTGGTATATATTGACACATGTATACGACGTGATACTGCAGTGTGGTATATTGACACATGTCTACGGCGTGATACTGCAGTGTGGTATATATTGACACATGTCTACGGCGTGATACTGCAGTGTGGTATATATTGACACATGTCTACGGCGTGATACTGCAGTGTGGTATATTGACACATGTCTACGGCTTGATATTGCAGTGTGGTATACTGACACATGTCTACGGCGTGATACTGCAGTGTGGTATATATTGACACATGTCTACGGCGTAATACTGCAGTGTGGTATATTGACACATGTCTACGGCGTGATACTGCAGTGTGGTACATATTGACACATGTCTACGGCGTGATATTGCAGTGTGGTATATTGACACATGTCTACGGCGTGATACTGCAGTGTGGTATATACTTACTCATGTCTACGGCGTGATACTGCAGTGTGGTATATATTGACACATGTCTACGGCGTGATACTGCAGTGTGGTATATATTAACACATGACTACGGCGTGATACTGCAGTGTGGTATATTGACACATGTCTACGGCGTGATACTGCAGTGTGGTATATTGACACATGTCTACGGCGTGATACTGCAGTGTGGTATATATTGACACATGTCTACGGCGTGATACTGCAGTGTGGTATATATTGACACATGACTACGGCGTGATATTGCAGTGTGGTATATATTGACACATGACTACGGCTTGATACTGCAGTGTGGTATATATTGACACATGACTACGGCGTGATACTGCAGTGTGGTATATATTGACACATGACTACGGCTTGATACTGCAGTGTGGTATATATTGACACATGACTACGGCTTGATACTGCACTACGGCGTGATACTGCAGTGTGGTATATACTGACACATGTCTACGGCGTGATACTACAGTGTGGTATATATTGACACATGACTACGGCGTGATACTGCAGTGCAGCAGTATTATATCTGTCTCATGTAGACATAGTCTCCAAATTACTTACATCTTATCACTGGGACGTTAAACCTATTAACAAACACACAGTCAGTTTACACTCTTGAATAATATACGCTTTTAATTTGTAATTACTAATGGTAATGTATATCTATACATAAACAGTGCGCGCAGTAATATTTGACATTTTTTATTTACATTTACATGGTTAAATATTTGCTGTTGGTCGATATTCAGCTTCCAGCAGCTTCCTTGTTCCTTTCATTTCTACTTCCTGTAAGTAGTCACGTTCACCTCTCGCTTCCGTGTGGCTGCCTGTCTGCTCGGGAGATTGTCTTTTTCAACCTTGCCAAGATTCGATAAATATTTACAGATATAAGAAACAAGAACACTTGTTTTTCTCTTTATTTTCAGGTTTTCAAATACTGAAAAGGTTTCCAAACGTGTTTGCTTTATTTCTGACTTTCATATGAAATCAAATTTCTCATACGACTTTGAATATGAAGCAACTATATATTTTTTCTAATACATGATGTATTTAGCTCACCCGAGTACGACCTGCCATATGTAAGCTACTGTGATCGCTACAAACTGGGCAGATATTGATGAAACTTTGCATGGCTAATCAATGGTTGGTCCTTTACTAAAGTTGCTAAAATAAGATTCCTGAACTCGGATTGCCATTGCAACCAAATTAATTCGGTTGAAAAAAATAAAGAAATCATCCAGCACAAAGCTCTAGCACAAACGACCCTCTACCAACTTTGATAAAATAAGGACGAGAACCTGAAACTTGAGGCCCCCAGGGATTTGCTAGTTTCTGAAAGGATATGTGAGACGAAAAATATGCCCACAGTTTTCTTCCAAAGGACATAACTTAGTATACCACATACGAATAACACTTACCTGGGCCTCAGAGCAAATTTTACGGGTTTTTTTTTTCAATAACCCCCTTTTCTTCTTTCTTTTTTTTTAATTTTCACCTGCGGGCTCATAGAAAGAAATCCATGTTTTATCACATGTTATGATTTCAAATATATCCACTTATCGATAGAATCATCTTGCTTTCGTAAAAGTTCTTTTGTGTTCTTTCATAACGCTCGAATATCTCACGAAGCCCACAACTTCCTTTAAAATATACATAAAACACTCTGAACTGATGCTGTTTCTATTTTATATATCTTAATCAATGATGTTTTTGACATCAAAAGGACGTCCTGATCTTGGGTCATCTTCAAGAGGAGATCTATCCCACTTACTTCGTTTTTCCCACCTTGTAACATGCTAGGACAGTTTGTCAGTAAACAACATCTAAGTCCGCTTTGATTTCCGCCGGTGAGTGGTTCATTAATTCTCGAATTCGGATATATATTTTAATATGTCTGCTCCTCCATCGCCACGATAGTTTATAGAAAAGGAAGTTTGTAGTCTAAATTTCATGCCAAAAGGCATTGAAAGATGGATTTTACAGCTGTCACCGAGCTACCAGTATCCATCTTTCAATCTCCCTGGTGAGTCTTTCATTTCGCTAATGGCAGCCTACAGTTTGGCGCCATGGAATTATACCACCGTCTTAGATACCCATGTTCATCTTAGTGAAGTGAAATAATGCGTGTTACTTTTCTTGCTCAAAATAATTAGTAGTGTCCCTTTCAGGACTTGTACCCGGGACCCCTCGATCCGGAAGTGCATGTCCTACTACTTGACGACTGCTCCCCCATTCGAAACATACTAAATAGCCAAAACCATGCTCTATTTAAGAAAAATATATACACTGTGCAGAAAGATATCGAGAAAAAGTGTAATAATTTTTTAAATGACCTTTATATTAAAGGAAAATCAGGTCCAAATATGGAAGATGTTTACATTTATCTTTACCTCGTTTTGTTCTACACATATAAAAAAAAACATACTTCTATATATGTATAAAACATAATTTGTATAACATTTTGTTTTGAAAAAAAATCCTTTATTGATAGTGTCACATATGATTTTTCTTTATAAATAGGTTGTCCTCTTGCGGCATGCATTTGTATTGACCGGAAGGAAAATGACAGGAAAATAAAAGAGCATAGAAACAGGTTTTCACAATAACAGAGATATTTCATTGACTCAAACAATGGTTTCCACTCTGATCATTAGCCTGGCTAATTATAAAGCGTCCGTTGTCAAGGTTACATAATGTTATGGTGTCTGGATAGTGTGACCAGGTTCTTGTGATCAAGAACCGAGTTAAATATATATTCAGGGAAGATCCATAAGTTACGACAACTTAACAATTAAAGTTTTAGATTAGTTCGTTGACAGTCTGAAAACATACTAAAAGATTTTGGCAAAAAGGGCATCCATTTGTGACATGCTAATCGCATTAACCAAGTAAACCTTGCTTTTGAATATCAAGTACTGGTTAGTTTGAAAATTGAAGAAAATAACTGAGATAAAAAAAGTCACGTATCAAAGCGATTTACAGAAAAGGCACTTCAAATTGTCTGATTTCCAGACTCTTGCATCGGAGAAAAAGAGCAGGACACATAACTGTTACACAATGTTGTGTAGCCTGTAGTGTTTTTCGGAGTATGGCGTTTCAAAAAATGTCTCTTTGTCTTTAAAACGAGGTCATATGATTTCCCCATAATGAAGGAAGTACGCAGGTATATAATTAAGATAACGTGGGTAAACAGTGATAATGTTCTAAGTCTGTGAATTATTCAAATAACAAAAGGCAGGACAGATAATTTGCTCCGAAAAACATGTTTCTGATAAATAACATGAATAGGTTATTACTACATTGACATAAAATTGACATGGATGATACCTTTTTAACGCGTGCGCACGCATTAGCCTTTTGTTCCAAATCATATTATTTTTCGGCGTAGCTGTATAATTTCGATTTCAACTCGCATCTTAAACCAATCAAATGTACGCTAACAGCGGTAAATAATTCTAAGCTGAATAAAAGGACTCCTGTTATTGGTTAACGCATCGTTATGGACTATAAAATTACTGTAAATAAGGGGTGCAGCTTGTATATATCATTCAGCTTGGTGTTATTACTTTTCTTTTTGATGTAAACATGAAAGTGATTTCAGTAAGTTAAATACAATCCTTTTCCATCAATTGAGGAATGCTACTTTGTGAAAATGATTTAAAACAACAAAAAAGAATCCACCGTGTTATGACATGAAACCCCTTAATTACTATGTATATTGAATTCTTCCAGCCTGCCGAGATGCTCTCATTGAAAATTAATTCGCCAAAACCAAAACAACTAATAACGCTTTTATATCATAATTGTCATATGCAATAATGATATGAACAAATATCAAACAAGCCTATTTACAGATATAATTTTTTGTATTACCGTCTATAAATAAGTATATTTCATAGAAAAAATACTGAACTATTTCTAGAGCGTACTAAATTTGTTGTGCGTCGGTCTTTCGCGCGCTTTTCCTCGGAATGTTCTAGAAGACTGGAAATCTCGTTTTTCTTTCATCCTACGCCGAATATCTTTTTTAAAGATATTTCTTGTTTTCTTTAATTACAAAGATTAAGAAATAAAAGAAGCTCTAAAAAAAAACATTTTCTTAATTCATAAAGCATTGATACCTTTCATTGGCGTAAACAAACATTAATAGTATTTTTTAATATCGAAGACCAACCAGCATATGAGCTTTCTTTTCAAATTGATTTTTTTTATTTAGCAGACATTTGATCAAAATTCGTGCTGAAGATGTTCTTTTATTTTTCAAACGTTTCAAAAGAAAAAAAAACAGAAAGAAGTGAGATAGATATGTGCCAAAGTTCGTTCGTGATATAAAGAAATGTCTTTTACATATTTTTTTACTTGTTCTTTCCTTTTGCTTATGGCTCCGACATGCATCGTATGGCTTAAAGTATAATTTATCTTACACCTTTAGTTATAATGATTCATCTAGTATACCATGTTCCGTTTTTCGTCGTTGTTAAATTATCATATCGGATAGGGCAGTATATAGTTAGAAGATATGTGTAGTTCAAAGCATTAGAGAGAGAGAGAGAGAGAGAGAGAGAGAGAGAAGGGGGAGAGTAAATGTATATGACCAGGTGCGTATCTTAGATGAGTCCATCAGAAAAATGTAAACATATACGTGTTTGCAGTAGAGAAATGACAAAGGAAATGTTGCATTAACGCTGAGTTATGTATATTTAGACGGTATAATATGCTCCTTGATTGTTATAGCGGTCTCTAGTCAGCCATTTTGCTTAATAATAAAAAATGTCTATGCATGCCCCTGATGATAGTATAGAAATCAGTAATTTCTTCTGAAGAAATAGGACTTGCTCAAAATAAAACAGGGAAGTGGGATGGGCGTAGAAAGAGCATTCAGATGATAATTCTGAAAAGTAACACAACGAAAGTGAAAATCGGTGTCGTTCATGATAATTCACTAGTCAACTATTGCAATGCTTCTTACTAGTGACTTCATCACTCGCCGCAGACATTCCAACCATGTTCAGATATTCCACGGTCATATTAAAGATTGGCTCCAAAAGTGAAAGGATTTCGGATCATCTTGATCTGGAGAGGTCTCAAGCCAAGAGCAGTGAAAATAATGTCTTGATTAAATACCCACTGTGGATTAAACACATGTGATAGAAGCAATGAAACGGTAAATGTAGAACATTCTTTTCTAAACATCGTGTGGTAACATTCTCAAATATGTTTTAGTTTTAATAATTGAACATTGATGCCGACAAACATGAAATTTTACATGACAATCCAGATATAACTGACCAAAAAGATGGATTAAAATGAGTAAAAGGTATACCACACAATTATTGACCATGTGAACTGACCAATATAGTTTATATTGCTGTGTGCAGATCAAATGATGTTATTTTTTTTCTCCCGAACATAAGCAAATGTCATTTTCCCATAAAATCAGCATCTAAAACACAATAATTCTTTTTTCATATGTATTTTTTTAATGTTTTCAAAGCCCCTTCTATACACGAAATATAATTTAAAAAACTGTTAAAAATTAAGAATTGAAAAAATATAGGGTTAATTCCCCCATGTGTCTCAAAAATTATATATTGCCTAAGTTATCAACAGAAAAAATAACAAAAGCAAAACTATATTAAATAAAAACATTTACATTTTTGCTATAGGTATATAAGAACCCTTAAAATGTTACTTGAAACTTCAAAGATAGATATACCTCATGGAATAGAAGTCCATTACTATGCAATTCATTAATTTTGAGTTGTTGCTGTTTGTATAAGGTTATTATTATTTTTTTGTCCGGAGCATAATCATAAAGGGTATCATTACAGATGGATACATCTTACTGGGCAAAGTAAGTGCACTGCACAAAAACTATAAATTATCTTTTCTAATTTTGGAATAATTGACTTTTTGTTAAATATCAAAATGCTGAAAAGTACACTTCACAAGAACCACACCCCTGTTACCCATTATGTTCATACCTCAGTTTTCGACATTGCTACTTATATTGTTTATCTGGTTATATGATTGTAACTGTTATTTTCCTGATATCTTCTACATACTCAAACTCGGAACACAACAAACAGAGGTGTACTTATCCTGGGACAAAGCCCAGGTCGGGTAACCCATTTCCAATAGTTTCTTCTTTGTATCTGCCCAAAGTCTTCATGGAGAGGGGGTTGCTTCACTGTTTTTGGGATCCCTGTATTACTTGTCATACTGACAAGCCTTGTTCTTTCAAACTTGGACCCTAATCATGAATAATATATTGCGTCTGATGAAATTATTCGTCAACGTGTCCTGATGCCAGTCTTATTTTGAGAGTCTTATCACCAATAGAACGCCACGTCCTACCGATATAATTCCATTTGTAAACATGAATGCAACTGACAAAGAATTGTAGAAGTAAAACAGAAAAAAGAAACTCCTATATTGAGTATAACATATTTTAGAAAAAAAGTCTAACGTGAATAGGTAAAAGGTTTGGGGAAAAAAGAATCAATTGCAAATAAGAACAAACAGACAAAACCAAACTTTAAATGCATTGTCATTTGAATATCAAAAATGAAAAATACATGTCACGTATCATTCCTATTCCAGACGTTCAATATCATAGCGTTTATTTGTTGCTCAACCTTTGAAATAGTGAAATGGCTATAAAGCCATTTGATTCAAACACTATAAAGCCACTAGATTTAAACACCATATGACTTTAAAGCCACTTGATTTAAACACATAATGGTGCTTTCTAAGAACACTTCTTATTTTATTGGTTACTTTATTTTGTATAATTTATGCTATTCCAAATTTAACTTTTAAAATCTAAAACACTATAAGACTGATAATAT
This sequence comes from Solen grandis, assembly GCA_021229015.1. NCBI lineage: Eukaryota > Metazoa > Mollusca > Bivalvia > Adapedonta > Solenidae > Solen > Solen grandis. Next base: position 30,767,372 of record CM037778.1, read on the forward strand.
GCACACTTATACAGTTTACCTTTAAAAGGAAAGCTTGTCCAGTTTCTTATCAGCCGGTCTAACCCAAGCATAAAATGTTGTTAAATGTTCAAGTCTTAGTCCCAATATAATAACTAAACACCTTGGAATGGCACGGTATATCTGACTGGTTGTTTGTAACTTCCCACAATTTATGTTGACTCTGGGAAACATGCATATATATGACGTGTACGCAAACGGATAATCTCGGCTATCTTCCATATGCAACATGTCTGAATTGTTACCAGAAAGATAAAGGATACCATGATGGAATTAACGAATTCAAATGAATATAAAGCTTGTTAATAAGATAATACCGTAGTTTACTTTTTCTGAAGACTTGGAGAGCAAATAATGTGTTTTCGATATAACGTATCAGCTACAGACTGATGTGTATTCAAAGACGACAACAAGAATAATGTCATCAAGGCGTTGTCCTTATTCAATGCAAACATTTCCAACTTACACGTGATAGGCCGTAGTCTCACGGAATGCCAGCTGTGAAAATTGACACAAAAATGCAGAGATAATAGTCCTATCTTGGGATCCATCAACCTCTCAACGGGACCTGGTCACGTGATTACCTGTGATAAATGGATTTGAATGACATCTTGTCGATTAAAATGAGAACATATCGTGGGAAATTACGCCAACATATCTGTCACTGATACACCTTATTTTTGATAATATAAAATTACAATCACTTCTTAATGACAATTCATTAAATATATAAACATTGTCGATAGCTATCATTTGTTTCGAGGGACTTGTTAGCAAGAATTTGTATCTATACAAGAAGTAATAGTTATCATGTGTTTAGAGGGACTGGTTAGCAAATAGAAAATAGATTTTGTACGGTATAATAAAATAAATACGACCCTAATGGATGAAAAAAAAACATAATGTTTACCAGCGGCAGATGACGTAAATTTCGGCTTTATAGCTGTGTTTACATCAACTGTCTTAAGTGAACATTCTTTTCTATTACATGCATTTGGATCTGAAATTCATTCAAACATGCAAACTTTTTTTCAGCCTGACTGTTTTCAATCAAAGGCATAATTATAAGGCAAAATCGTGCCACCCTTATTCTCTGAACTAACGCTCAGTCATTTTACGAATCAACGAAAAAAACAACATTTGTCATGGTTATGGTTTTATAGTTGGCGGAGTAATTTTTAAACAAACCATTTTAACTGTTAGAAGGAGGGGGAAGGGGGGAGTATTGATTAGTCAGTTTTAATTACTTGCAATTAGAAGTACTCCCTATCGGTTTCTACATAAAATATCCAGTGAAACATGAAAAACAAAAACAAAAAAAAAAACAAAAAAAAAACGGTAAGACCTAATTGATCAATATATTTTCTTCAGTACATATAATAACCAATACTAAAAAATATTTTTTTTACATAAAAATGTCAAAACGTAATAGGTTCTGATTTTTATATATCAGAACTATAATTCAGGCCATGTCTACAGAGATAGTTCTGCGGGTTACACAATTCTCCCAATTAAAGTGTTATGACTCCCGATAACTTAATGGGGCTCTGTCTATAAATACGTCTAGCGTGACATTCCCAGCTAGCTTGCGTCATTTAAAAGCAAGTCGCCTTTCATAGAATAAATCCAATATTAAACTGGTGGATTTAATGACAATATGGACCGAGACAAATACGATACTTTCTGAACATAGCCTTGATGATATAACTGTCGCGTCGGCACGTCAGCTGTTAGAAAAGTTCATAGGCTAAGAAGTGATAGTTTGATTTACAATACAAATAATCTAGCTAATGATCCTGTTAGATGTCCTTGTTTACTAACGTTGACCAGACGTAGTGATGGATATATTTGAATATGACTACATTGTTAAGACGATAACCGCTGTCATAAAACAAATCATCGAGACAAAATAACCTATGGATGTTGCTGTATTTTTCTTAATCAAGCTGCATGTATTTAATAAAACGAAAAACAATTATTTGAGCAGATGCCAGTTACAATCCTTCTCTCTAATGACTACAAGAAAACCTTAAACTTAACGTTAACGTGAAAAGGGATCTGAATGAGGTACACCTTTTTAATGATACATGACAATGTATATTTTTATAATATGTATATGATTTAAAACTTACAGTTCAGATTGGACAGTATTCAATAATCTGCAAATGTGACATGTAATACGCATGCGCAATAACTTAATAGAGTCAAAATTCATCTTACTATTATGAGAAATGTGTTCCAAATGATTATATAACATTTGTGAGAAGAATTGTCCCCCTGTGGCAGACATTAGTATGAAACGATTGTATCAGGTTTAAAGAAGAGCCAAGCCATGAAGATGTGTAGGCAGATTAATGCACTCGAACAAGTGAATTATTTCCTTTGCGGCCATTTGTCTGGCAAATTATACAGCTTCTTTTATACAGCTTCTTTTGTCAATATGTCATTTTTTCGTGATATCTGGACAAGTGGCGTGACTCTAATGCTAAGACCAGGAACCCTAATGAATCGTCATATTATAGCTGTTATTTGTAAATGATGTCACTATGCATGACAAAACGTCACATGTGACGTCATTTCTCATGTAGTGACTCAAGAAAGTCTTTTCATTAGGCTGTCAAGTCTTATATACTTTCTTCTTCTGTGTTAAGAAATACTAAACGGTCTAGAAATAATTAAAATTAAAAAAAAAATGACATACCCTTTCATATAAAAGATATGATAACGTTTTGCCACCAGGTATGAAATAGTATATTAACAAACCTATTTTTAAAAGTTAAGTACAAATGTATTCATTATGCATTAGTATAGATCTATCACTTTGATATCAATTTACCGGTAGATCTACATTGTATTTGCTTATAATAGTGGCTGAGGAATGGATATGTTGAAAATCATAGAGTTTCAACAACTGTGAATGCTTTAGAGTTCAGCGTAAATCACATTTCAATGAATCATGTCATAACTCATTTCCTTGTTACACCCAGGAAACGCAAGTCGTCGTAACTTAATGATAAAATCTTCAAGGAAACGATTCTTTTCAACATTAAACAATTTACGAGAATACATTGAAGTTTTGTGGGAAGAGATGCATGCCATCATTGGTAAATATGATAAAATCCAACATTTTATCAAAGAACTTATGAAATACATACAAATATATGTAAACATATTCATTACGTATACATGTATGTAGATCTATATGGGGAAAAGAGTGAGAAAGAATGTAGATGCATGCGAGGATCAAGAGCGGAAGTGGGGGAGGGGCTCCACGTACTGAGATTTTTGAGTTCGTCCCCCCCCCCCCCCCGTATGGTGAATTTCATAGTTGAAATATGGAAAGTTTCCCTGTCGGACCCCCATTAGAAAAAAATCCTGGATCAGCGCATGAGATGTATATTGTATCATATGAATTTCAATCAAATTGATTTATATATGCTTATCTTTCTGAAGTAAAGATTTTATGTATATATATGTATACATAACAGCATTTTAAACAATCCAGCTCTGGGTTTTTGCTAGATATTATAATACATAGGCCTATATACAGTGACCAATATGTATAGATATTTATAACCTTAAGTCAATGTTATTCAACCAATGTTTTAACATTCAACGGATTTTCCAAAAGTGTCATCAAGATTGCATTTTTTATAAATAAATTTGATCCCATGCTCATAGATCTAAATGATTCGTTATTTTTGACATGCTTCTCACATTATCAAGCGAACGATTGTATAGGAGATTGATAACTGGTGTATTTGACATCGGGGACTTAAGAAACATCAAACTGAAGAGAGATGGAAAGCTAGTGCCATTTCAATAGAAAAATTAATGGAACGCTAAAATTGTCTTGACTTAAAACGATGAGAATATGAGCAGCTAACAAAGTATCCTATAATGCTGTAGCCTGTAGAAATGTTTTTTTTTTTGTCTGATCGTTTTGTGAAAATGGCAGTCTTTCTTCCAACAACGGGGAAAAAGAGAGAAACACGGAAAGTTCTATTTCTAGACAAGAACTTATGTATAAGAAGAAAAATGAAAGCAGAAAGTTTAAGAAGTGTTTATACACGTATCTATATATGATAAATTAAACTTAAACGTACTTAAACATGCTCTGTTTTTAGATTTGTAAGCTTCAAAGTTACTGCTTGACTGCATTTCACAACCAGAAGGAGCTCATGTATTTTATTTCCTACTCTTACATTAAGTTGGTCTACATAAAAATTGTTTTTCTTTTCAAAGAATTAAATATTGATACTGAGAATTATACTGCCAGTAACAGACAGACGGGTTTTAATATTAACTCAGTATAGCCTTCTGATTTTATCATGATGGTCAAATGTGCTATAGACATTAGTATAATGTTATTTAAAAGTATAGCGCATTTCATTTTATACAATATAACTGTAAACAAATGGCAAAAAATACTCGAACAGTAAATGTAGACAATTAAGAGTTTTCCACAGATTGTGTCAAATTGATTTTTTTCGCTATCCCCATGGGAATCATATATTTTCTTCCCTGGATATCGCGCGCTGCAAGCAATTTACGGGTTATACAAGTTAATTCAAACTCGAACAGAACTCATTGCATCGCCTCCCTAATTAGGATTTGTGTAGTTCAACTCTGCAGGCATTTTAATCATATTCACAAATACAAAAAGTCAAATAGAAAATCGAGTTAGACTTCATGATCAAGCAAGAATAACGGGAGAGGTCTTGAACTAAATCAAGGAAAATTGTATTTGTAGCTTGAATGTCACGATCGGGTATATTGTAATTTATATTGGGAAATACTCGTATTTGAATAGAAATATTTGTGAAATTCCGACATGTGTAATTGCCCCTAAATGATATCAAGGGATACTTATTAGATTAGATGCATATGTATTTAAACGAATTTTGGGAGTTCATCGTAAACTGGGGTTTGCCAAACATTCATGCATTAGCCCCTCAAGGTGATAAACCAGCATAAAATTCTTTGGTCAAATCAAATGGTATCAATTTATATGCTTTGATATCATTAGGATCTGTCTTTTTTTTTTCTACATAGTAAATTTTTTTCATGTTTTTTTAAATTTCCGACATTGGTAATTATTATATTTGATGTTATCACATCTACGGTTTTTTTATTTGTCTGTCTTACAAACTTAACGAATTTTACCATTTTGAAATAAGCATGCAATAAAATACTTGACTTCGGGACCTCTGTTGTATATGCTTTATGTTCACAATCAAATATAACAGGTACAGGCAAATATTTTAATTCGATAACACCTTGAATACAGTTTAAGTGAACAGTATGATTGATGTTTGATATTTTTGTTCTTTTTCAAAACGGCAGTAGTTTACAATCCAATCGAGGTTCGAACACAATAAGGTATATTTAAGAAGTATGAACATCATTAGGTACTGAAGCTTTCTTTTCTGTTACACATATGTGTATGCGCCTATACCATGTTCTATAATGTGTTCTTTGTTCCTTTTTAATTCAAAAGTATTATGAATAAGAATGTTTTATACTTGCATTAACTGTTTTGTATACGAATTTTGCATAAAAAATAATTTTAAATGTATTCACCATCCTTAACTTTTTAACAGTCTTATTTATTTATTTATTATTTATTTTGCATCATCTCATGGACTATCACTTATTACTTATGGACATTCATTTCTATAAATCCAGATCAATAATTCATGAATAAATCAACTGCTGAAATGGTTTCGTTTAACATTTCCTAATGCAAGGAAGACATTTTTATTTGGAATTATTCAAACACAGAAAATAAAAACAGTGAGGTTTAAGTAGCAGATATTTATTTGGACATTATGTGAGAAAATACAGTCAAACTAAACAAAATGCCAAATTTAAGGCTATTTAATGAATATTTTAAATTTAGAGTACAAATGATAACACGCTATTCGTGGTAGACTTTTTTAGCGTATGTAGTAGCTAAATACTGATGTACAGTTCTGATCACTCAGCAGCATTGTTTTGTGTTATTGCCTACTGACGAATCGAATCGATTTTCGCAATATAATTTTATGCCTCTGAAATCACTTTAATTTTCTGATGTGATAATGATTATGAAGGGCTGCTTTAAATATGTTAGACTCTTGGTTAGATTTTTTCAAACGAAGGAATATTCCGAATCTTTTAGCAGTTCTCCCGAGGCCTCTCGATGGCTCCCGATGGCTTGCAACACTACAAAGCTTTCTCGGGACAGCATGAAACCTGTTCTCAAAACCTCCAGAGAGTCACCAACTTTCACCGGAAAGACATCCCCGAGGCACAAGAAAAAATGCCAATTGAGGCAGAGTTAAGGAAAATTTCGACATTCATCTTTCTCAGTAAACTGTGAAAAAATCTATTGTACATCGGATACCAGATGTGATAGCGTCTTGAGAAAAGACGTTTCATTGATCTATATGAATAAGCAATGTACTTATAATGAAATATTTGTACATGTGTGTTAAAGGAGAGCAAACTATGCGTTTGAATCCTATCATAAAATTTTGACAAAGAAAACAAAGTTATATTCCAAACAGAGTATTGTAATAATCACAAACTAATACAATACAAATATTCAAAGACTGTTTACCACTAAAACAGTATCAACTCTGATTGGTCCTTACTAAATGAAGACTAATCAATATGTCTAAACTATAAACGATTTTTTTTTTCGGAAACTGTAAAATGAAAAATTAAACTGGCCAATGTCTCAAAGAATGCATGCGAATGAAAATAGTATAAAATGTGAGCTTACCAAGCTAACAACTTAGCTGGGTCACGGATATACCTGATCACTATTGATCTGAAGGACTTCAAGTCGGTGAATTGATAACATAATGAGGGAAATTATTTCAAATGTTACCTTAGCACAACCTTCCCAAAATGTTACTTAGCGTAATGGTTTGATACCCTTTAATGAAAGGAAGTTGTTTTTATTCATATAACATACTGGCGCCATGTTTTAATGTTTGGAAACCCAAATGTTTGGAAAGACCAATATATATATATATAGGGTTAGGGGTTATTAATCGGATGTTTATTATAGTATCCATAAAATATGTAAATTTTAGCTTTTGATGACTATAGCATACATTTTGGTGCCATGATTTAGTGTTTGGAAAGCCGGGCTGCTATATAGTTTGTATTCTGTACAGGTATGTGTTATAAATTGAGTGTTCATTACAGTAGGTACCTACAAAATGTTTCCGTTTTAGCAGTTAATAACTACATTATACATCTCACGTCACAATTCAAAATTGCACTTCCGGAGAGGTCCAGTGTATGAACTTTGGAGGACATAAGACCTATGTTTTCCTAGATAGACACGGTAGATTCTTCACGTTTCTTTAAAAGCCTGATATCCGGCCACGTTGTCACGGCGGATTTCTCAAAACGATTATCGATGATGAAACTGAGACATCTATTGAGCGAACGAAAATCCCCGATGATAGGTGACTATAAATTGATTTAATCATGTGATTGAAGATAATTATTCGCAAGGATAATAAAAACAGACTTGTGATCTTATCATGATATTAAAAAACACAGTGTTGCATCCATTTTTATTTGGGCAAAATATTTGTCTGTAATGACAGCAGCAGATCATAGTTCTCATGCTGGCCGAAAAAAAAATCAACTTTATTGTTAATTTGATGTCCTTTTTGGAAAAATTTTTCAACATTTGTCAAATTCCCTTTAAAGGTTTCTAAATTGCTATTTTTCTTTTCAAGTTTAGAAAAATAGAAGCAATTAAAACATTATTCTTTGAAGCTATTCAGCATGACCGATGTTTTTCCACTATGACCTTCTGACATTTTCAGACAAGTGATGAGAATATGACTATATAAACAGAACATTAAATTCTCATTAAACATGTTGCAAACTATTTCTTCCATCTTTTTGAAATAAGAAAATCAATGCTATCTTCGCTAGTAAAATAATCCATGCAAGCCCGTCAACAAACAACACATACGCGGTGTCGTTAAGGAAATATATAAGAATAACTTCATCAAATTTGTTTACAAAATTAGAATTAGAATTATGTATGACGTTGCAAACAAGAATAAAGTAGGTAAAAAGGAAATGCATCAGCTTTATCATACTGATTAAATGGAGCAGAAGTAAAAAATCTAACAACATATCATAAACTAAGCAGCTACTGCTCAATCAAGTCACAACATATAAAGCAGCCCATGTCTCACATTTCGAAAACGAACAGTCTTACTAAGGTTCGCCATTATTGGTTAATGAGCTAGGGAATCAATAAACAGTGACGGTAATGCGCAGCTCGCTGATTTAAAGTAGCGAGACCCTAATGGACACCACGGAGGATTTAAAAAAAAAAAACAGTGTTGTGTTTTATCCCGGTTAACACTAATGGACATTTTGCTTTTTTTTAAAATATAAGAAAAAAAATCAAAATATCATGTCATATCCTTTTTACAAAAAAAAAAAAAAAAAAAAAAGAAAAAGAATTCAAATTGTCGCAAAACCTACATAATTGTAAGACATATTTCAAAGTTGACTCAAATGTTCTTGCAATATTTTCGTTGATCTTGTTAAATTAGATATTTTACATAGCGAGATTGACCCTTTTAGGCTAACAATAGAACAGATACCCAATTCAAAATTTTGTCGCATATGCCATCATTATAAACAATTTGATCCTCAAACATTGTATGCTTAATATCAGGACATTATTTACAAACCATAATACAAAGATACTTATAAAACTTAATGCTGTATAAATAAACTTATATATTTCTTAGAAAAATGATAATGAAAAATAATAAAATTACGTAAATCTATAAATGATACAGTTTGAGTGAATATATATTTAAATCAATATGTCAAATATCCTTACTAAAATGTATTACACCGTATTAATACTTGCATCTTAATACATGTAATTTACCAGAGGGAGAGGGAGTGAGAGGGGATCTCTTTATAAAAAAGTTACCACAACGAATAAAATATGACTGACCAGATTGATAAATATAAAGGGAACGGATTAGTTATAACTATTTTGATAACCTTTCTGTAGGAAATGGAGAGGAAGAGGAAAACTATATATAGTATTGTAGCGCAAGGTATTCGCCTAAATAATTTACCAGTACAACATTTTGCATCGGTTCTTCCTCGTAATGATCCACAACAAGTTATATTTATATATTATGATCAGCACTTTCTAGTAACATTTTTGTGTGCATTAAATCAAACTCATTTGCCAGTTATCAGCATTCATACTTAAACCCGATGCATGAATAAATACATTTCATCTGATGATATTATTTTGTCAGCGTTTCTCAATGCCAGGCCAGATAGATGCCAGTCTTAATTTGAGAGTCTGATTACCAATAAGATGCTGTCGTCCTACCGATATAATTCCATCTGCTTTCGTGAATATAGTTTCTTTTAGAAAAAGAAAGCTTAAGTGAACAATTACACGTTTATAAGTAAACCGTCTGGGAATTATCAGTTGAAAATAGAAACAGGCAGAAAACAACTTTGAGCGCATTGTCATTTGAATTTGAAAAAAGACGTGAGTACTTGTCAGATTTCATTTCAGTATCAAAGATTTAATTGTTAATTAGTCGTTGATCAACCCATTAAACAGTGTAATGAGAAAACTATAAAACCACTAGATATGGGACTGCTTTTGTAAATACTAAATATATGAAGAAACGGGATACTCTTATTTTGGTCAACCTCAACCTCAACCATTGGCCACGAGTCGTTTGGCCTGCGATGGATTTTTTAATCTCTAATTCTTATTATTCTACAAGATTCTGCTAAAAATACGAACATGCCACATCCAGTTACACTATCCTGACACCGAGTAAACCTCTCCTGGAACTAGGGAGATATACCAACACTATTGTTTAGACTTTGGTATGTTAACCCACGGCCTCCCGCTCCCAGGAGGACGATCTAACAACTTGGTCACCAGGGAATGTGAAACATTAAATGTGTACACCCACAATATATATATATATATATATATATATTCACGGCCTGATACTGCCATATTTACTTAAATCTAGGTCACTAAAATAAAACATTCCTCTTAAACTGTTATTGAAATCCAAGTTGTGATTCATTTCAGTTTCTAACTCAAACGGGAAACTATTTTTTTATCAACATGACTTTTTCCAATTTTCAATAAAGGCATAATGGTAAGGCAAATACATGTCACTTTAATGCTCTGAAATAATTTTCTACGAACGGATAACTATGGAACAGTTTTTTACTTTACCAATGCCCTTTGTACATAACCATTTTAACTTTTAAAAGCAGGAAACCGAGTATAAAGTACTTAGTTAAAATTACTTGCAGTCACAAGAGCTGGCTATCGGTTCTTCTCGAGTGCATCACTGAGACACGAAAAAATAATATTATGTGTTGATGAATCTTCAGTATAATTATATAATAATCAATCCTAGATTTCGGCAGATTAATTCGTTAAATGATTGACATAGTAAATATATATTATTAGATGCTAGACTTCTATATAGATTGATCTAGCTTCTAATGAAGGCAACTTTTAAAAAAAAAAAGGTTTTTTTAAGTAAAATGTACTGGTGTGGTTATCCATATCTCAGAACGTTTTTAGTTAATGTATACATTGTTAAATATGGAATCATAATTCTTCCACACCAAATGCCATAACGCGCGCGAGCTAATAAGAGCTCTTCCAATGAAGGCGTCTTTAGCGTTATAATTTCAGTTTATTTGTGTCATTTTTAAATAGGTAGCCAATCATAAAAAATGCAATATTAAACTTGCTTAAATGATAATATGGACCGAGGCAAATACGATATTTTCTAAATATACCATTATTGACTTAGCTCTCTCACCGGCACGATGGCTGTTAGAAGGTTTCAGGGGTAAGAAAAAGGAAGCTATTTGATTTTTACAATATTTAGAGCGCGATAAGCGAATGCTCCTTGTAAATGTACCCTAGTTCGATCTTGTTCTGCAAAATTGACCAAACATAGTAATAAGACATAATTGTGACAGTCATCACTGACATAAAAGAAAATCATCCAGATAAGATAAGTTAACCTATTGATGTTGCCGTATTCATTTAAGCAGGTGCCATTTTTCCCCCTCTTTTTCCAATGACTACGAGATAACTCCGTTATTTATAGAGCAAGAGAATCGGATTGAGGTAGACATAGCTTTTTTTTCTTCAAATACTATCAAAACCTTTATTCCCCACATGCTATTTCACATTTTAGACACATTTCAGAAGTTCTATAATCTGAAAAAGTGACATGTTTAACTTATACTCGTATAAATCAAGTCACTAATTCATCTTACTGTTATGAGACATGGGTTTCAAATGATTATAGCCTGTGTGAAAAGAATTGTCCCCCTGTGACAAGCATTTGTATAAAACGATTGTATCAGGTTTAACGAAGAGCCAAGCCAGGAAGCTGCGTAGGCAGATTAATGCACTCCAACAAGTGATTTATTTCCTTTGCGGCCATTTGTCTGGCTAGTTACACAGCTTCTTTTGTCAATATGTCATTTCTTTCATGATATCTGGACAAAGTGGCGTGACTCTAACCTTGAATTCTAATGAGTCATAACTTATTAGTTAATTATAAGTGTTATTTGTAAATGTCATTACGTTGCTTGATTTTATTGTAGTGACTCATGAAAAAAATCTCTTCTATAGGTTATCCATTCCTCTTTACTTTCTTCTAATTAATCAAGTAATACTAAATCCCAGTACATTGCATTGGCTTATTAAATTTGTTGAGGAATGGATATATGTTGATTAAATACATGATGGTTTAACAACTGTGAATGCTTTAGTTCAGCGTAAAACACATTTCCATGACTCGTGCCATAACACATTTCATTGTTACACCCTGGAAAAGCAAGTCGTTACAAAAGATTTAAACTTCAAGGAAACGCTCCTTTTCAACGTTAAACAAATTAAGAGAATACATTATGGTTTAGTTGAAAAGATTGCATGCAGTATAATGCTTAATGTAATAAAAAGAATCTAAGGTTTTTGAAAAGAAGTTATAAATACATAATACTTATATCAGATTCATTCCGTATGTTTATTGGGGGTGAGAGAGGAAGAGAGAGAGATGAAGAAAAAACATTAAGATATACAAATATGCATTGTTGCATATGAAGTTTCATCAAATTGACATTTATATGCATATATCTTAAATGTAGGTTTTATGTATACATTTGTATATAGAACAATACGCTATGAAACTTCCAGCTGTGGGTTTTTGTTTTTATTATGAGGCAAACAATGATCCGTCTATTAACTGTAACTTTTAAACTATTTAATTCAATGATCATTCTTTTTTACTTGTTTGCTTTACGTTTCGTCCATTTTCCAAGTGTCATCAATTTCTAAATAAGTTGGATCATAATCTTTAAACATGCTCAAAAATATAAAGAAATCTTTAAATTTTTGACATGCTTCTCGAATTAGCAATCAGAGATTGTTTACCAGTCTATCTGACATCAGAGACCAAAGAAACACCAATCTAAAGAGAGATAGAAAGCTAGTGCCAGTTCAATAGAAAAATAAATGGAACTCTCAAATTGTCTTGACTTAAAACGCTATCCTCTGAGAATATGAGCAGCTTGCAAAGTATCCTATAATGCTGTAGCCTGTAGAAGTGTTCTGTCTTGTCTGACCCTTGTGATGTGAATAACTACAGAGGTATAACACTTGTCAGCTGTCTTTCGAAAAATTTTACTGGGGTTTTGAATAAAAGACTTAATGATTGGATCGAAAGTAATAATATATTAAGTGATGCACAGTTTGGATTTCGCAAGGGTCGTTCTACTGTAGATGCTATGTTTGTTTTAAATGCATTAATTGAAAAACATTTAAATGAAAATAAAAAATTGTATTGTACATTTGTAGACTTAAAAAGTGCTTTTGATAGTGTATATTTAAATGCGTTATGGCTTAAATTATATAAACTAGGTGTTGATGGTAAAATGTTAAGAATATTTAAAGATATGTATGCTCAAGTAAAGTCATGTGTTAAAGGATGTAATTCTTTTTCAGAATATTTTGATTGTTCTATTGGCCTTAAGCAAGGCGAGGTCATTTCACCGATATTATTCGCTCTTTTCATTGAAGATCTTGAAATATTCTTGCAGAATGATACTACATATCCTTTAACGATTGATGATGTAACAGTTATTTTGCTTTTATTTGCTGATGATATGGTGGTATTGGCTGAAAGCCCAGAGGAATTGCAATGTAGGTTAGGTCTTTTAAATGAATATTGTGTTAAATGGGGATTAAAAGTTAATGTTGATAAAACTAAGGTTATGGTGTTCAGAAATCGTGGTCCTATTTTACCTAATGAGAAATGGTTATATGATGGGTGCGAATTAGAAGTAGTAAATAATTTTAATTATTTGGGAACTGTTTTCAATTACAATGGAACGTTTGTATTAAATCAGGAAACTCTAGCGGGTAAAGGTCTAAAGGCATTAAATGTACTTTTAAATAATTTGAAAAAATATCAGTTAAAAACAAGTGTTAAATGTCAACTTTTTGATGCTTTTGTTGATGCTATTCTGAACTTCAGTAGTGAAATATGGGGATTTGGTAAGTCCAAAACAATTGAGCGTGTTCATCTTAAATTTTGCAAAATGATACTAAAGGTAAAAACGTCAACAAGTAACATGGGAGTTTATGGTGAATTAGGTAGATACCCTTTATTTATTAATAGATATACACGTATAATAAAATTTTGGTGTAAGGTATTATCTTCAAAAAATATTCTTATTAACACTTTGTATAGAAGTCTTTCAGACTCAGCGAATAACATAGAAAAGTATAGAACTTAAGAATTTCCATATTTCATTTAAATCTAGAATGATAGATGTATTTAGAACTGGTATAACACTATGGTAAATTGTAATACTTTATGCACTTATAAATGTTTCAAAAAAGTCTTTGGAGCTGAACAATATTTGGATATTTTATCAAGTAAATTTAGAACAGTTTAGCACAATTGAGATTATCTTCACATAAATTAAGAATTGAAACAGGACGATATGGTCAAAATAGAACAGAAAGAGCGCATCGATATTGTTCACTTCGTAATGCTAGAGATATTGAAGATGAATATCACTTTATTATGGTATGTCCTGAATATGTAAATCTTAGAAAAATGTACATTAAGAATTATTACATAAAACGTCCAAGTATGTTTAAATTTGTTCAATTAATGTCTTCATCTAATAGAAATGATATATTTAAACTCAGTAAATTTGTCTTTGAAGCGATGCAGCATAGAAATACACTTATATAATTTTTGATAATTATGTGTACTTACAAAAGTATTTTTATTTGTTTTCATGTATTAATTTTAATCTTTTTCAAAGTCCATCCTCCATAATGTATGTTAAAAAAAATCATTGCATTATTTGTTTGATTTATGACAAAAATAAGTGAATCTTTGCATGATATATTTGATTTATTTACACTTGATCATTTGATTATTTATTTATATTTATACATATATACATGACAAGAAACTGTAAAGTTTACGTCAATAAAATATACTGTCTGTCTGTCTGTCTGTCTGATCGTGTCGTGACAATGGCAGTCTTTCTTCCATCATCTGACATGAACGTGCTCTTTCCAAATAAAATGAGGCCATATGATGTACCAAAAGAAAAGAGAGAAAAACACAGAGAGTGCTATATCTGCTGGGAACGTATGGATAAAAAGAAAGATGAAAGCAGTAACTTGAAGAAGTGCCTTACAATAAGATATTTCGCTAAACATACTAATAAAACTAAAGTATTTTATGGATAAGATTCAAAAGCTTTGAAATTATTGTTCGCTTCATTGAAATTATTGTATTAACTTTCCTAGGCCATACATTGGTTTGATAACCTAACTTAAGAATTTTATATTTATACTAAGAATGTATACAGGCAATTTCCAAAATTACCTCATGTCATTCGAGTCAGCCTGCTGCGAACTAATGATCTTATTGTGACGATAAAAAGAAATATAACGCATTTCATTCTTTTATATACAAACTGGAAAAAAACTCGCACACTGTATGAAAAAAACAAACAAGCGTTTCATTTAAATCGGTCACGCCAAGGTTCTTTCCATATAATAGAGTTTAAATTACGTAATGTGTTTATCCGATGTTCAGCGTTCTATTACCTCTCTTGAAATGAATAGTGTTTCAAATAAAAAAAAGTCTGAAATCTGATTTGCCTTTTTTCCAACAAAAAACAAATTCGCCCCTCGTTTCTCTTCGTAGTCATTATGTAAAAACTCCATATGTTAATGAAATGAATGAAACCGACTTATTGTAAGTATTTGTTGGGATACAGAAACATTAATAAAGTGTACTTGCTGAAAAGAAGAAAACTTTGCGAGAATGAAATACAGATCGGTAGATGAATATAAAATCTTTTTTTTTCTCTCAGTTTTTGTTGAAATGGATTTTTCTGCAAAACTCATACAAATCATGTATTTTCTTCTCTGAATATTGCACATTTCAAGCAATTTACTGGTTATACAAGTTAAGTCAAACTTGAACAGAACTCATTGCATCGCGTCCCTGATTAGGATTTGTGTAGTTCAACGCTGCAGACATTTCAATCATATTCACAAATACGAAAGTCATATTAAAGACTATCCGCTGTACCTATAGGAAATCGAGATTGTTTCCATGATCAGGCAAGAATAACGGACGACACCTCTAACTAAATAAAGAAAAAATGAATTGGTTGCTTACAAATCACGATCGGATATACTGCAAATAATTTAAGAGGAAATATTTGTATAAGAAGGGAATTTTGTTGAAGTTCTGACATGTCACCACACCGGAATTATTTCAAGAAATGCTTATTAAATTAAATACATACATACATAAAATGCATTTTGAAGGCAATGAACAAGCATAAAAACTTTGGTCAATTTAAATGAAATTGATTTATAATTGTGCATTGATTATTTTGGTCTGTATTTTCATTTATAAGTAATTTGCTAATGTTCATTTTCCAGCGTCATTATGTTATTACATTTATGATTTTTGTTCTATCGATATATTAATACTTTGTAATATTCCTTTGCAAAATATCAACATTATGTTTGTGAGTTCCGTATACACATTACTAAAAGTGCCATAAATCCAACAATCATCCAATATATCATGGAAACCTATAATGTATATCTTATAGATAACAGCGATAAACCGGTTAATCTTTATTCATTTCCTGTATAAGATATAACATTGATAATGATTACATTTGATGGTATTGAGATTTACGGTTATAAATATTTTACGAACATTCATGAGTATATCTGTCTTGTCCACTTATAGGATTTCATCATTTTGAAATTACCATGCAATGAAAGACGGCGCCTCTATTAAAAATGACTGTATATGTTTTATGTTAAAATCAAATGAGACATAGGGCAGGTACAAGCGAAGTTTATTTCTTCGATATTATTTTCAAGTGTTTAGTAAACACCCTGTTAGATGTCTTTTCTGAATATCTTTTCTATTTGAAAACGGCAGAGGGCAACAATCAGTGATTCGAACCATATCATAATTTATTCCATAGGTTTCTTAAGCAACACGGTATGTTTAAAAATATGACTATCATTTCTCATACTGCAGCCGTCTTTATATATATATAGAGAGAGAGAGAGAGACAGAGACAGAGAGAGAGAGAGAGAGAGGTGCGTGTGTTATACTTCACATGCAAATTACATGTATTCTCAAAACAATTCCACTTCAAAATCATGCTTAACAATGTGCTCTAGATTTGGGAATTTGTTATTGATGGTGTTAATTCCCCGTTTGTAGTTTACCGTAAAATACATTGATCGATTGTGATTGCTTATAATTAGACATAAGGATATGTTCTGTTCTGATAATAAAATCACACCAGTAATTTTATCTTTAGCCTACAACATACAGTGTTGCAACTACAATGAATACATCCATTTATATTTAGTTTGAATTCATATGGTCTTCCAGATGACAGGTTGCACACTTCTGGCAAATATGAGTACTTGTTATTATTTTTCCGGAATCCCTAACTGTAATGACAGCTGATCAATGTTCTCAAATTTAGCTAAAATAATGACCAATAAAAAATCAGCTTTATTGTAATTATGAAGCCACGTTTTGAAAAGCTGTTAAAAGTTTACAGGTCTTCCCAAAATAAAAGCCCTGTGCTCTATGACATGAAGTGAAGGAAAATAATTGAAATCATTTAGAAATGCTACTCGAATGGGTCACACTACCTTTCAATAACAGAGCTGGATGTCTGTCTAAATATTACTTCTGATATTTGCCTCTTCAAATTTGGAAACAAAGAAGCAATAAAAACATAATTATTCGAATTTAGCATGGTCGATGTACTTTCCGCTATGACCTGCTGATATTTCAAGACAGGTGATGAATAGATAACTATATATGAACAGAACATTGATTTCTCATTAAAAACGCGGTCAACTATTTCTTCCATCTTTTGAAATAAGAATATCAATCCTATATTTGCTATTTAAAAAAATCCATATCAATTTGTCAACGCACAACTCAGAGGGCTGCTTATTAGATAATGCAATATTTGTTAAAACTCCTTAAGACACGTTTTTTTATGATATGAAGATTACATTGCTTCAAAATACTCACCATCATTACGTATACACTCTCTCAGACGTACTTCCCATTTTTGAACACATCAGCAAAGCATTTTTAATTTACCATTTACATATATCAAAAATGGCAAAACCTTTTTTCACTTGTGGAAAAAGAAAAAAAATCACCAGGGGCTAAGATGGTGAAGGCGGAACATTTACTTTCTATTTCTCGCAAATACTGGGTTACAATGTTTACCTTGTGAACAAGGGCGTTTTCGTACTATAAGCACGTGCGAGTCAAACCGTAAGCAGGGCGGTTTTTCAGATCTTTTTATTTGCTGTTTATATATAGACCCAGCTAAAGTTCATCCTTTGGAATTGCAACTTGACTGTTGAACAACGGTGGGTGTAAAAGAAATTGCGTACTTTACATTTTACGCTGCAGTTCTTTGGCCGGCCACTAAAGGGCGTCTGCAGTGTTCGGTTGTCTATATCTTGTTGCTCACATCCTTTGCGGTTTCGTAACAATGAATCTAGGTTTCGTCACCCGTTATCAAATTATAATAAAATGCAGGTCATATTTAGGGTAGAGTTTAAGCCATTTACAAGCTTTCAACAAACGTTGACGTTTTTCTGCGTCTGTTAAGATATGGGATTCCAAATCGCGGAAATCCATCTGTCTTTCAAGATTTTAAGGTGGCCCTAGAGATGCGTTCGTGTCTAGAAATCTGTCTAGTTGTGTATCGTACATCCTGTGACAGGTTTTTGATTTTTAGATATTGTAGGCGTACATTCACTGGTGTGCCTGGGCGAGGATAATCTTCAATGTTGTCCATGAACTTCTTTCTCCAATGTGTGAAAGAGTTCTATTCGACACATTGTTGTGTCCAAAGACATTGCACGTCTATTTAAAAGGGTAATTGCATTCAAACCAAGCACAAAGGAGTTCTGATGCAGGCCAGTATTTGGAAGCAGAATTTGTTTCTCTTTCCGGCCATTTTAACACACAGTTTCAATTAGTGATTAGGTATGAAAGAATGCTCGGTTTGTTCAAAGTGATGTTCATAGGGATCGATTGTAGAAACAATGAAACATCATATTCGCGTTAATAACGGCCAAAGCAAGTTCGCGAGTGTATTCATATTTGCATAATTTAATGGGCAACCTTCGTATATGTAACAGTGTGGCCATACTACGTATGTGACGTCATTTTAAGCTGTTGCAAGCAGCATTTTTATTTTGCCTCGGCTGCTGTTATTGTTTTTGTTAAAGGGATATAGCGCATGCCTAGCTGACAATATTGTGCCCTACACATAGACTCTTATTATTCTTTTGTCATTTGATCAGTATTTCCCATCATTCGGGGAAAAAAACCGATGCGCTTTTCGCGATGACAAACAATTTCCCGAATGAAAGGAAATGTACTGTACATCTACCAAACGAATCAAACGAACCTATGTTTGGGCACAATAGTCTGCTTCACATGCGCTATATTCCATTATAATTGATTAGAATTAAACTATACTTCCCTCAAATTTGTATGGGGAGACTTCTGTCTGTCTGTCTGTCTGTCTCCTGTTCTTCTCATGCTATAACAAGGAAATTTCATCTGTGGAAAGTGATTGATGAGAGGAAGTGTCAAACACGAAGTCCATAACTCTGGCCTCAGTATTTTTGATTTATTTCATCTTTTTCATAATTTCTTGCCGGAAGATAACTCTTCTTCTACTGATGTTTCATGCGTGGGAAGACTAATGCTGTTGAAATGAAACTTCAGTTAAAACAAAGTATTTCCTGTTTGACTTCATCTACACGCTGCAAAAGTTTCATATAATAAGATTTTGGGGAGGGGGGAGAGATCAGTTGTCTATGAAAATAAACCTATAGTCTATTTATTAGATATCAAAATATAATATTTATGTAAATAGAGTATTAGATTATTTAAATATTACAATTTTATGATTGGTTGAATGTGTTATCATGAATATTTGATTTAACTTATATATCTTGTCATACTGATTACATGGAAAAGAGATCACATCACAAACATCCAGTTTGTTTACATCAGCAGTTATTTCTCTATTTAGACGCTTTATATAATAGCACCCCGTGTCCAAACTGATGAGACTGATTCTGGTTATACAGTATAAGACTGATTCTGGTTATACAGTATGAGACTGATTCTGGTTATACAGTATGAGACTGATTCTGGTTATACAGTATGAGACTGATTCTGGTTATACAGTATAAGACTGATTCTGGTTATACAGTATATCTGGTTAACGATTCTGGTTATACAGTATAAGACTGATTCTGGTTATACAGTATAAGACTGATTCTGGTTATACAGTATGAGACTGATTCTGGTTATACAGTAAAAGACTGATTCTGGTTATACAGTATGAGACTGATTCTGGTTATACAGTATGAGACTGATTCTGGTTATACAGTATGAGACTGATTCTGGTTATACAGTATGAGACTGATTCTGGTTATACAGTATGAGACTGATTCTGGTTATACAGTATGAGACTGATTCTGGTTATACAGTATGAGACTGATTCTGGTTATACAGTATAAGACTGATTCTGGTTATACAGTATGAGACTGATTCTGGTTATACAGTATGAGACTGATTCTGGTTATACAGTATGAAAGTGAAAATGAAGCTAATGCGCCGCTTGTTGATTTTTACTGATTTTTTTTGTGCAAGAATATAAAATTAGAAATGATATTTTTTTTTCGAAGATAAATAGCAATATCCAGTATCTTTGTGTTCAATCTTTATGAATATTTATGAATCTTGGTAATATTTAAAAAAAAGACTTCCGGGTAAAGTGACAGCCATACGGAATATGAGTGGGATGCATATGCTATTTTACAGGAAGTTGTAATAAAACGAATCCATACGTCCTAAAATCGTGGAAGTGAAAATAGCTTCATCTCATTTTTGGGGGGAATTATGTTAATAAATTTGTTAGAATGTCTGTAGAAAAAGGGCAATGCTATCTGGTTTTCACATCAACCATTGAAGTTATGCGACATGGTTTTCACATTAATCAGTACAGTTATGTGACATGGTATACACATTTACCAGTAAACGATGTACCAGAAAACTTTGACATAAGGAAATATCAAACAGAACAGGAGGTAAGAAAGAGTTAGTAGTAACTGAGCAATGCTTATACAATGGACTTCCTGGACATTATCAGCTGGCTTTAGAGAATATGAGCCGTTTAGAATATCGTCACATAGTGTTGTGTACACAGTAGTTTTACTCTATGTTGTATGCCCATGCCCTGTTAGAATTATTTAAGTGGCCAATCGAACTAAAGTGATCGTCTGTTGTCTGTCTTTCCGAAGACCATGTGGTCATGATTTCCCAAGAGAGAGAAAAGAATAGCGCATCGCTGTGTAAATAGTGGCCATTACTGGAGTATCTTACGATCCGGAAAATTAATGTGAATCGGAAATTATAAAAACAAAATGAAGCATGTTGCACAGCAGTCTGATCGAACATTCGGAATACATATAAATAGTTTTTCACTGATTAAATTCGGGGCGTTCGCTTGTACTTCGATGGATGCATCTGACTTTCTTTTTTTCTTTCTTTTTGCTTTTGTTACTTTATAATTTATTTAATGTTACTGCAAACAAATGATAAAATACGTCAAAATAAATACAGGAAACACAAATCACATAAATCAATCACCTTATTTTTTTTTATAATCCTCATAAATGTTTATTGCGTTACCTAATACTCATTACCAAGGGGTATCTTAGAAGATTAATAACTCATTCAAAGTGTTTTAATACATATGATGAACAGCTTGACACATTTATTACACTGATTCTGATTATGCAAGGCACAGAAGCCTATTGCTTCCCAGTTTTCCAACAATTTAATTCAGTTTCGTTGCTATAATAAGGATACCTGGGGTGTACCAAACCTGCCGGTCTAGTAAATAAGTTATTAACTAATTTATATTTATGTAATTTACAAGAAGTAAACTTGCATAATCCGCTGTCAGAGGAGCATGATGTATTTAACTCAAAGTTTGCCAAGCACAAAAATAAATCTACCTGTTATGCGTTTTAGTTTAAGTATTGTTATAAACAGTATTTGGTTTAATATATTTCAGTAATATATTTAACAGTTTAAGTAAAGACATTCAAATTGTGTTTCAGCCATGAATGATCTCTCATAGCCACCGAAACACCATAGATATGTCATGAACAGATTTTGCGATACATTTAGTTGGTACGTCATCGAATGCATCAAACGGATATTGAAATCGCCGCCATTTCATTTCAAAATTGTAATTTCCAGCATTTCCTTTTCATAGTTCGCAAAGTATTTACATGGTTTCGTCAAGGTATATCAGCATGTTATCTAACCCTATGCCCCGCCCCTAGTAGAAGACTTATAAATTGATAGTATGTAACTACAATTCTGCAACGTAATATTTTAATACTTATATACTTATATATCTTAACAATATCATAATGTGTATTTCCTATATACTGTCATTCCTATATGATTTAGGTAAATTAAAAATTGTTAATAGATATGAAATGTTTACACATACCAGAATGGTTATGCGACATTCGGTTGGTTACAGAATGGTTATGCGACATTGGGTTGGTTACAGAATGGTTATGCGACATTGGATTGGTTACAGAATGGTTATGCGACATTGGATTGGTTACAGAATGGTTATGCGACATTGGATTGGCTACAGAATGGTTATCACATTGATTGTTACAGAATGGTTATGCCGTTGGATTGGTTCAGAATGTATGCGACATTGGGTTGGCTACAGAATGTTATGCGACATTGGGTTGGTTACAGAATGGTTATGCGACATTGGGTTGGTTACAGAATGGTTATGCGACATTGTGTTGGTTAAACAGGTTAGAAAGTCCTATTGTTTAAATTGGCTTCGATTGACGAACATTGGAAAACACTTTCTTTAAAATTTCATATACTGTAAAAACTTACTGCTTTGGCGTGGTCTGTATGGCGCTTGGGGAAGCTGTTAAAAATCCTTGAATGGCTAAGCAAACAGGGTGCTTAAAGGGGTTGGAATTGTTTAGCAAATAGAAAAGGTTTTGCAGAATGAAATGGCAAAACGCAGCAGACTGGAATGGATGAGGTCAGTATTGTATGACAGCCTAGAAAATTAAACGTTTGAGATTTAGAAAGTTCTACGTATTGGTTGAATCAAGTTGGGATGCAAATAGTAAAATTCAAATCCTTGGAGCCAAATTATGCAGCGTACTCATCTTTGGTTCAAAATGGATTTTCTCGATATCCTCGTGCGAATTATATATTTTCTTCTCTTGCTATAGCACGCTTCAAGTAATGCACTATTTATACAAGTAAATTCAATCCCTCGTATAGAATTCATTGAAACGTTTCGCAAACGTCGAGGATCTATGGAATTCTACACTAAAGACATTCCAGTCATATTCAGTATCACAAAAGTCACAATAAAGATTGTCCGCGAGACTGATTGGAAGTTTAGTTAGCTACCGTTATCAAACAGTATAATGGAAACCTGTCAAAACAAATGAGGGAAAATAATGTTTGTTGCCCAAATACCAAATGTGGGAGTTACACAGATGATATCAGAAGGAAGAAATGAAATAGATAATTATGGGCGCTTTTCGATAGTTTCTGTACGCCTTCAGGTGATGATGAAAGACAGGGGATATGGTGAAGGATTTTGTATGATCGATAAACTTATATTTTGGACTTATATCGCCAATATCTGTCATGCCACCGATACCCCGATATTGCCATCGATACCCCGATGTCGGTGTTATGTTTTCACCCCACCCACTTTTAAGTTTTCCGACTATTTAATTTACATTCCCCGGGAGCTTTAAAACGTTTTCAAATCCCTCCCCGCCTGTTAAAGCCCCGCAGGGTATAACATGGAAAGGAGAATTTAGTAAACGTTGTTAATCTTCCAGGGGACAGGGGTGAAATTGGGTCCTCTTGAAATCGTTAGGTGTTACATTTTCAAGCTTTCCCCAATTTCACCCCTTTCTTTAAGAAATCGGAAAACGTTTTTACATGTAACTCCGGGTAATTTGAAACCGTTTCTTATGTTTATATTCTACGACATTTGAAAATGGAAATCTCAAAACAGTTTCATTATCACCAATCCGGGAATATAGAAACGTTTCCACTTCCATGATGAATGTTAAAATGTAATCATATTCACGAGGAAGCTTAAACTGGGAATTGTGAAGTTAGTTGGGAATTAGCACAGAAAAAATATTTCATTTATTTAGATATTTAGAAATTTATTTTTATTTCGATTGTTAACCAATATTTCAATAGTTTATTAACAATTTGTGACAAATATTGCAACACATATTGCAATTAACCTGTACAAATATTGCAATTAATCTCACAAATATCATAATTAATCTCTCTACAAATATTGCAATTAATCTCTCTACAAATATTGCAATTAATCTCTACAAATATTGCAATTAATCTCTCTACAAATATAACGAATACAATTAATCTCTCTACAAATATCGCAATTAATCTCTCTACAAAAATTGCAATTAATCTCTCTACAAATATATCGCAATTAATCTCTCTACAAATATCGCAATTAATCTCTCTACAAATATTGCAATTAATCTCTCTACAAATATTGCACTAATTACAAATATTGCAATTAATCTCTCTACAAATATTGCAATTAATCTCTCTACAAATATCGCACTTAATCTCTCTACAAATATTGCAACACATATCCTCACAAATATCGCAATTAATCTCTCTACAAATATCGCAATTAATCTCTCTACAAATATCGCAATTAATCTCTCTACAAATATTGCAACACATATTCTCACAAATATCGCAATTAATCTCTCTACAAATATTGCAACACATATTCTCACAAATATTGCAATTAATCTCTCTACAAATATTGCAATTAATCTCTCTACAAATATCGCACTTAATCTCTCTACAAATATTGCAACACATATCCTCACAAATATCGCAATTAATCTCTCTACAAATATCGCAATTAATCTCTCTACAAATATCGCAATTAATCTCTCTACAAATATTGCAACACATATTCTCACAAATATCGCAATTAATCTCTCTACAAATATTGCAACACATATTCTCACAAATATTGCAATTAATCTCTCTACAAATATTGCAACACATATTCTCACAAATATCGCAATTAATCTCTCTACAAATATTGCAATTAATCTCTCTACAAATATCGCACTTAATCTCTCTACAAATATTGCAACACATATCCTCACAAATATCGCAATTAATCTCTCTACAAATATTGCAACAATTTCTCACAAATATCGCAATTAATCTCTCTACAAATATTGCAACAATTATTCTCACAAATATCGCAATAAATCTCTCTACAAATATCGCAATTAATCTCTCTACTCCTTCAAGATATTTAAAATGTTTAATCAGATTTAGAACTCGTAATCATAGAATGCAGGTAGAAATAGGTAAATGGAATCGAATCGCACTAAATGAAAGATTTTGTCCACATTGCGTCAATAAATTAGGGGACGAATTCCATTATCTCTTTGAATGCAATAATTTAACAGATGACAGAAAGAAATATCTAAAGCCCTATTTTTATAGAAACCCAAATATTTTTAAATTAGAGAAACTAATGAATTCAAAAAACAAAAGACAAAACATAAATTTATTTAAGTTTGTACAATCAATTTTGACTAAGATAAGGTAATATTATACTCTAATGATTAATTGGAAGATATTCTGACAACATGTTTAAATTGATGTTTTGTTGTTGTTGTTTTCTTTAAATGGCAATTGTGAAACAATGACTCTCCATCTGTTCAACTGAATTATTTATATATTAGAATATATATTTACAAAATGTATTAGTGAAATCATCTCAATTATTGTGTTACTACTTCTATTTCTTCTAGAGCCTCTTTATATGTTGTACTTATTATAACCTCTCTTATCCATTACTGTAAAATGGAATGAGTGAAATAAAGAAATGAATTGAATTGACAAATATCGCAATAAATCTCTCTACAAATATTGCAACACATATTCTCACAAATATCGCTATTAATCTCTCTACAATTATGGAAATTAATCTTAACAATGAGTGCAATTAATATTGCAATTGATATCTACAAATATTGCAAATAATCTCACAAATATCACAGTTAATCTCTCTACAAATATTGCAATTAATCTCTCTACAAATATTGCAATTAATCTCTCTACAAATATCGCAATAAATCTCTCTACAAATATCGCAATTAATCTCTCTACAAATATCGCAATTAATCTCTCTACAAATATCGCAATTAATCTCTCTACAAATATTGCAATTAATCTCTCTACAAATATCGCAATTAATCTCTCTACAAATATTGCAATTAAACTCTCTACAAATATCGCAGTTAATCACATATCCTCACAAATATCGCAATTAATCTCTCTACAAATATCGCAATTAATCTCTCTACAAATATCGCAATTAATCTCTCTACAAATATTGCAACACATATTCTCACAAATATTGCAATTAATCTCTCTACAAATATTGCAACAATTATTCTCACAAATATCGCAATAAATCTCTCTACAAATATCGCAATTAATCTCTCTACAAATATCGCAATAAATCTCTCTACAAATATTGCAACACATATTCTCACAAATATCGCTATTAATCTCTCTACAATTATGGAAATTAATCTTAACAATGAGTGCAATTAATATTGCAATTGATATCTACAAATATTGCAAATAATCTCACAAATATCGCAGTTAATCTCTCTATAAATATTGCAATTAATCTCTCTACAAATATTGCAATTAATCTCTCTACAAATATCGCAATAATCTCTCTACAAATATCGCAATTAATCTCTCTACAAATATTGCAATTACGCGCTCCTATTTAAATACCCATCAGTGTTCTACATATTTATCTATATCATCAAGTTCTGTACCTCCATCCGGAGTCGTATAACCTGTGTCCATTTACACTGTAAAATAATCTGTATTAGCAGCGACAAAGATCGAGTCGAGAAGACGCATTATAAGGTGTCTAAAGTGTCATTTCCAGCCTACAAAGTAACATTCATTTAAATTCAATCATAATTTTACTTCAAAATTAAAATAAGACATGTATAGCAATACTTCCTGAATGTGGATGTAAACGACAAATTCTATAATTCTGGATCGTATTCATGAATAAATACATTGCGCCTGACTAAATTGTTTCGTTAGCATATCTTCACGACGAAGTGTCTGATTACAAATGAATGTTTCTTGTCCCGTCGATATGATCTCATTTTGTATTGTAAAATATGTCTCTTTGAAAGAGACAGTCTGTAACTGAGACGAAGTGATGCAATAAAACACAACGAGATGTACGAAACGTAATGTCTGTTTTTAATGTTTCATGTTTGTAGACGGCTGCACAGAATACCAGTAAGAAAATTATTGCAAAAGAATGCATGGAAAAGAACAATAAAGAAGTGTCAGAGATGTATTTCTACACGGCAAGCAGACCGAACATACATAAAAGTAACACACATATATTACGCGTTTCAAAAAGGTGACTAAATGTATTTTTGTTGCGATTTCTGAAGTTTAAAATGTAAAGCATTCTATATCAGTGTTATATAATACAGCTGCTTTCCATAAATTCTTAATACTAGACCTCTGGATTCTATTTTAGTCCCCCCCCCCCCGTTCTTTTCTCTGTGACTATTGACGCGCGTCTAAGCAGTGACGTTATTGTACTACAGTGTATTATACGGACGTCATTATAAGGAAGTTAGGCCTAACTGGCATAATTATACAGTAATGTTTCGGCAATCCAATGAAGAACGGAGAAAACAAAAGGCCAAAAATTCGGAAGTCTCAGATTACCGTGCACCAGTTCCGTCTCGCATGTGGTGTTCTCTTCAATGGGACAGGGAATATATACAATGACGTATGGAGGATGCTAGAAATATCGCTCCCCTGATTCTAGAACTTACACTGTGCTTATTTTATATGCTCTTTATGCTCTTTTCGAAGCGTCATTAAATTTGTGAAATTAAAATGAAAGAATCGACATTATTTCATGCCGGATAATATTCATGCGAATTACAAGGAAATATTGCCGATGTAATGCCATAAATGTAAATGCATGCCTTTATAACATTACTTAAGAGACAGCGAGAAATCCCAGTCAAATAAATCAGCGTGTATTCTTTAGCTAAACCTGATGCATGGTCGGCATTAACAAAAGCTACCAGAGTGCCAGCTCTGTATTGCCATAATCCAACTTGGAATGCCTCAACATTTCCTTCCTGTGTATCATGTAATAGGTTGGTTCAACAGCTACAGACAGTCAATTAATTGAGCCGAGTCTCATGCAATCCATACACAGGAAAATGATACAAAATATATTCATATAATAAGCGAATCTGGGGACCTATTAACCTTACAAAGGGGTAATATCACGTGACTTCATGAAGATGATATTCTGTCAATCTCATTAAAACCATATACTGACACTGACATCGTATTGAAGGTCAACACAAATTGACCTTTGATCAAATCAAATAAAATCGTCTGAATCAAAATGTTTGGGTATAACTTCGTGAATTTTCACAAGTTAAAGACAGCGAAAGGAAATTCTAATTTTGTGGATATTACGAACTTCAAGGTATTCCGATTTTCAAATTCAAATTGTTTTATAACGCGCATTCTGATTGGATAATTTCCATATCAATTCAATTTCTCACTGATATTCATGACGTAAAGGTCGATTAAAAAGGACTTATTTCGGGTCGCAGCGAAGAGTACCGAGCTGATAATTACTGAGATTAATATTCTGTTTAACCCTTTCCCTCATATAGACTCATTTTAACCCTTTCCCTCATATAGACTCATTTTAACCCTTTCCCTCATATAAAATCATTTTAACCCTTTCCCTCATATAGACTCATTTTGACGCCCTCAATAGGTACCACATAAAGCCTGGTCTGCAGAAAACCACAGTTAAACCTTACCAAATTTAATTACAAAAGCCTCATTTCCAGACCACTGAGGAGCAGCGAACAGCATAAAACCTGATCAGCCTGCGAGTTACTCGCAGGCTGATCTGGATTTATGCTGTTCGCAAATGGTCTTTTCATGGTGTCCTCTATGAGGGAAAGGGTTAACATAAATAAAATAGTGAATGTATTGGTGGTAGGAAAACGAATTCATTTCTAGTCATGACATTATCAGTATCCTTGTAGTAACCACATAATCCATAGTAATCAAGTTCCAATGTCCCGAATAGTAAGACTCGGTTTTTTTTTGTTGTTTTATTTGTTGTTGTTTTTTTCTACAGATGCATGTAATTTCGCTTACATATAGACAGATTTACTTTGAACTCATGTCATAACTCTTTGTCGCACTCGAAGTCCATCTCTATAGATCGGGGATCGTAAAACGCTTGTACCTGCTATTTGAGGCGTGTGTTTTATGATATACAAGCAGCTGCACGATACAGCCTCGAAACCTTTCAAGCAGTATCTGCTTCTTTTGACGGCAGACCATTAACAACTAAACCGCCCATAAAACGCCAGTTTACGGATCGTTCATTTTTCTGACTGTGTTTTCAGATCCACCATTCTTCATTCTTTATCTTATATTGAAAGCACAAATGTACGTGTACTTAGGAATGGCTTCCATACAATATTCCACTCTGTTGAAATGATGAAACGGATTCCATATTTATTTTGATTGTTTGTAAAGGTCAATGTCAATTGCTTCTACAGAGAAAGTTTTATTCCACGTAGATGTTACCAACCAATCTCGCCATTCTGCAGTTTAACATTTATATTTTGCAAACTTAACATCTGATTTTTATTCTCAAACATATATAGGAGCTGACATGAATTGTCATTTCATATCAAATTTAATAAACTCGACCATGAACTCCTGTAGTAAAATTTGGTATGAAATAACAATTAATGTCAGATCCTATATATGTTTGTTTGTTGGGTTGAACGTCCCACCGACAGTATTTCAATCATTTGGAGACGATGTCTACTTGAGACAGACATAGTGCTACCACACTGCAGTATCACGCCGTAGACATGTGGCATGATACCACACCCAGTCACATTATCCTGACACCGGACCAACCAGTCCTGCAACTACCCTCTTATGCTGAGCGCCAAGCAAGGGAGCTATACCAGTACCATTTTTTACGACTTTGGTATGTCGAGGCCGGGGATCGAACCCACGACCTCCCGCTCCCGAGGCGGTAGATCCTATATATATAATATATATTCTGGAAGTGTATATGTTATAAAGTGTTTAATATATAAAATATTAATCGAGTACGTATCGTATTGAAATAAACTTTATTATATATTTGAAGTAAAATTTCCATGCAGTATACGGAAACAAGCATAACATTGATACTTTAAATTAAAACAATTCTTGACTAGCATGACATTACTTTAACAATCTCTAATATCCGAAAATTTACTTATTATTTAAAATCCATATTGAAACAAGTAATTCAATTTATTTTAAATGTCCTATGTATACATTTCTCTTTCAATTGCAATAAGGGAAAAAAAGGACAAAATTCATTAGTCTTTGAAAGTTTAAGGAAGTACCGGTATACTTAAATTCGTTAATGTTGTTAGACTACGACAGGAACATACTAGTAGCCTTTAAACATGTTACCTTATGTAAAGTGTTTTCAGCTTTAAAGTAACGAGTCTATTAGAAAATCAATGAAAACAATAGTTTTAACTTGACGGGAAGCAGTTAAAAGTTAATAGGGAGATTGCGATTTTAAAACTTAATCTCAAGACCAAACCCAATTAAACAATTCAATTTGAATACATATTGCACGATTATTTCATGCAAACAAAATCATTACTGATACAAGTTCATTAAATATCACCCTCATTGAAAATGCACATGCAGCGTCAATATCCCCAATAATTTATACTGAGTAATGCTTGAATCGTCAGTCAAAACAACAGTTTTAAACCGGAAACATGCGGGAGCCTTGGTTTTGATTTGTTTAGAAATTCGTGGAATTTAAAGGTGCTCTATTGATATATTTGGCCCCCCTATTTTTATTTGCGATGAAACTACTGTTTAGGCCATTGTTTTGTCGGAATTGGGGTCGATATTGAAGTTAAATCGACATGTATATAACCAAAAATAAGTTGTACATGCATTAGGAGCGGAATGTTTTGTTTTGAGATATTCACCTTTGCACATGGGACCAAGTGTGCAAATCGTTAATGGTGAGAGATAGTAATTTTAAGTCGTTGAAAGGTTTTGGCGTCGAGCTCTAGTGCTATCTCCATATCTCTCTATCCACCAATCTTTATATCTAACTATTTATCCATTCATCTATCTGTCCATCATTACCGAACGTTGCAATTGTTAATCCGAGCCACCAAACGCCGGCACGGTTCCTGATACGGTTTTTAATTGCTGAGCAGTGTTTTGCATTTCTTCGTGCCTGTCTTAAATGATGTAATCTTAGGAAAATATATATAAATATAGATTTGACTCTCGTTATTGTTTTTGGTGATAATTATGTCATTATGTTTTCCGATATTCAAAATTTAGCTTAATGTTTTAGGTTTTATCTGCGGAGAATTTTATCAAGTATACACTTTCTGCTAACAATGATGACAACATTTGACTATGGAGATACTAGTTGTAAATCAGATTACACCCCGTTGTTAGTTGAACTTTTTGTATTACAAGTTTCCTGCTATAGTTGTAGATCTTTGAATTACTCTTATTGTAATTACGCTGAAATCACATTCACCTGCCAGTGCGAGAACCAATAGGTGCAAACGTCATTTATAGGGACTATCTCAAAATGTAATCTTTTTACATGCTGGTTCTAAATGTATTACAAGCAGGTACCAGTAGAGCAATGAAGCGGATATTTAATAATTTTCCCGAAATGATGAAGAATCACGCCAACAATTAACAGTAGTCCTTCGGTCCGATCCTTTGACGCTTGCGTCAAAAGTTTTCTTCTTAAATTAGTTGTTACTCGGTAGCCTTTTCAAATGTCTTTTGCGTACTGCATTACAGCGGTCCTACAACAATGTTTCTGCATTATAAGAAACTCTGGCGTATATATCTTATAGCATGTCCAACAAATGAAAATACACTAACAGAAAATGAAAACATAAAAACAATATTCTGTAAACTTATTGAATTTAATGTAAACCGAAACGGGTGCCGGCATTACCTGTCGCACATCTGGGATTCAACGTAAACATCGCTCACGTCCTCGGGCGGTGGTATTCCCCAGTAGAGCCATTCTGCTGACGAAGTCTGTAGTATACAGACCAAAGCTCCAGGTTCGATGTTCAAGTATTGTGTGAGAAGTTGAAAAGTTTATATTTTCAATACGAACACTACCAAACAGTTAATTTTTTTATCAAAGTATGATGTAAACATTTTTATCCAATCACTGTCTCCAGACCATTCCTTAAGTGCATATATTGTATGGACACGTGTCATTGACGGTCCCATAATTGTAAATCCCGGAACATGTACCCAAATACAAGGCGGTCCCATTGATTAATAGTGATTGTATAATACGTGTATGGGTATTGCTTAGATATACATGCTTTTGATGGCTATAAAGATGTCATTTGATGCCAAATAAAGATTAAGTGTTATGTCATTTATCCAGTTTTAAATGTAGTCGTTCAATCGAGTTTATTTATTGATTGCATGGGAATGACAAGACAATTAGATGGTCGGTCGAACATCTTTCTACAGACGCGTTTTTACATAAGCATGTTTCACAAATGTACATAATTACATTTTTTCTTAAACTTACGCGTTTATCATCACGCACAAGTGAATAAAACGAGTTATTTTGTGCAAAGTGGGTAAACGATCAGTGGTTTATAAGGTTTCATGCATTATTATAGATTTACAAATACATTTGAAAATATAGAAAAATACTGTTTATGATAGCCACAAGTAATTAATCATAACACCTTTTTAGTCTTGTAAAGACCACATCGGCTTCAAATAAGTATTTATGAGTATTAAAATCATACAAAGAAAGAACACAGCAACATGCACCAACGTCATCAGCAGCACATGGGACCAATGGATTGATTTTCATTCAACCTCAATAAAAATAATGTTTCATGTGAAAATGTTTTCCAGATATTTTTAGTGTATTGTGAATTAACAGAAAATTCAGCCACGCCTGAAAAAATGTTGAATCCATAGATATTAAAGTGAATATAAACATCTTGTTTATATTACTGCCAAATTCATCGCAGCTTCATATGATATATTGCCCGAGAACACACATACAATACAGAGATGATATATACCAAGAGCCTTATCGTGGCTATTATTGGAGGGATTGATATGAAATCCATTACACAATTATACACATGTGAGTTGTTTTATTGAAAGGCACTGTGATAGCCCTGGGACAATAGTGACCCCACCCAGTGATGGAATAATTCGCATGAAGTTATTTTAGCATTTAATGACTACTTGGCTCGTGTTTTATCCTATTGCTGCAAGTAGCGCTCTTTGGTAGGTGGTGTAAAATCAACGTTATTGCTTATAACATTTGATTTGGCAGTCATTATACGCTTGTGTTAAATCAAGCTCGTTTTTGTATTATCTTATTTTTAGATTTCGCTCGAGCGAAGAGCATGTCCTTGACAAATTCAAAAAGAACAATAGATAGTTTACCATGCGTAATATCGGCAGATCGGTAATATCGATAAAACGATACTGGAGTTTCTTGTACCGGACGTTATTTACAATATTCAAGATTTAAAAGCAGTGTCTTTGAATAGCAACTGTCCGCTTAAGTGTAAATTAGGTCTACGTCAACACTCGAACAATTCTAGTCAGTATTTCAAAGCAGCTGGGTATGGATTGATTCTCAGGAAGGGAAGTCGTTTAAACCATAGGAACTGTTTTGCAAGTAATTAACAAACAAAACGGCTGCTGAAATAGCAACGCCTATTTCAGAACCACGACAAGATCGGATAATATTCTTGCAAGTGCCTCTTTCAATTGGCTGGTGTAATTAAAAGAAGTCTTTGTATGTTTTCTGAGGTTGCTATACAATTTTGCTGACAGAGGCTTTTAAGTCTCATTTGGGAATTAAGGGTTACTAGTTAAATGGTTAAATATAACTCATCCTGAGATGAAACAATGTATTAAAACCTATGACGTGCATATGTTCGGTCGTAAATTGTAAACAATTAGGAGCGGATCGTGTTGAATGTTTAAATGTTATTTTGTTGGGAAGAGGTATTTTATGTGAGTATTTTTTATAGATAAAATGAATTACTAATACTCTGCCGTTCATTCAATTCATTCCAATACCGTGTATACCACATTTATGCTAGGGTAATCTGAATACAGTAGACAGATCTGAACAGGTTTTGTGCAGTATATTTGCATTTTTATACTTTGAAGATGGCGAAGACGAAATACGACATATAATGTAAAATATTCATATAAAGAAAAGTGATTGTGCCTGATGTTGATTACATCCCGGGAGACAATATTGGTAAAATAATTAATGTAGCATATCAAATCATGGTAAACCTATCCTACTAAGCGAAGGAAGCCATAAGATGATATGATACTGTTTACTCAACAAGAAAATATATGCTTCAGTAAGATAGATAATTACGGTACGTTGTTGTTTTCATGTCTCGTTAAAGTTCATCGTCGCTGTGACAGTATATCATTGATTTAGCGACATCCAACTAATTTATACTGAGGAAGTAGATCCCGGGTGCACAGAAGTGTTCCGGATATTGCAAACGAATATTATTTATTATTTGTACTCGCAATGCCTGGAGCCAAACATTCTTAATTGCAATTTAAGCCACTTTAGAGGTTTTACCCACTGTCATGCATACTGAAGCCATAATCACACTAATTCATTTCTAACCTATTAATTTGTTATTTGTAACGTATATTACTTTTTTTTCAGCATTTCACAAGTCGTGGCCAAATCGACTTTAATGTAATTGTTAACTCTACCAATCACGAGCACACCTGCTAAACAGGCTCTGTTGAAAAGATTACAAAGTGCATGAGCGAAGCAGGTCTAAAGACTTGACTAGACCATTTGAGTTTACCGTCACTTCGACAGTATTTCAGTCAGAGCGACGTCCAGCTAATTACAGGTGGAGGAAGACCCCGAATGAACGGAGGCATCCTGGTAGAACCACCGACCTACCACAAGACAGCAGGAAGGCTTCCTCACATCAAAATCCGAATGACCCTGTCAGGATTCGAAACCACGTGGTGAGGGGCTGAGTGAGTGTTAAAGTCAGCGACTTTACCATTTCGGCCACGGAGGCCCTGCAAGAAACAGAAATGAAACTAGATACAGAATTTCAAACATTGCTGTATTATCATGCAATAATAGCTCTGAGAACTGTCATATGATGCATGTTTATCTTTTTTGCATTCGAATAAATTTTAGAATAAGCCCCGTTGTGCTCACTTCTCTTTCTCTCTCTCTCACTCACACTCTTTCCCTTTCTCTTTATTTTCTTTAATCTTTAAGACATTTCATTATCTTAACGCTTTAAGATCTTTGAATAAGTTAAAGAGTTAAACATTAATTAGATTCCTTTTGAATTCGGGGCCTCCATGGCCGCTGACTTTAACACTTACTCAGCCCCTCACCGCAAGGGTTCGAATCCCGTCAGGGTAATTCGGATTTTCGTGTGAGGAAGCTTTCCAGCTGGTTTGCGGTAGGTCGGTTGTTCTACCCGGATGCCTCGGTGTATTCATTCACCTATAATTAGCTGGACGTCGCTATATGACTTAAATACTAACGCAGCGACGGTAAATTAAATTAAATACAAAACAAAAAAACATTCAATCAGTCATTTTGAATTCATATTCATAAAAAAAATGTGTGTCTTCAAAATTCTGTCATATATCTATAACATTGTTTACACAGCATCCAACTCATTATGAGAGTCCTTAGATAGCGGGAAATGGAGGACATATCACGTGTTACATCACAGTCTTCAAGGTTCCATACATTCATTTATTTCTGATAAGTACGGGATGCAAGATTTACCTACACAAAGAACTGGTTAAGGTTACCTGTTGTTAATTAGACACTTAACTTGATAACGTTTCTGTTAACTGAACTGTTACGGTTACCGTAATAGAATATTGTGTATTGAAAACAGTTGCCCGTTTCGATTTACTTTTTGTTTGTGTAAATGTGTTCTAGATTGTGTATTCTGTATAATGTGAATTGTTCATTTCATTTGTGACAGGCATTTATATTGTGCAAATAAATGAAAATGGAAACCAAGCGTTCAATACGACAACAATGAGTGGGGACCGATACATGTTTTACCTTCTCGACATTCTAAGGACGCCACTCAAGCATTTGATACATTTCCATTCCGGCCATTTGTCTTGCTAGTTATACAGCTTCCTTCTGTCAAGATTTCATTTCTTTTATGATGTCTGGACAGAGTGGCACTGGTCCTAAGACAAGTGTGCCAGGGAGGGATCATTGATAACAGCAATTCCACAATCTTTGCTGATATATGGTGATTTACAGATGTGCATTTGCAAACAATCTCGAGTACGATGCGCAATTAAGGCCACGGCCTAAAGGTTCGTATTTTATTGAGGATTGCTCAGTAATACAATGATTGCACCAGAATCTGCCGCATTCAGGGTTGTTATTATAGGTTTAGATACGATACAGCCATCAGGTCATCTGTGGTCTGAAGACATTGGTTGAATAACTTGTGTTTTTATTGGCATTCGATTCAGTTATGCAAAAAGCAGGAGTGATATATAAACTTGGAGACAAATCATTAAAGTGTGTAGTTATATTATATAAGAATTATTCTTGATTAAAAGTATAATCGATGTCGGCGAACCTTGTACACTTAAGATTCGTGGTCGTTTCGTGTGTGTGTGTGTGTGTGTTGAAGAAATAACTACATCAAAGTTGGAAAAATACATTAATGTAATTGAAGAAACAAGGACCCCCCCCCCCCCGCATCCCAATAAAAAAAAACAAAAAAAAAACAGGCCTCATTTCACATGTCACATAAATCTATCACCACGGTAGTTTTCTACTGTGATTAGAGGCTTAGTGCGCAATCCGAAACTCCTTATTCTAGGTTTACGACGTGGTCGTTTAAAATTTATGTTTTATGAAGACCTGTCTGACACGTTTATATCACATCTTATCATTAAAAGAATTTATTGTTCTAATTTTCATAACTACAAGGCAGGAGTGCAGCTGTTTGTCATATCCAGTCAAACCTCAAATCTAGTCTTACTTCTCATCTAGCCATACCTCACATCGAGTAATACCTCACATCTATACATATCTCACATTTATTCATAACCTACATCCTGTCGTATCTCAGATCCATTCACACCTCACATCCTGTCATACTTACATCTAGTCATACTAACATCTAGTCATACCTCATATCTAGTCACACCTCACATCGAGTGATACCTCACATCTGGTCATATCTCACATCTTGTCATACCTCACATCTAGTCATATCTTACGTCTTGTCATATCCCAAATTCTGTCATACCTCACATCCTTTCATACCACACATCTAGTCATACCTTACATCTAGTCATATCTCACATCGAGTGATACCTCACATCTTGTCATATCTCACATCTTGTCATACCTCACATCTAGTCATACCTTACATCTAGTCATACCTCACATCGAGTGATACCTCACATCTAGTCATATCTCACATCTTGTCATACCTCACATCTAGTAATACCTTACATCTAGTCATACCTCACACCGAGTGATACCTCACATCTAGTCATATCTCAAATCTTGTCATACCTCACATCTAGTCATATCTCACATCTATTCATACCTCACATGGAGTCATACCTCACATCTTGTCATACCTTACATCTAGTCATATCTCACATCTTGTCATATCTCACATCTTGTCATATCTCACATCTTGTCATATCTCACATCTAGTCATACCTAACATCTTGTCATATCTCACATCTAGTCATAACTCACATCTTGTCATATCTCACATCCAGAAATACTTCACATCTAGTCATATCTCACATCCAGCAATACTTCACATCCAGTCATATTCCTGATCTTGTCATATCTTACATCCAGCAATACTTCACATCTAGTCAATTCACATCCAGCAATACTTCACATCTAGTCATATTCCTGATCTTGTCATATCTTATATCTAGTCATATCTCAACTTACATCCAGCCATACTTCACATCTAGTCATATTCCTGATCTTGTCATATCTTATATCTAGTCATATCTTACATCCAGCAATACTTCACAT